>JBBBDQ010001080.1:907500-1322500 GCA_037127315.1 Ascarosepion bandense
GCAACTCCGGGCTGTACTGCTAGTATATATATATATATATATATATATATATATATATATATATAAAACACACACACACACACAGATATGTACTATATATGTATGAATAAAATGCACACACGTCTATAATAGGTACACACACACACACATATATATATAAATTAAATTAAATTTTTTCAAAGATGTTGAATGCACATTTCGACATGAAATCCCCGAAGAGGATAACACATCTCCTCAGCAACAAATACTATCCCAAAACTGGAAATAATTTGAAGTAAATTTTCGGGATAGTATTTGTTGCTGAGGAGATGTGTTATCCTCTTCGGGGATTTCATGTCAAAATGTGCATTCAACATCTTTGAAAAAATTTAATTTAATTTATATTTGCTCTGTAATTTTTATTACATGGAGCTCTCCTCCTATATCATTTTTTAATATTAAAATTTAATATTAATTAGGATCGGGTTTTGGAATTTACCTTCCTGCTTTTTCCACTTGCATTAAAGTATTTAAATAAATATATATATATATATATATATATATATATATATATATATATATATATAAGAAAAAATGACAAAACCAGAAAAAACGGAGAAGTCTACTATTTATATATATATATATATATTTATATATATATATATATATAATATACACACACATATAATACACAATATATATCAAAAGCAAAATATTCAAAATAAAAAAGGAAAAATTTATGGGCATGTATTTACATGGGCTTTTGTACTTGTTTTCATGTCAGAAACACATCCGCAAAGTTTGTAAAAGTATTTTTGATACACCATATATATAACGTGTGGGTACATATGTGTGCGTTTACTTATATTTATAAGTCTGTCTATAGATATGTGTGCATGCATATATGTAAGCAGATACTGAGTAAGACAGCAAGTGTCAACAGTCTGGTATACAGTGTGTGATGTGTCTGTGTGTGTGTGTAGATGTAGTAGTAGTAGTAGTAGTAATAATAGTGGTGATTGTGGTAGTTTATCTATGTTTTTAGGTGATTGATTTGGCAGGAACCAAATGAAAATACATCAAATTCCTAAAATAATTCATTTATATCAATATATATATATATATATTAAAGCTGAAACCCAATGTATAAATTATGTTCTGTGCCACTTGCAGGTTTTACATTTTTACGGATAAATTATTTGGAAAAACAGAAAAAACTGAAAAAAGAAAGAACACAAAAGCTTTAACAATACCTAATTTTAAAACTCTGCACTAATTTACAAGCAAGTGCTGAAAAGTTCTTGGCCCAAGCAATTTCCCTGATTAAATGGCGAAATTCATTTTTATGATTTTTTTTTTTTTTTGATGTGGAGGGGCTAAATGAGACTGAGAACTTTACGGCAACTCCTATTCTCCACCATACAGGACACAATATCTGAAGACTAGGCCTAAAAGTTAAACTATCATATGTAAATGGCTTAAGGCCACCTTGATATGGTGTAATGGTAAGTAAGCTTGTCTAGATTCTACCTAGACACATGATTAGTGAGTTCAATCCTCACTAGCTGCTTATTACTTCTGGTCTTGTGCCACATCTCAGCTGAGCTTAGAAAAATCACCTATGTGAGCTACCTGTGTAATATAACAATCTGGCCCCACCCGAGGAAGTGATGCAAGCGATGGTGTTTCCTGTCGGTAAAGGGGTCGGCGAGCGGCAGGGCGGGTGTTTGTGAAACACATCCTGTCGAGGCCGGAGCAGATGTCGTTTGACCTTATTTCCGACAGCGGCGGAAATGAATATGGAGGCAAACAGAACAGGTGTCTCTGGGAATTACGTGGGCGAGGCAAAACCGGAAGGAAAGTCCCGGTTCTAGAAGACTATATAAAGACCTCGACACACGGATTCGCCAGCAGAGAACGGCCAGTGGAAGCAGAGAAACACCACAGGCAAGACTACACTCCCGTCAACCCATTCTATGTACGCTCTCACCCTTCCGTTCTCTATTCCACACGGTTCATCGTCATTAATAAAAATATAACCTTATATTTTTATATATGCGTGTTTGTTGTTTTGTCGTCGTACGGCGATATATAACACCTGTTTGGCTTTTTCCACTGGCCAAATGATGGAAAGAACCAATGGAAGTGAAGAGAAAACAAAAGGGAGTTTGGTAGATGAGCATCATCAAAACAAAAGCAGCCTTATTATTTTTAAAATATAATTTAGATACACTTACGTATCAGAAATGGAGAGGGGCAGCCAAGTGCTGTCAGAAAAAGAAGTTATTTTTTATCGTTATTTTTTTCTCAAATTCTAAGTTAGAAACAATTGTTTATCACAGATGCTTTCTCCTATATGCTCTTTTTCTTCTGGAGAAACGAAAACGGCTCTCCACAACTTCCTATCCTTTGTAGCTTTAAGTAATATTTGTCTCTTTACTATCTCACATAGTCACTGTTCTGACATTCATTTACACAAGCTTATGAGTTAGGACCCTCAATGTTTTCTTATGAACCTCCTGATTTCAATGCCTTGTGTCAAATTAGCGAAGCTTTCTTTCCTCATTAAATGTTCCAGGAATTTCTTTCCCATTCTAAATATAAGTGTGTCTTCTATTTTTTTCATTTTCATAAGAATTTTATTTGTTGCTGGTATATCCCGAAAAGGAATACAGTATAAAATGATCAGTTGAAGAATGGAACTCCACACCAAGAATAAGAAATACAGATTTATTGTACTCAGGTACAATTAACAATAATACACATATCGGCAAGCCACAGGTTGGAGCGGAATTGACTATCGAATAGTGAATGCCTTCGCCTAAGACCTTTTTCTTGTTTGTTCTGCTCGTTACCGTCTTTTATTAAGTAGAGCATTCTATTCTCGGGGATGGCAGGATGTTCCACTATAACAGTTACTAACATGCTTCATCCACAGTATTCTCAGTATCCTTCTGTAGAATCATATCTATCTTACTTTAAAGTCCTCATAGTAAAAGAGCCATACATACAATCAGGGTTGCATTTTATTTTGTGCTTCAAGATACAAATATTTGGTTGAATCTTTGATAACCCAGTATACACCTGTAGTATGTAACCATTTAAAAAAGTGTAGGCCATTTTTCATATAGAATATGTGTGTGTGTGTGTGTGTGTGCATGTGTGTTTTTACATGTCTGTGTACTTTTTATATATATATACTAGCAGTATAGCCCGGCATTGCTCGAGTGTAATGAAAGCTTTAAAACTAATCCATGGTCCTGAACCTCAGACACTTGGACATTGGCATGAAAGACTAAAAAGCAATAGTTGTTCCCAGTTAAAGCAAAACCATAGACTGAAAGAAAAATGAATGGATGTAAGCCAAATTTTGATTTCCTGGTATCGATATCAAATTTTCTGCACTATTGTAAGAACTGCAACCTTGAAACTTCTGAATATTGTTTCTTATGTCTTTGTCTATCGATTTTCGATATTTATGGGGGTACCTAGACACAAAACTTAGATAAGAGCGCTCACAGACGCTTATAGCACAACTGTGTAAATTTTCAAGAAAATCGGTTCAGCGGTTTCGGAGTCTATAGGTAACGGAGACAGACACACACACACACAGAGACAAAGTTCCATTTATAAATAAGTTTAGATTAGATATAGGCACACACACACACACACACACACACACACACACACACATAATATTAGCATATTTATCTTTATAGATGTCTGTACGTAATGTTCTTTGTATGACTCTTCTCTCAATATATATACATATATATATATATATATCTAAACTTATTTATAAATGGAACTTTGTCTGTGTGTGTGTCCATGTGTGTCCGTTACCTATAGACTCCGAAACGGCTGAATCGATTTTCTTGAAAATTTACACCGTTGTACTATAAGCGTCTGCAAGTGTTCTTAGCTAGGTTTTGTGTCAAGGTATCCTCGATAAATATCAAAAATCAAGAATTGAAAAAAATCGGGTTATAGAAGGAATGGTCCAATTTTAATCAAATTTGATACACTCATAGACAAAGACATAAGAAATTATATTCAGAAGTTTCAAGGTTGCAGTTCTTACAATAGTGCAAAAAATCAATAATATATATATAAAAGGCAAGATGTCTGTGTGTGTGTGTCTGTTTATCTGTCTGTATGTCCTTTATACAAATCCACAATTTTTATCAAATTCTCACCAAACTTCACACAAATATTCTTTAGGGTAAGTCTGAGCTCCAGGACCATGGATTAGCTTTAAATTTTTAATTACACCTGAGCAATGCAGGGCTATACTGCTAGTATATATATATATATATATATATATATATATATATATGTGTGTGTGTGTGTGTATATATATATATATATATATATATATGCCACCCTTTTTTTTTTTTCGGTATAAATGATTATTATCTTATTCTCTCGATCTGTATACATAGACAGAATGCAGCCACCTCCAAGACCACATTTCAGCCGGTTCAGGAAGCAGATTCTGTAGCAGCTGGTAATCATTACCTTTTCACATCTGCAGAGACCAAAGCATTAGGCATATACTTCAGGTTTTGTTTTAAATTAGCAGTAGACGTAATACCAAAGGAATATGCATTTTTTGTATGATGGTCAGTAGGAATGTGATCTGGTGCCCAAAGAGGGTGACAACTGGGAAAGGTTTACTTAACCACTAACTTAAATATCCCTTCTCATATGTATGTATTTCAACAAGCACAGAATTTACAAAATAATCTTAAATGTGAATTGGCCAAAGTGATTTAGTTATGAATCAGATATAAAACAAAAATATCTGCTGAGTCAGTCAGTTAAGTGCCCTACGTGATACACGCTTGGGCGATCATGTCTTGAAAGAGACATAACTGACTGGGCAGAAGATTATCTCACAGTAGGTTGCCATTACTTTTTGCGGTAGACTGGTTACCAACCAAGGCTAGAGAACCCAGTCTGTTCTGTTATTTAACCCATAACTGGAGGGAAGAGATGAATTAATATCTTTCCCAAGGGTATTTGCGCGTAAGTGAATGTAGGGAATTCAAGTGGAATTCGAACTCGGCACCCCAATTTCTCGTTCTGAGTCAATATCCACTGCACCACAATACACATCTGCTGAATGTGCAACAAAAAAAGGGGAGAAATCAAAGAATCTTATTATTATAACAACATGTAAGCGGTCAGGAAAGCATACTCTCAGCAATCTGTTATACAAACCAGCAGTTCTCAGAAAGAAGCTATCTGAATGGATCTTCCTCCTTACTAATGGAATACATAGGAAATGGGAATAATGTAAGGTGGGAATAAGAGATGTATATTATGAAGATATGTAGAATAGATAATGGTTGACCCATGACTTAAAGAGGTTAAGATTGTCGTGGTCAGGAAAGCATCCTTTTGGGTGCCTGTTCCACAATATAACAATCTTAAAGAAGAATCTGTCCAATGGCACTTCCTCCTTACTAATGGAATACAAAAGGAATGTTCATTTGACACCATATATAGTAGGTCAAAGTCGTGAAGGTCTGAATAGGTAGAACGAAAGAAATTAGCTTGTCTGTTCTCCTGCCATTAAAATAACAATAGAGAGAAAGGCTAGTAACTTTTCATCCAAGTGAAAGGGGTTGTAGGGGAGGAAAAAAATTACCACTAACAAAACTATGTGATCTGATCTCTTATAAAGATAGAGCATGACAAGAGTCAGGTACTTCCTCGAGTGGCACAAGAAGTTTCCACATGCTACCAACAGTACAAATGCTCATAGATTCCCATCCTTCTCTTGCTCCTTTCTAACTGGTTTGTCCTTCTCCTCATTCTCCTCTAATCCTTTCACTCTTATATAGCCCCCTGCACATCAGTGGCATTCCCGCCTTGCTCATCAATGAAGTTGGGAATAAATCCAAATGAAATCAAAGGGACTAAAGTTTTAATAAAAATTCCCAGTAGCAGCGTCTTCATATGTCATGACAACAGAGACATTTCTATATTTAATACTATTAGTTTCATCATCATTTATCCATCACACGCAATGGTGCACAGGGCAGCAACTTTTTGTTGCTGTTTCTGTAACAAAGTGTTTTTTACGGGACAGAGTTGTTAGCCCTGCACCCAACCCCCAAACCTGGAAGATCGGTGGACCATTCTTGGTCCTTATGTTTACAGCACCTGGTATTCCCAAATGGTCACCCATTTAAGTACTGACTAGGCTCAATGTTGCTTAACTTCGGTGATCAGACAGGAACCGGTGCATTCAACACAATATAGCTGTAGATACTATTAGTTTGCTTGGACAAAAATACTGTCTGATTTTTTTAAACAATTTTCACTCCTGAATTTGTGTTAAAAGCATTGTTCAAAATGCTTCAAATAGGACTTTTGAACATCTATACATTTCCGTCATTGAAATACAAGGTTATTTATAACCCTTACGATAGAAATCTAAAGGTTTGGGCACGAAGAAATCTTTGAACATTCATTTTCTTTGTAACGAATTTTCAAGATGCTTGAAAAACTGGAAGTCATCTACACATTGAGTCGCAAGGTTATTTATATCTTTATGATAAAAATCTAAAGATTTGAATGCCAAGAAATCTTTGAAAGCAGTTTCTGCATATTTTTTGCAACTGAATGTCTTTGGGGTTAAAATATTAAGACACTTGAAAAAGTGAAAGTCTGTGTGCAAAAGATCAGGGGAATATGGTGAGTGTGGCAAAGTCTTCTTTCCCAAGTCAGTGAGCTTCTACAGTGTTATCCTGGCAATATGTGGTTGAGCGTTCACCTGAAACAGAATTAGACCTTGTCAATTCTGGGTCACATTCTGCATAATTGAATTTACATTTCATCCGGCTGCTAGCAGTAAATTTCAGAAAACTGTAATGGATAATGCTAACGATGGTGGACCACCAGACAGCAAAATCTTTTGATGCAGTTTTGGCTTTGGAAAATATTTGGATGGTTCATTGGGCTAATCATTTATGATTGTAATCAAGGATCCATTTCTCAGCACAAGTCCCTAGTTGATCAAGAAAAGGATCATTCAAATTTTGCAGATACCGCATTGAAGACATTTCAAAATGCTGAACTCTAACTAGTCTACAGAATTTATATTATTCGGACTATTGTCCTCATCTTTATTGCCATTTGTACGACATTTCGGCTGTTGTACACTTCAATCTTCTTCAGGTGCTAGGCATTTCGAAGTGAACATTTTATTACAATTACGGGAGGACATCATTCTTATTCCTTGCCTAGAGCCACTTTTGGTAGTCATGAGTTATCTCCCTCTAACCTTGTAAGTTACTTGTTCACCACTGCTGTAGCCTGGTATTAAGACCACATGGACCAGTGGATGTAGACATTGGTTAGTTCCTGTCACTTGACCGGAAGAATTGTGAGTTACAGCAGTGGTGAACAAGTAACTTACAGGGTTAGAGGGAGATAACTCATGACTACCAGAAGTGGCTCTAGGCAAGGAATAAGAGTGATATACCCCAGTAATTGTAATGAAGGGTTCAGTTCGAAATTCCTAGCACCTGAAGAAGGCCAGAGTGTACAAAGGCTAAAACGTCGTATAAATAGCAACAAAGATGGGGACAATAGTCTGAGTACTGTAAATACTACGTCATCTCAGAAATATAGACAAAGTATAACTACTCTATCTTTTACTGAGTTCATGTAGAACTCATTTATCAAGTTTCTTCACCTTTCTGATTTTCTTTTATGTATCTATCTACTAGCAGTATAGCCCGGTGTTGCTCGAGTGTAATGAAAGCTTTAAAACTAATCCATGGTCCTAGAGCTCAGACTCTTTGGACGTTGGCACGAAAGACTAAAAAGCAATAGTTATTTCCAGTTAAACTGAAACCGTAGACTGAAAGAAAAATGAATGGAGGTAAATCAAATTTTGATTTCCTGGTATCAATATCAAATATGTTTTTTTTGTCGTAAACTGAATTTTGAAGGCTCTGAGTAAATGGTATCATGGCTGAGATTAAGAACTACAATTATACCTACTTAGAGCCAAACCCGAAGCAAAAACTAAAATAAAAGAGCTGAAAAAATACAGACATACAGGTAGATAAAGAGACACACACACAAACATCTTGCGTTTTATATATATATTATCGATTTTCTGCAGTATTGTAAGAACTGCAGCCTTGAAACTTCTGAATATCGTTTCTTATGTCTTTGTCTATAAGTGTATCAAATTTGATTAAAATCGGACCACTTCTTCTATAACCCAATTTTTTCAATTATCTATTTTCAATATTTATCTGGGATGCCATGGCACAAAACCTAGCTAAGAACACTCACAGAGGCGTATAGTACAACTCTGTAAATTTTCAAGAAAATCGGTTCAGCCGTTTCAGAGTTTATAGATAACAGACACACGGACAGACACACACAAAATTCCATTTATAAATAAGTTTAGATTTATTTATCTGATATATGTCTGATATTGTTGAAATGTTTTCAGATGTAGTTTGTCAATTGCAGAAGTACAGCCACCACCACCTTGATATTCAAGACTCGTATCCCCACTGCAAAGTTTTAGAAACCAGCATCATACTGTCTGATTGCAAATGGATTCTTCACCTCATGCTGGGTTAATGTTAATTTGACAATGGCCTTGCAGACCAAAGCATTAGTTTGTGAATTTAATACTTGTAAATTTGGAGACATCGTAATTTTATGTTCAATCCCTTGACCAAAGAGTGCAGAAACAAAACGAGCAATAACTGAGCTGTACTAAAATATGATAATACAAGAAATCTTTAGACCCGGTCAGCAGAATGATAACAGTGTAGTTCTGTCGATAACAAAGGTTTCAATTCAAATTCCTGAAGGCTATCCAGATCAACAGATACCTGAAGAACAGAGGACACAATGACAATTGCAATAATAACAAAGATGAGGTCATTAATCTGAATGGAACCAATGATAACACTTCATTTGAGAAATTCCGAGAGAAACAAAAATTCTTAACACCATCGTTGCCAATATTTCCCCATCAGCTTCAAATGAAAGCTCAATTGTCATTTTAACATCTTATCCTTCCCATCTGTTGTCCTCATCTTTGCTATTATTACAACATTTTGGTTGTTGAGCACTCCAATCTTCACCAAGTGCTTGTTAATTCAGCTAATTTCAACCTGGCAGCAGCAGCAACAACAATAAAAAAAAAAAGAGAAACCCCAATTGTTATGGAGTAAATAGTAACCCCCACCCAGTGACAAAAATGGACTAGACTTTAAACTTAAAGAATTCCAAGTAATGGAAGTCAACTTAGTCGTTTCTAACAGTTATCATGGCAAGTAGCCTAAGTAAAACAAATATTATTACCACTACGAAACAAGATACAACAGGAATGACGAGGAATCGAGACACACGCCGGTAATAACAGGAATGACGAGGAATCGAGACACACGCCGGTAATAACAGGAATGACGAGGAATCGAGACTCACGCCGGTAATAACAGGAATGACGAGGAATCGAGACTCACGCCGGTAATAACAGGAATGACGAGGAATCGAGACTCACGCCGGTAATAACAGGAATGACGAGGAATCGAGACTCACGCCGGTAATAACAGGAATGACGAGGAATCGAGACTCACGCCGGTAATAACAGGAATGACGAGGAATCGAGACTCACGCCGGTAATAACAGGAATGACGAGGAATCGAGACTCACGCCGGTAATAACAGGAATGACGAGGAATCGAGACTCACGCCGGTAATAACAGGAATGACGAGGAATCGAGACTCACGCCGGTAATAACAGGAATGACGAGGAATCGAGACTCACGCCGGTAATAACAGGAATGACGAGGAATCGAGACTCACGCCGGTAATAACAGGAATGACGAGGAATCGAGACTCACGCCGGTAATAACAGGAATGACGAGGAATCGAGACTCACGCCGGTAATAACAGGAATGACGAGGAATCGAGACTCACGCCGGTAATAACAGGAATGACGAGGAATCGAGACTCACGCCGGTAATAACAGGAATGACGAGGAATCGAGACTCACGCCGGTAATAACAGGAATGACGAGGAATCGAGACTCACGCCGGTAATAACAGGAATGACGAGGAATCGAGACTCACGCCGGTAATAACAGGAATGACGAGGAATCGAGACTCACGCCGGTAATAACAGGAATGACGAGGAATCGAGACTCACACCGGTAATAACAGGAATGACGAGGAATCAAAACTCCTACAAGTAATAACATGCATACATTTAAAGGAAGAATTGAAAAAATATTTTGCAGATTTTTTTCTGATAAATTGGGTCAGTGTTCCAAATTAAAAATGAAATATCAAGTAAAACAAAGGTTTGACACTCGTATTTAAACCAAAACAGATTGTAGCATTTGCAGAATTGAATCAAGCCGACGAGGAATTAGATAGATTTTAAAAACAAAAAAAAAAGGTGTAATTGAAAAGATTAACAATTCATAATGAGAAGCAACAGCAATGTACGTAAAGAAAAAAATAATAATGTAATTTGTGTCGGCATGAATTTTCATATTCCAGAGTTGTCATCAATTATACCAGATATACATCCAAACTTACAGCACCTGTTATTCTCTTGCAGTTACCTATTTAGTTAATGACCAGGCTCAATGTTACTTAACTTCGATGATCATATGGGAACTGGTGTTTGAACATGATTTGGCCGCAAACCATACTCCAAGTAGAACTATCAGTTTCTGTCAACAAAACATTGCTACATGATATAACAAGCTCCCAAAAAGTATAGAATATGCTGGCCAAGAACTTTGAGGATAAAAATATTGAGATTATAATCAGAAAAACACATGGAACAAGAGCGAATAATACATGCAGATAAAACATGAAATGTGGCTCTGAAAGAAAAACAAGAAAAGAAAATGGTGAAAAATAAGAGTAATAAAAAAATGTCGCAATGCAAGTAAATGTACAAACCAAACATAAACAAAAAATTGTGGGGGGAGGATGAATTCAGTTTATTTCCTCACCCATAATTTGAAAAGTTGCAGACAGATTTTTTTTTTTTTTTTTTTAAAAAAAAACCCTTGGGCATAAACAAATACAGATGAAAATTATCATTATAATCTCACTCTGTCCGCAACAATGAGTGTTACAAACTTCAACCATAAGCAGTAATTTAAAAAAAAAAAAAACTTTTTTTAAGACAGTCCCTCACTAACCAACACCCCACAATATCGTACTCTCTCCTTCATATCCACAGAAAATTTTCTGTGCTCTTTACCTGGAGGTATTCTGACAGAATCTAAGAGAATCCTTTACATTTTATTTTTTGTTTTTTTAAATTCTTCTTGCACTTTTTTTTTTGTTATATTCATTAATCATTTCAATCCAACAAGGTATATTCAGCAGCAATAGCCATGCTTCAAAAATTATTCTGAATTTGAAGGTCAGGGAAGTAATATCTATATCTATAAAAGTAACAAGGGTGGACGTTGTGTAAGTATTTGTTTATTTGATAGATAGATAGATAGATAGATAGATAGATACGTAGGTAGATAGATAGGTAGATAGATAGATAGATAGGTAGATAGGTAGGTAGATAGGTAGATAGATAGATAGATAGGTAGATAGATAGATAGATAGGTAGGTAGGTAGATTGATAGATAGATAGATAGGTAGGTAGGTAGATTGATAGATAGATAGATAGGTAGGTAGGTAGATTGATAGGTAGGTAGGTAGGTAGATTGATAGATAGGTAGGTAGGTAGGTAGATTGATAGATAGGTAGGTAGGTAGGTAGATTGATAGATAGGTAGGTAGGTAGGTAGATTGATAGATAGGTAGGTAGGTAGGTAGGTAGGTAGATTGATAGATAGGTAGGTAGGTAGGTAGATTGATAGATAGGTAGGTAGGTAGATTCGACTTAGCATCTGCATTTTACAGTCTAGCTCAACAGGAGTTGCTCTCAGATGTAGATCACAATTTTAGAATGCTAACGACAACTTGAAATTTTTCAGAAAGCCAAAATTAGGAGTAGAAAAATATGTTATCACCCCACAAAGTCAGGGATCAGTTTATGTATTAATTATAATATAGAATCAATCACCCACTTTATATTATCTATATATATGTCCCCCCGCTTCCACCCTAATCCAATAGAGACATTCTACATTGTTATCTATATCTATAAAAGTAACAAGGGTGGACGTTGTGTAAGTATTTGTTTATTTGATAGATAGGTAGGTAGATAGGTAAGTAGGTAGATAGATAGGAAGGTAGGTAAATAGGTAGGTAGATAGATAGATAGATAGATAGATAGATAGATAGATAGATAGATAGATAGATAGATTCGACTTAGCGTCTGCATTTTACTGTCTAGCTCGACAGGAGTTGCGCTCAGATGTAGATCACAATTTTAGAATGCTAACGACAACTTGAAATTTTTCAGAAAGCCAAAATTAGGAGTAGAAAAATATATGTTATCACCCCACAAAGTCAGGGATCAGTTTATGTATTAATTATAATATAGAATCTTTATATTATCTATATATATGTCCCCCGCTTCCACCCTAATCCAATAGAGACATTCTACATTGTTATCTATATCTATAAATGTAAAGAGGGTGGATGTTGTGTAAGTATTTGCAATGTAAATTCATCATGTGTTTTTTATTCTTATTATTCCATGAACTACCTGAGTGAAACCAGGCTAAACTGCTCGTAGATCATAAAAGTTGAGCCAATTCTCTATCCATCACAAACCATGCCTGCATGTAATGTATATACACATAGGTCTGCGTTGTGCATGTGTCAATGTCATTTAATGTACGCTTGTAAGCTTAATTTGACTGAGTCTGAAATAAGACACTGGAAAATTTCTCTTTTCCAATCTTTTTACTCTTTTTTTAGCCTTGGGAAAGGTATTCATCCATCTCTTCCCTCCAGTGATGGGTTAAATAATAGGATAGATTGGGTTCTATAGCCTTAGCTGGCAACCAGTCTACCACAGAAGCAATGGCAACCTACTGTAGGATAATCTTCTGCCCAGTCAGTCATGGTTTTTTCGAGACATGATCGTTCAAAGCATGTATCATGTATGGCACTTAACTGACTGACTTGCTGGTGTGTTTATTATAAAAATATAATTTTTATACTTTCATAATGTTTTGGCCCCAGTTTGAGGGTTAACTATTTTCCCATAGGTAGAACCCGAATACATTATTTATGTCATTTACATGCAAACCATTAAACATCTTTGTTGTTATTACAATGTTTTGGCTGTTGTGCTCTCTAGCCTTCATCAGGTGCTTGTTGATCTGGGTAACCTTCAGAGAATTTCAAAATGAACCCTTTATTTAATCTTCTTCTTCTATGTGCCCTGTCCCTTCAGAACGTAGGCGATCATGGTTCTCCACATCTCCCTATCTCTTGTGGCTCGTAGTATGCTTGCTCCTGTTACTCCTGGCAACCCCCGTTCTGTCATCCACCTGATCAGGCCCTGCAAATATGTTATCCGCTGTCTTCCTCTGTCTCTCTTTCCTTCTATTTGGCTAGTCAGTATCAGGTTCTCCAGGCTCTCCTTCCTCATCGTATATCCCAGGAACTTCAGTTGCCTCTTCCTGATGCTCAGTATTAATTTCCTTTTCGTTGCCATTCTTTCCAACACCTCATTGTTGCTTGCGTGCTCAGTCCACGATATCCGCAGCATCCTTCTGTACAACCACATTTGTGCTGCTTCCAGTTTTGTCTTCATTTTTGATGATATTGTCCAGCATTCACTGCCGTATTGAAGAACTGACATCACATAGCAATCCAGCACTCTTTTCTTTGTTTCTAGTGAAATTTTCCTGTGTGTTAGTACTTTACTCAGCTTCTGGAACGTGTCTTTGCCATGCCAATTCGCCCTCGGATCTCTGTGTCGCACTTTCCATCTCCTGTTAGAACACTTCCTAGCTATTTAATTTAATCTTCCTAGGTATTTTATTTAATCTACTGATGTCTATTTCAATTTCATTCAAATTGTAATGTATTTGTCAGAATGAGCCTTGGAAAGACAGCAATTAACAATCAGACGCTTTGCTGCCAGATGGAGTTTATCATCATACCCAGAACAATGCAAGAATTGAATTCCAAGAATTTTGAAACTGATTTAAAATTGAATTTGGAGGGAAAAAAGACAACACAAGGAATATAATGTAATTTTTTTTTTTAATGAATGAGAAACAGGTCTGAAAGAACACAGAGAAATAACAATTTCTACTCTCCGAAACTTAAAGAGAAACAAGGCCAGTAGATACAATAACCAAAATTGTATGATAAAGACGAGATAAGTAAACTAGGCTGAAAGAATCAATTTATCGTATTAACAACACCTGGTCTCAGAAACTTAAATATTAATTTATATCTTACATTACAAATAGAAAGCTAAACACTGAGGGTTTGAGGTGTACACCAAGTTACAGGGTTTTATCAGGTCAGCTGCAAAGAAAGTTCAGTTGTTTGAGACAATTTTTCTTGACAGAATCTCTGTAACATATCTTTAAGTCTACCATTCATCTATGCTCAGAATGTTGCTACCACATATGGTTTGGTGACCCTTCTATTTACCTTGAATTCATTGATAAAATCCAAAGAATCAACAATATTATTAGTCTTGATCTGGTAGCTCAGCTTCAGTCATTTTCCCTATCACTGTTAGGTTGCCTCTCTGTGCCTTCACTATAAATACTTTCATGGTAATTGTTCGAATGAATTCATCACTATGGTACTTAGACTTTTTAAATTTAAGTGCAGTACGAGACTAATCTCGAGATCTCATCAATTTATAGTTACGCTGGCTGGATGTAACTAAATTCCTATGCTAATTTTTCTCACACTTCTCATTTGTAGAACTCCCTTTCAGCTATATAATTTCCAGCCAACTTTAATCTGCAAAAATTTAAATGCAATGTCAATCGCTATCTACTGTGCTCCTGATTGCTCTTTTCTCTTCCTGCTCATTATTAATGTTGCTGTTCCTAATTCTTCCATGCCCAGTAACCCCTTGTGTCTTAGTGGTTTTATTGCCTTGCATGGGGGGGGGGGGTCATACAGATTTTAAAAAAAGAAAAGATATTTACTCAGACTCCCTATTAAGGCAGGATGTGACACAAGACCATTTTAATGTGGTGAGCGCCATACACATACATATAGACTAAGGACAAAAAGTTTTTGCCCAGTCCCGACAACCACCATCACACTGGAATTGATATTATACTGAACCGACCTCTCTTACATCAACGAGGAAGGTGCTGCTGCAAGTTTGGAATCTCAAGGACTGGGCAAGTTTTCCCATCTAAAATATCACACTGGAATTGATATTATACTGAACCGACCTCTCTTACATCAACGAGGAAGGTGCTGCTGCAAGTTTGGAATCTCAAGGACTGGGCAAGTTTTCCCATCTAAAATATCACACTGGAATTGATATTATACTGAACCGACCTCTCTTACATCAACGAGGAAGGTGCTGCTGCAAGTTTGGAATCTCAAGGACTGGGCAAGTTTTCCCATCTAAAATATCACACTGGAATTGATATTATACTGAACCGACCTCTCTTACATCAACGAGGAAGGTGCTGCTGCAAGTTTGGAATCTCAAGGACTGGGCAAGTTTTCCCATCTAAAATATCACACTGGAATTGATATTATACTGAACCGACCTCTCTTACATCAACGAGGAAGGTGCTGCTGCAAGTTTGGAATCTCAAGGACTGGGCAAGTTTTCCCATCTAAAATGAGGAGAAACATTTACTCCACTTCCAGCACAAAAGTTAACTGTGTTAGGTTTTTAACAGGATCAGTGGTGCAGTGAATATTGGCTCAGAATGAGAAATCGGGGAGCCAAGTTCAAATTCCAGTTGAATTCGTTGCATTCACTTACACACAAATACCCTTGGAAAAGGTATTAATCCATCACTTCCCTCCAGTTATGGGTTAAATAACAGAACAGATTGGGTTCTATAGCCATGGCTGGCAACCAGTCTAATGCAGTATGTAATGACAACCTACTGCAGGATAATCTTCGGCCCAGTCAGTCATGTCTCTTTTGAGACATGATCACCCAAGCATGTATCATATATGGCAACTACCTGACTGATACAGGCCTTAAATTTTTCTCAAAAGGACAAGACTTGTGTGCACCTTGGAACAGGATAGAGGGCAGCATGTGAAGTAATTAGCCAGGAATAAATAGAACTGACAAAATTCCAAACAAGTCAAAGTTGGACAACAGAGAAAAAAAAATGTTAATGTTAATTTCTAAAACCCTAAAATAAAGATTTTTATTGAAATGACTTAGTAATAAATAAAATTATTTCTTTAAAAATGATCCATTTTTATACAAGTATTTCTTACATCTGTAACTGAATTAAACTAACACAGACACATACATACAATTCGAATGAAATTGAAATGGTTGGTTGGTTGTTTTGTTTTTATGGTCTATCAACCTCGGAGGGTCATTTATTGCCAGCTAATTTTTTTTATTTATTTATTGCTGGTAATGCCTTTTTTCTTTCAACAATTTATTATTGTTTTTATATAAGTTTTGTGTCTAGTAATACTTTTTTCTTTTCAAGTATCAAGATTCATTAGGATTTGTTTTTTTTTTTTAAGGGCAGGGTCCCCAAGTCCTACCCTTGTTATTTAACCCATAACTGGAGAGAAAAGTACCAGTGCTTAAGTGAATGCAGGATATTCAACTGGAATTCGAACTCGGCTCACCGATTTCTCTTTCCAAGATGATATCCACTGCACCACAACACACATTCGTCACTAAACGCTTACAGCACCTGGTATTCCCAAGCGGTCACCCATCTAAGTACTGACCAGGCTCAATGTTGCTTAACTTTGGTGAACGAGCGAGAACCGGTGTATTCAATGTGATATGGCCATAAGCCTAAATTGAAATAGACATCAGTAGATTAAATAAAGGTATTAATCCATCTCTTCCTTCCAGTTATGGGTTAAATAACAGAACAGATTGGGTTCTATAGCCTTGTGCACCTTGGAACAGGATAGAAGGTAGCATGTGAAGTAATTGGCCAGAAATAAATAGAATTGACAAAATTCTAAACAAGTGGAATTCATAATGGAATTCATAATGGAATTCATAATGAACAATAAGAAACAGAAGAAAAAGAACAAGGCAAAATAATACTAAGCAAACAATATATCAATCCAATAAAGTGCCATATATTTCATATACTTGGACGATCATGTCTCTTGATCCATGACTGACTAGGCAGATTTTCCCACAGTAGGTTGCCATTTTTTTCTGTGGTAGACCAGATGCCAACCAAGGTTATACCAACCCAATCTGTCTTGCTCTGCTACCCATAGTTGGAGGGAGAAAAGATGGAGTCATACTATTCCCAAGGGTATTTGTATGTAAGTGGATGCAACAAATTTAAATGAAATTCAGACTCAGCTCTAGGGTCCTGGGTATGACAATAAACTGCATCCAGCAGTAAGGCCTCTGACTGGGAGGTTGTGAGGAGCATGGAACCACCTCTTAATTGCTGTTGTTTCCAAATCCACCCTGACATGGGGTGGTAGCACCTGTTAGGGCCCCAGCTATGGGCAAATAGTTTGACCTTTAAACTGATGTCAAAACTATGAAAGTATAAAAGTAGACTTTTATAAAAAAAAAAAATGTACTTTTTTTTAATTAAAAATATTAACAATACATTTTCGAAGAAAAAAGATTGTTACCATAAAACATCTTTAAAGAAAAAAATAAATAATAATAAAATTTTTTAACAAGATCTGACAGAATCAACTTCTTTACTATAACTGAACATTAAAAAAATATCTTAAAACCCTACCTTTTTGACATTAAATAACCCACAGAGGTTGATATGCCGTCAAACAAAACTCAAACTCAAAACTTAGCTCAATTGATTTCCCATTCTTAGTTGTGCACATCCAACAATATATATTGCAAGTCAGAACAAGACACAGCAAGAAGGCAAACAGTTTAAAAAATAAAAATACAGGTGACACACAAAAGGATACAGTCTAGCAGGTACATCAAGGTAAGAATGAAAAATATGGGGAATGAAACTGAGAATTGTCCATTTTTATTGTTTAGCAAGAAATCCCAGCATGCATCTGCAGGATCTGTCTATCAATCTATAGAGAGGGATGATCTTAGCAGTCATTCTAACCAGACAGGAACCGGCATAGCAAATTAACTTTGCAAATCATTATGATTAATGAGCTTAATCCTCAATTGTCTACAAGCACTGATCAACTCCTAAATAGAGTTTGAGGTCATTTTATGGTAAAAATAAGAAAAATAAAAAGGTAGATACCTACCAATCAAACTTTTCTTCTTTCTGTTGCTTTTTCTTGATTGACGTTTTTTAACAGCATTATCGTCAGTCCTGATATTTCTCTTCTTTGACACAGGTGCTGCAAGTTAGTAGAAAAAATTACTAGACTGAAACAGTCCCACAACAATAAAAAATAAAAACAAAAATAAAAAAAAATCTTCATTCAAAAATCTGTACAAATTTGAAACAAAAAAAGAAAAACAACCAATGAGAAAACAAAAACGTTCTTTCATTTTTTAATCATTTCACCCCAAGCAAGGCAGGACCACTGCTAGTGTGAAGGTAGTTACAGAGAGAGAAATGTAAATTTTTGATTTGTTCCCCAAAGGCCTTTACCCCTTCAAATCTTTCGAAAACATCCTTATTTTCGTGTAAATGTATATGCTGAACTCAAATCGATAATTGTTTATTGAAGAAACCTACCTTTTTTTCATGTTATCGACCAGAAAAAAAATTGGACTATATCTCACCCCTTACCACCATTCTCATATCTGATTAACCACTGAATGACTTGAGGAGTAGCATACTTATTTTGACATATTTACTTCCTTTCTGCAATTACTATGCAATTTGTTTTGTTTCAGAACTCAATTTCCACATAGTAATTGAACAAAAGAAGTAAATAGGCCAAGAAATCGGCAAACTACGCGTGAATTCATTCTGCAGTGAATAACATTTTTGAAGCATGATTACGGGGTGAGATAAACATCAAAAAAAGTTTGATATTTTTCTGGTCGTTAACATGAAAAAAGGTAGGTTTCGTCAATAAACAGTTATCGATTTGAGTTGAGCATTTACTTTTGCACAGATTTAAGGATGTTTTGGAAAGGTTTGACGAGGTAAAAGCCTTCAGGGAACAAATTAAAAATTTACCAAGAGAAAAAACTGGTGGGTATTAAAGAAAGAATAAAAGATGAATGTAAGTAAATGGAAGGGAGTTCCATAGGCAGGAAGTGAAAGAAAAGAAACTGTTGGAGCAGAAGTAGTGCTTACATTTAACTATATCAATAGTAAAAGCGTGGGACCTAGATGCTAAACTCATGTGGATGAAGGACAAGGGATAAAAACTTAGAGCAGTTGCCATGAAAATATTTATAGAAAAAACTTTGAGAAGCTGTTGACCATGTCCACCTTAGTTTATGAATATAGAATACAGCGCAGTACGTAATCTGTTCAATGAAACAACGTCAACGATTAACACTCACGAGTCAGACACTCTACTGAATCGGGTTAGATCACCAATGCTCAGGAAAACATGGCCACCTTTTATACACGTCGCATTGAATATTTTGAGCCTTCTGATTGGTTAACCCTTCTATTGGTGAACTATAAAATGAGAAAGCCCATTGCTGGCCCACCAGTATACAACGCTACCCAAAAAACTTCAACAGAAGCCATGTCACAGCGATGAAAAAGTTACTGAAGTTGAGATGCCAAGTCAATGCCAATTACACTGCAGATCCTTCTTTGGATTTTGCTGAGAACCTTGAGATAAATAGCAGGAGCAGCTATTCAGATATGGCAACAGTACAGACAAATGGTAGATTTATAAAGATCAATTCTGACAGGAAACATTTTTTTTAGCTGAAAGCAAGTAATTTTCAAAGAATTTCAAACTGAACCATTTAGTGTGCATTTTAAACAACTACAATAACTGATAGTGTAAAAAAAGGGCAAAACCACTGTACATTCAAAATTTTATTTGGAGAGACAATCCCAGAGTATGGCACCACTGAGAAGTGCCTAACAAACCATATCATGGGTATTTAGTTGACAAAACTGTTCACAAGTCAACAATGGTTTTGCTTGAAAAAAGTTGCAAGTCATCTCAACTGAGGATTTGAATATAATAGCCTTGTTCAAACTGATCATTTTTTTTTTTTTTTTAATAATCATATCGCTCCAAACAAGGCAGTTTACTGCCACTGGTGCACATGGGGTTACATAGGAAGAAAGTTATGAGAAAGAGTGACAAGTTATAGGGGGTGTCGGCAAGTGGGTAAGAGAAGGATGAGAATACTGATGAGAGTGGAGTGGATAGAGAAAGGAGCATGAAAGAGGATGTAAGTTAGTGAGACAAGAGATGACTATTGACCTTACATTTAAATTCCTGAAGATTGTAGCTGTTGGGGAAGCAAGTAAACAAAAGAGAATTCCACAGGCAGGAAGTGCGAGAAAAGCTACTGGAGTAGAATTTGTGTTTACATTTTATTGGTTTCACAGTAAAAAGGTGGGACCGAGTTGCTAATATTGTGGCTTGAGTAAATTCATATGGGGGTGGGGGGCACCAGTGAGCTAAGTTCATCGAAGTAGAAGTCATGAAAGTCAAACCAGGTTATGTTCTCTCTCATAGAAACTTTTACTATGGTCAACTTAGTTGCAGTACAGGCTTGCTCTGTGGGTGTTAAAAATAAATGTACCTGAGCAGCTGTCTGCAACAGATTTAGCCCCTCCCTCTCCCCCATATACACAAATATAGATGGTTAATTATTTAAGTGAAATGTCACAATCTCAAGTCCCATAACCTATTAGGGTTGTAGGGACACCACATGTACTGCAGCTATAACAACAGTTGTGTGTCTTGGGCAAGCTAGCCCAACCCTCTCCAGACAGGTTTGAACTCAAGTCTTTTTCCTTCTCCTAGACTGATTGCTAATCAAGGCTATAGGTTCCAGCCTGTCCTGCTATTTACTTATAGCTGCAGGAAGAAAAGATGGATTCATACCTTTTCCAAGGGTATGTACATGTAAATGAATGCAACAAAAACTGAAAGCAAAACACTGTGCCTCCTCGGCTTAACTCTCACAACAGACTTCAAGTGGAATGACTATATAGAATCCATAGCTAAATCCGCTGCTAAGAAAGTTGGTTCTCTGTGTAGGGCCAGGAAGTTTTTCCCACCTGAAACAATTCTGCACATATATAAATCTACCATCCGCCTATGTATTAAATACTGCTGCCATATCTGGTCGGATGCTCCTGCTATCCACCTAGGTGTCCTTGACAAAATCCAGTGGAGAATCTGTAATGTGATAGATCCCGACTTGGCAGCTCGGATACAGTCACTTTCTCACTAGCGCAATGTGGCTTCCCTGTGTCTCTACTACAAATAGTTTTATGGCTTCTACCCTGATGAATTTAGCTCACTGGTGCCCCCTATATATAAATTTACTCGAGCCACAAGATTAGCAACTAGGTCCCACTCTTTTACTGTGAAATCAATAAATTGTAAATGCAAATTCTACTCCAGCAGCTTCTTTTCTCGCACTTCCCGCCTGTGGAATTCTCTTCCATTTACTTGCTTTCCCGGCAGCTATAATCTCCAAGAATTTAAATGTAAAGTCAATAGTCATCTCCTGTCTCACTAACTTACATCCTCTCTCTCATGCTTTTTCTTCGTCCACCCCACTTTCATCAGTATTCTCATCCATCTCTTACCCATTTCCTGACACCCCTTATAACCTGTCACTGTTTCTCATAACTTTCCTTCTATGTAACCCCCTGCAAAAAAGTGACAATAAAATGCCTTGCTTGGGGCAATATGGTTACCAAAAATTTAACTGCAATTTGAACTCGGCTGTCAGAGTTTTCATTTTGAGCTACTATCTGTTATACCATCCACACATCTCATTCCAAATAAATGCAGTGTATTGTTGATTTTTCAAATACAATACTATATCCTAGACAGAGCCATAAATAGCGTAAATGATAATTTTTTGGAACTTATTACAAATGTGGCAAGGATATGTATTACTAAAAGTTTTACAGGAATAGAACCAACTGTTACACTTATGTGCGCTGTGGTGCAGTGGATGTTGGCTCGAAAGGAGAAATTGGAGAGCCAAGTTCGAATTCTAGATGAATTCGTTACATTCATTTATGCACAAATACCTTTGGGAAAGGTATTAATCCGTCTCTTCCCTCCAGTTATGAGTTAAATAATAGGATAAATTGGGTTCTTTAGCCTTGACTGGCAACCAGTCTACCACAGAAAGCAATGGCAACCTACTGCGGGATAATCTTCTGCCCAGTCAGTCATGGTCTATTTCGAGACATGATTGCCCAAAGCGTGTATCACGTATGGCACTTGACTGTTACACTTATAAAACTTAATTTTAAGCATTCAACAACTGGTTCTATCACTGTAAAGCTTTTACTTACACGTATGCCAGTCGTATTTCCAACAAGATCCAAAAACATTTACACAATACATATATATGGTAATGGTAGTATTATCTGTTTCCTTATACAAAAATATTTGGTATTCATTGACCAAACAGCCAGTGCTACCATCAGTTTAACTTTATAAAATCTTTCTCTTAAAACAATTTTTCAGGAAAATAGCTTCATCAAGATAACTGATATATCCCGAAAAGGAATACAGTATAAAAATTAACAGTTGAAGAATGGAACTCCACACCAGGAATAAGAAATACAGATTTATTGTACTAAGGTACAATTAACAATAATACACATATAGGCAAGCCACAGGTTAGAGCGGAATCAACTATCGAATAGTGAATGCCTTTGCCTAAGATCTTTCCCCATCTTCATACCGCTCGTTACCCTCTTTTATAAAGTAGAGCATTCTATTCTCGGGGATGGCAGGATGTTCCACTATAACACTAAATTATTGTTTTTTCTTTGAAATAATGTAAAATGTTAATATCTTGATTATTCCATTATTTTCTTCGGAGTTACATGTTCTACCTATTTAATTATAAGTCCTCAAGTGATGTATATTCTGTTATTTGGTAAAGTTCTTTGAGATTCTGTAGTGTTAGCTTAAATCTGATGAAGAATGGTCAATGCTAAGATCGACAGTCTTCATGTGCTCAAAGATTTTTCAAACTGTTTTAATACAGATGACAATCTAAGGTATTTCTGAATAAGTTTTGCAACAACTCTGACTTACATATAAAAGTCCCAATTTGACAAAACTCTTTAAAAACTCGAAATATTGAACTTTTCAATGTCTTCAGATTATAAAAATAATGTGGAAATATGCTATCATAATCAACTTTTGCACATGTTTTTTTTTTCTCTTTTAGGAAGCAGGCTTAAAAAAAAAATTCTTCATCGCTAAATTCAATAGCAATTCAAATAACCACAAATACTGCACCTATATTAGATTTCTAAAAGACTAACACCAAAACAAGAGGCCATCTCGCAAACCTTCAACTCAAGCAGAATGGCCACCTGGTCATAGAGTAATGGTTAATGAGCTTATCTCATAGACTATTATACCTACAGTTCCTCTTCTGTAAACATACAACAGGACCCTCACCCTGCTTTCTTCTAATCAACTAATGACTAACCTACATTGCATTTCCATTCTTGTTTGTGCTAGTGCATACGAAAGACCAGAAAGAGCCTTTATGATTTGTCTATATTTCTGAGATGAGGTAGTATTTACAGTATTTACATTATTCAGACTATTGTCTTCATCTTTGTTGCCATGTGTACGATGTTTCGGCTGTTGCATGCTCCAGCCTTCTTTGGGTGCTAGAAATTTTTTACCAAAATTTCAGTTCGAAATATCTAGCACCTGAAGTAGGTCTGAGCGTACAACAGCCAAAACATTGTACAAATGGCAACAGAGATGAGGACAATAGTCCAAATAATGTAAATACTGCAGAAAGAGCCTGTTTTACACTAACAAGGAAAAGGAAAATGAAATCTAAAAAAACTTTGTAGCAAGAAATGAAAACTTGAACTCTGGTTCCAATATAATTAAGGAGTATTTTTTTTTTATTTATTCGAACCTATATTTTTTCAGTCTGGTTAGGTAGGTAGGTGACACTTGTATCAAATTCTGCCTTGTCAGACTATCCGATCAGTTATTCTCATCTACCAACTCTTTGCCCATATACACTTCAAATATGGCCAGCATTAGAACTTACTTGAGGGACAGTCTGTCCCTACCACCAAAGGCAGACCAAAACTGACATCAATCCCAACTGTGACTGTTAATAAAGCCCAACAGCCAGAAATCATCAACATCTGCCTTTGTTATTGCTTGATCTCGAAAGGTTTTATTTGATTATTTGTTCTCCCTTTGGTCAAATGGGAGCCACTGAGAAAACCTGACTTCAAACACTGCATCTGCCAGCCACAAAACAAAGACTGTGTTCTAGATAAAAATCACACAGACTTCTATGTGAGTGTCCCAATTATAGTATCATAGATCATTCAAGGTTTCATACTACTTCCAAACAGGGCTGTAGCTGATGCTAAAACAAACTCCGGACACAGAGATTTATTAATTGACAATTTGATGACGTCATCAGTGTCATCTGTTTCCAGAAACTGATTTTTGCAGATTTTTTCAAGTATTCCAATGGAAATTAGGCATAGAACGTGAACGAAAGCAGGATATCAGGTTCAGACTTTCTGAGTATAACCAGTCTTGTCTCCCAAAATTAATAAATAAACAAACAGATTTTTACTGCGTTCATTCAGATGTTTTCTTCATTTTTCTTTCTTTCTTTCTACATGAATTGTTTAGTTTGATGTCTGACGAAGACATTTTTCCTTGCCCAGATTTTCACTATGATTGCACGGATCAGCCCGGACCCATGCCTGGTAGTCAGGTACGGCCATGCTTCCAAACAAATATCAACATTAACATCTCCCTTAGAAATGAGGTTATTATCATGGTCATGAGTTCAAACATCACTAGGCGCTCTAGATTTTTAGCCTTGTGCAAAACTAAGCTAAGTTTAGTAAATAAGTACCTACTCACCAAATAATACAGAAAAACAAAGTACTTTAAATTCCATTATCCCTAGTTAGAATGTAAGTATTGTCTGTATTAAATATATGATGGTATTCATTTGAAACTTAAATTTCTCATCTTTCTGAATTTGACAATTTTCCTATGTCTGAAGAACAATCTTCCAACATCTCATGATCAGGTCAGTTATTGTGAAATGCCCACAAGACAAAACACAATGAACAGATGGTATTAGGTTTTATAGCAGAGGTCTATGAGAAGAGAAAAGATACAGACAATTGATCTTCTTCCTTCCCATTCACAGTGTGTGTGGGTGTGTACATAAGTTTAATTCCAATATATCATAAAAATTTTCAAACTTTTGACTCAAAGATAATATAAAAATAAAAAATAAATGTTCCCAGCTGAAATTTTGTTCAGTTGTACTTAAAATTCTGTTTTTAAAATTTGTTACCAAATTGCATTTTTTGCCTGAGGTCATTAAACATTGATACCAAAAATGAAAAACAATTTAAATATATAGGAAAGTTGTCAGTATATATATATATATATATAAGTGGTGTAATGGATAACCTTTTATTAAATTACATCACTTAGCATCCTCCGTAATTTACCTAGACTTTTCCGTTAACCACAGCACCTTGTCTGTCATTTTTAACAAATATATATGCCTGTATGAAGCGTTTAGAATTAGAAGTTACAGTCCTCTACAAAAAAAGAGAAAATAGTCTTTAAAGATTGTCAACATTGAAAATGCCATAACTTATGATCTATTTGAGATAATTCATGCAATATTTTTTTAAAAGGAAAATAAAAGCATCTATTTTAACATACAAGCGTACACTTAACTGATTTCCACATACATGGCAGAAAGTATCTTCTTTTACTGAAAGCCCTATATATATATATAAATAGTAATAGTTATTACAATGGTTTATAAAAGCATAGTATCACTACACAAAAATTCTCATGTTTGAGAGTACAAGTGCTCTTCTTCAGGTGAGTAATGGAACTGAAAATAAATGGTGGAAACAATTTTTGGGGGGGAATGTGATATGTAAGTGATGTGTGGGATGGGAATTTAGTATGTCTTAGCTGGTCCTGTAGGCAGTTTTTGTAACCATATAGAGCTTTGGGTTAGGAGAAGTGGGGGGGGGGGGGGTAGTTCAGTTTTGGACAAGTCACCTTTTAGTTTTGTCTAGGTAATTCTTATATTGGGATGTTAGGTTTTTTTTAAAAATGGGTAGACACTTTTTATTTTACTACTATCTATGAGTTGATGAAAGAGTGACTTTTTAGCGTTGTCGGGGTTTATTTTATTTTATTAATATAATATTTGTGGATTAAACATGGATATTAATTAACTTTTGGAGAGGATTATTTTATCTGAATGATGAATGAGGTATTTAGTGGGGCCACAATATTTTAAATAGGTAAATAATTTTAACTGTAAGTTGATTTTTATATTACAGCACAAGTTATGACAAATCCCTTTTGGTTAATTAAATTTTAATGAAAAATATTTTATATATATATATATATATATATATATATATATATATATATATACACTGACAACTTTCCTATATATTTAAATTGTTTTTCATTTTTGGTATCAATGTTTAATGACCTCAGGCAAAAAATGCAATTTATATATATATATATATATATATATATATATATATATATATATAAGAAATGTTTTCATGAGATGCCTATCATCCTTTATGACTTAATTCGACCAAAGCAATATTTAGACTGATGCAACTACACATACCCATAAAGATAAGGAAACACTCAAAGTTTTTTGTTTTTAAATATATCTTTTGGGCATATAGTCATTTAGTTTACTTCTCTTTTTGTTCATGTTTTCATATTTCTGTTACTGAATATTCCACGTCATAACAGATCTGCCAAGACAAGGTGAAATTTTACAAAGTAAACTGTTGTGTCGCAGTGTACAGGTCAAGGTTCTGTATTGTTTTCCTCAAAAGCATAACAACAACCAGTTACCTGCAGTAATTAAGGTAAACTAAAGTCAGTCAAAGAGAGGGGAGGTATTTTCTTTCTTTTATATAATCGTTTCACCCAAAGCAAGGCAGTACATCCACTGGTGTGCAGGGGTTACAATCAGAGGAAAAGGAAGACAGGAAAAAAACAGTATGGTGATATTGTAGAAAGGGTAAGAGAGATGTCATGGAGACAGATGGCAATTGACATTGCATTTAAACTTTTGGAGATTGTAACTATTAGGGAAGCAAGCATGGGAGTTCCACAGGCAGGAAGTGAAAGGAAAGAAACTGGTTGAGTAGAAGAGGAGGTAACATTTGCCTATTTTGGAGGGTTAAAGAATATAACCTAGTTGTCAATCTAGTTGCACAAGTAAAACCATGAGGGTGGTGCACTGGGGAATAAAGCTCGTCAGAGCAGAAGCCATGAAAATACTTGTAGAAAAGACAGAGGGAAGCCACATTTTGTCAGTGAGAACGTGACTGAAGGCAAGCAGCCAGATCAAGACCAATTACATTGCAGATCCTCTTTTAGATTTTGTCAAGAACCCCAAGATGAACTGCAAGAGCACTTTGTCTTTCTACATGGTTGAAAGTGTCAAGACAAAACAGGTTATTATTTATTGGGATGGCTGACAAAACATCAGCTAATTGCCAGTTGACTATTATAAAATGGTAACTAATATGGATTCCCTTATCATTCACATATTTTAATAATTTAGTAAATGTTTATAGATTTAGCTGAGTTCGGATTCCAGTTGAATTCCTTGCATTCACATACACTAAATACCGTTTGAAATCTGTCTCTTCCCTCCAGTTACGAGTTAAATAATAGGACAGATTGGATTCTATAGCTGCCCAGTCTGTCATGTCTCAAAAGAGCCATGATCGCCCAAAGCGTGTATCACGTATGGCACAACCGACTGGTTATAGATTTATGAATAAAAATTTATTTCTTCATAAAGTGGTAAATGATAAATATTGCATTCTAATTTTAATATTTTTGTTGTAAATTCTCAAGAACAAAAAAAGAAAATGTACAAATTCATTTGTGTCATGTGTTTTGGTTTTATTCCAATTCTAAATTCCAATTTCAAAACAATCAAATATTGCTAAAGAGTGAAAGTAGTTAAAAAAAAAAGCAATGAAATCCTTTTGACACTACATCTTATTGTATACACATTCATCCATGTTTGCCGACTCTTCAATACATCATTATAGGTTGACATTGTGACCAAACATTTTAGAGGGTTTTCTACAATTGTTACTGATTTTCCCACATTTTTTTTTCAATCACATCACCCCCAAGCAAGGCAATAAAACCACAGGGGGTCAGTCAGTTGAGTGCCATACATGATACACACTTTTGGCAATCATGTCTCAAAAGAGACATGACTGAGTGAGCAGAAGATTATCCTGCAGTAGGTTGCCATTGCTTTCTGCAGTAGACTGGTTGCCAACCAAGGCTATAGAACCTAATCTGTCCTATTATTTAACTCATAACTGAAGGGAAGAGGTGGATTAATACCTTTTCCAAGGGTATTTGTACGTAAGTGAATGTAAGGAATTCAGCTGGAACTCAGATTCTTGATTTGACATTCTATGTTGATATCTACTGCACCACAACGCACATCCTCACAGGGGAGTACTGAGAGTAAAAGGGGAGAGAGAATAAAAGGATTTAAGGAGACAGATGACAATTGATGTTTACAAGAATCTATTGAATATGCACCAGAAATTTTAAGGTAGGGATCTGTGCATCGATTGCCAGCTGCACCACTTAAACCAGTGATGATTGTGCTACTGCCTGGTAAAGTGGGATGTGTTTTTATACAGGGCATCCATAAAGTTTCTTTAAAATATGTTACAAAAGCAAATGATAAGATATCTTAATAAGATTTGTTGTATTTATGCAGTAGTTATCAAAGATTTTTATTTATATTGAACTAGCAGTATAGCCTGGCATTGCTCGGGTATAATGAAAACTTTAAAACTAATCCATGGTCCTGGAGCTCAGACTCTTTGGACGTTGGCACGAAAGACTAAAAAGCAATAGTTGTTTCCAGTTAAAGCGAAACCATAGGCATCGATTTCTGATATCGGGGAAAATGAGTTGTCTGAGAAGATCTACTAATGTTTAAGTTTAAAAACTATAATTTTACCAAGTTAGAGCTGATTCTAGAGAAAGAACGACGATAAAAGAGCTGAAATCCTGATCTTGATCAGACCGGATTGGATATTGGGATATCGAGTTCCAATATCGGGGAGAAATTGGAAAAAATAAGTCACCCATGACCTGACCAGAAGCCTAAAGAATATTTGTGTGAAGTTTGGTGAGAATCGGATAAAAATTGTGGATTTGTATAAAGGACATACAGACAGATAAACAGACACAAATACACAAACATCTTGCCTTATATATATATATATATATATATATATAAATAATCGATTTTCTGCACTATTGTAAAAACTGCAACCTTGAAACTTCTGAATATCATTTCTTATGTCTTTGTCAAATTTGTATTAAAATGTATCAAATTTGATTAAAATCAGACCACTCCTTCTATAACCTGAGTTTTTCGATTATTGATTTTCAATATTTATCAAGGGGTACCTTGGCACAAAACCTAGCTAAAAACACTCGCAGACGCTTATAGTACAACTGTGTAAATTTTCAAGAAAATCGATTCAGCCATTTCAGAGTCTATAGTTAACGGACACACACAGACACACACACAAAGTTTCATTTATAAATAAGTTTAGATTTGTGTATTCCGGGTATCCTGTTGATGAAAAATATACTGTTAAATGAAGCACTAAAAAACGGGTACTCCTCAAGAAAAAGCACAATGTGCGTCATGGTTTATTGAAACAAAATCGGATATGCAGATTCGGCAAAACTATAAAACAAGGCATGGATAAGGTTCACTGTCACAACCATCAATTTGACCATGGCTCAAGAAATTTATAGAGACAGGGACATGGTTGAATAAAGAGAAGAGTGGACAACTAAGAATATCCGAGGAAAACACCAATTGTGTAAAAAACTGAGTATCACCTTGATATGCTTCGCGCAAATAATGGTGCCTATACAGTGGTGAATTAAATTAAAACGAAAGTTCAATATATGCTCCTCATTTTGAAACAATTTCCACATATTTATCTATTCATTGGCTTTTGTAACAATATTTTTTTAAATTCTAAAGAGGCTTCATGGACAGCGTGTATCATAAAATAGCTAAAACAATAAAAATGCTAAAATAAAAACAATCACTGTCCTACTAGTTAAATCTTGAAAACTTGGCTGAGTCAAAAGAAGTTAAAATTTCAAATTTAAAAGTAGGGAAGCCACAAATTTGCCACATTTCTGTCTGAATGCTCAACTTCGATTATTTTACTTTGATTAATGCCCGATAAGCATGAAAGCCGATCACAAAGATGAAAGCAGTGAAGGTACATGGCAAAAGCAATCCACTTTGAGTTATGGCAAGGTTATCAACAAAATGAAATAGCCTCTCTTTCGGTATGAGAATCAAACTGCGGAAAAGAAATAAAATTCAGTACTGGTCAACTATGACTAAAAGCATGATTAGTAATATGGCCAACACACTTGCGAAAAGAGAAGACAAAGTTGCTGAGCAACCAGGGAGAAAATGAACTAGAAAGCTGGGTGCACACATTTGCCTAAAAGGGATGGGGGATGGAGCACAGTTTCTGTAAAATAGTCCATCAATCTGATTGGTTGTCTTCAAAAACCACTCCCCTAGCACCGACCATTCAGCAACAGTAGATGGCCAGATCACAGACCAATTTTGGACAGTGGCTCTGGGTGAAAGAAATCATTCAATGGTAATAATTACCCATGAAGCACTTGCTCGCTCTCTGTCAAAAGGAAAGACAAAAGCAAAATAGACAGACAACAGGAGAAATGACAGTAAACTTACAAGTACAACGTAAGATATAATTGCTGAAAGTAATGAACAATTTTACTAAAATCTGGCCTCGGGTTGTTTGACTGAAGTAAGGTACTTTTGTCTCAGCTTCCCATTAATAGAAAAGAGAAAAACTAATGCCTCTGGTCATATTTGATATATTTACAAAACTTTGGCACAAGGTCACAAACCAAGAGCACCAAGTGAGGAGCAAACTCACTACACAACGGTAATAAAGAGCTCTAAATACTAACCATAATATAATTTAACACAAGGTCAATACAGTATTAAACTGACATTTGTACTATGGAGAACTGCCACAGAATTAGTTTTGAAACATCCTCTGGGACGCGTAATGAGGAAGAAGGGTCTGCAGAATCTAATACTCATGGGACAGATAGAGGGAAAGAGAGACAGCGGAAAACAGTGCAAGACATATTCAATAGGCTTCAGCAAATGGAAGGTGGAGTGAGGCTTTGGGAGAGATACCAAGAGGAAAAATATTAAAAGTGACAAGGGACAGGGGCAAGTGGAAATCCATGATCACCGACTTCCTGAAGGGACACAGCACATAAAAAAGAAAATTTATTTACACTATTTACATTCAGACTATTGTCTTCATCTTTATCGTTTTTATCCCAATGTTTCTCATAGATGAAAAAAAAAAAAGGGCTCAGTTTGGAATTACCTGAAGGTTACCCAGAACAATATACCCCTGATGAAGGCCAGCAAGCACAACAGCCAAAACGTCATACTCATAACAAAGATGAGGACAATAATTTAAATGTAAATAATGATAACTGCTCCAACTATAAATTAAAACAGCAAATATATCAGTCAGTTCTTAATTTTTTTGATTGTCTTGTATTTTTTATAGGATAAATTGAAAAAAATACTATTTATTTTATTTTGGAAAGTCAAATCAAATGCTACTATTAAAAAAATGAATTTCTAAGTTTTAAAAATTCAAATATACAAAAATGGGTTTCATTCTATTTTCAGTAAATATATATAACTGCTTCAAATTCACTAAAATCAGAAATTCCTGGTAGTTACTTGACAGGGGTATTTCAGTGTGGTACAGTGGATATCGGCTCAGAACGAGAAGCCGGGGAGCCGAGTTCGAATTCCAGTTGAATCCATTGTATTCACTTACGTGCAAATACCCTTGGGAAAGGTATTAATCCGTCTCTTCCTTCCAGTTATGGGTTAAATAGCAGGACAGATTGGGTTCTATAGCCTTGGTCGACAACCAGTCTACCGCAGAAAGCAATGGCAACCTACTGCGGGATAATCTTCTGCCAAGTCAGACATGTCTCTTTCGAGACATGATCGCCCAAGCGTGTATCACGTATGGCACTTAACTGACTAACTGACTGACTTGACTATGATGATACGACTTAACATTTGCTATATATCAAAGAAATTTATAATGTGTAGGTGTTAAAACACCTCACGGTACTAGAAAGTTATTGATCTGCTAAACAAATTCACTGTTACTCCACAGTGAGGTATCCTAAAAAAAATATATAGTTTAGTCCTGTACAAGGCCACAATAAAAGAACATGGCATGAAAATCCAACTGTCTACAGCAGGGATGTGCCACACATGGCACACCAAGTAATTCCCAATGGCATACAGCTGCAAATGACATCACAGAGTCTGAATCAATAACTACTATAATGCAAAGATGATATTTAGTTGTTTTAAAAGACAAGAAATTGTTCTATCAGACTACCTGCTTGTTTCACCTTCTAAGAGCACCGCTAATAAGGACACTAACTAATAAACAAGGAAACCTTTCTATGAACAAGAGTTTGTTTTTTTTATTCTCCAACTACTCGCTTGAAGAACTGTTTAGGGCTTGTAGAAGTCAAATAACTTACCTTTCAACATGGTGGTCTTCTTTTGTCTCCCCGTAGGAAGGTGAACATTCAAGAGTATGAGACTCACCTTCCTGATGTGTCCAACTAGCGTCCAGTTGGCAGACAAAAATAAACAGGGTTGTAACTGAATACTTGTCCCTATTTGGCCCAAAGACAAATGGTGGATATTGTGCTCAATATTTATGGAGCTCAATACACACAGTGAAATTATCAGCCAATCACTGCTTACAGAATAGACTTGCCTATTTACAGAATGGAATCTCCCAGGTTATTATTTAAACCACCTACCAATTTACCCTGGTGGTTTTTTGGTCAGTTGGACTCAACTTCTATTCTAGTTGATTACTGGCTGGTTGTTCGATAAGATCTTTACAGGGCTCAACAGTTCTGAAATCTTTCATATGTTTGAAGAAAATTGCTTTTGCCTTTCTTTCGGCTTTTAGTTCAACTTATTCCTGTGAGCAAATTTTCTCTTACATGAAAGCAGTGTTAAGTCCACAACGTAGTTTTCTAGCACCTGAACATTTACAAAATTGTGTAAAACTTAAAGTGAACAAGTATGTTGCCGATATTGAGCAATTGGCTATGACCATGCAAGGGCAAGGCTGCCATTAATAAAAAAAAAAAATCTTTCAAAAAAACTTTAAAAAACTTAAAACTTTATTATATAAAATATATTGCAGAACAGGTATATTGATCTTCACTTGTATAAAAAAAATATGTATGCTGTTGGCACACTGAATTATTTTAAGACCCTAAGTCAGCATATAGCAAATGGTTATCAGATCCTGCTCTACATCATAGTGTTACTTCCTACCAGACACTTAAATTTGGGCTACTTATTTTTCTTTTTTTTTTTTTAATCATTTCACTCCAAGCAAGTTGGTAAGGTCACAAAGTTGCAAGGGGTTACTGAATATCAGGGAATATGAAAAAAAGGAAAACATTTTGAAAGAGAGAGAACAAAAAAAGTGACATTAAGAAGGCAGAAGATAACAATTCGCACTACATTTAAATTCTTGAAACTCTAAGTTACTTCTTTTTCTATGTGCCCTGTCCCTTCAGGACATAGGCAATCATGGCTTTCCACATTTCCCTATCCCTGGTGGCTCTGAGCACGCCTTCTCCTGTTACACCACGCAACCCTCGCTCCGTCATCTACCTGATTAGGTCCTTCAAATATTTTATCCGTTGCTTTCCCCCGTCTCTTTTCCTCTGTATCTGGCCTGTTAGTATCAGGTTCTCCAAGCCCTTCTTCCTCATTGCGTGTCCCAGGAACTTCAGCTGTCTCTTCCTGATGCTCAGTATTAATTTCCTTTTTGTTTCCATAATTTCTAAGACCTTATAATTGCTCACATGCTTGATCCATGATATTCACAGCATCCTTCTGTAGAACCACATTTCAGTTGCTTCAAGTTTTTCCTTCATCTTTGATGATATTGTCAAGCATTCACTGCCATATTGAAGAACTGACAACACACAGCAATCCAGTACTCTCTTCTTTGTTTCTAGCAAAATTGTCCTGTTTCTTAATACTTTACTCAGCTTCTGGAATGTTTCCTTCACCATGCCAATTCACCTTCAGATCTCTGTGTCGCACTTTCCGTCTTCTGTTAAAATACTTCCCAGGTATTTAAATTTTTGTACCTGCTTGATTCTAGTATCCCTGACCTGTATTTGCCATATTGGGCTGCCCTTTTTACTGATGACCATGCATTCATTTTTCGTGCAGTTTATTTCTAGTCCTTTCTTGTTACTTTCTACAGCTACCTTCTGTAGGAGGTCTTGTAGTTTCCTTTCTGTGTCTGCTATCTAAGTTACTAGAAATCTAAAAATGGGAAAAAAGTTCTACAAGCAAGAAATGCAAGAGAAGAAACCATTAGCATAGAACTTCTGGCTACATCTAGCAATTTCAGCATTAAAATGAGGAGACCTAGTTGCCAATCTAGTCAGTCAGTTAAGTGCCACATGTGTTACATGATTGGGTGATCATGCCTAAAAAGAGACATGACTGACTGGGCAGAAGATTTTTTTAGAAGTAGTCTACCATTACTTTCTGCAGTCGACTGGTTGCCAACCAAGGCTATAGAACCCAATCTGTCCCGCTGTTTAACCCATTGCTGGAGTGAGAAGCTGCGGATTAATACCTTTTCTAAGGGTATTTGCGTGTAAGTGAATGCAACAAATTCAACTGGAATATCAAACTTGGCTCTCCAATTTCTCATTCCAAGCTTCAAAAAAAAATCTTTAAGGAAAGATTCTTAATTTTACTTTTGTTCTCTCTTTTTCATAATGTTTTTTTTCATATTCCTTGATATTCAGTAACCCCTTGCAATTTCTCGTTCCAATCTTTAAAACACCACACCACAATCTAGCACTGTGCTCAAAATTGTAAAATCTAGGTACCATAGAGGAAAGTAATATTTATTTTGTGAAAAATACAAAAAAAAAAAAAAATGTGGCACAAGGCCAAAAGTGGGGATGGATAAGGTTGGCCTTCTTCTGTCTTGCGTCAAAGTCTCTATGAAGACTTAACTAGTTCCTATATGTACCATTCAGAAAAGTTCATCAGAACAATCACAATAAAAATATTTATAAAAACGCCACTGAGAATCTACATTACAGCAGTGAGAAATTGACTGTAACCAAGATGCCAAGTCAGGACCAATAGCATTGCAGATTCTTTGGATTTAATCAAAATACTCTAAATGTGTAACAGAAGCACCAAACCAGAGGTGGCAGGAAAATTCAATGCATGGATGAATGGTAGACTTACAAATATACAAGACAGAGTCTGGCAAGAAAAATGTTTAGCAGAACACAGTGCTTTCCTAGCAGCAGACCTAACAATTGATTCAGTATAATCTTTCCACTTCACATCAGTAAAAAACATTAGTTCAAAAAGGCACAATAAGTCACTCTGCTGGAGGTTAGCACCAGCCATGCTGATGGAAAAGAAAGTGGTTCTCTAAGATGATTAAAAAAAGAGCAGTTTCATTTTAGAGGCGTTAAAAAGTAACAAGCCATTCCTTGCCCTAGTTAACAACAGCGTTTACATCATTTCTGAGAGCAGTTTTCAATTCAACTTTATTAAACCAATCAGCCTTACCATTAGAACAAGAGTAAATAGTTGTGTACCCAGTATAGAGTCAAGAACTCTATGATATTAGAAAGGTTGTGGATGAAAATTAGGAACAACATAGGTCTAAATATAGAACCCTGAGGAACATCCTCATTATTGCAAAATGATCTAGAGTGACCATTCAAGACAACTTTCACTTCATGATTTAATAAGACTGAATCAGATCAAAAATTTATTCAGAAATATGAACTGATGAAGACCAGCATGCCAAAAGCAAAGCAACAGCCCAAGCCTTACCATCCTTAAGCTTTCAACAATAATCAGTAATACATCAGCAGTTGACCTAGAAAAGCAAAAACCATATTGCTTATCTGAAAGAAGACTCTGCAAGGGGAAATGCTTAACCAATTTAGAGTTGATTAGAGCCTCTAGTAATCTGCTAAAAAAAATAGAAGTTAATAAGCTGATAGAAGGATCAGAAGGTTCATCAAAGTTCTTAAAGACTAGAACTATAGGAGAGGGTTTCCACCAAGGAGAAAATGAAGAAGCAGCAAGGCGCTTACAGAGTTTAAAGAGAACAGGAGCCAGTTTAGGAGTAAAATCTATTGCAAGGATACCATCAAGTTTACAGGCTTTGTGAGAATTCAGTTTAAAGAGAACAGAAACCATAGGCAGACGTATATGCATATTACAGAATAGAGATTCAGTTCTAAGTGGAAAGTCAGACAAGGATACTTCAGATGAGTCAAAAGTAAAATTGGAAGACAGCTATTATTATGGACATACAGTTAGTGTAATAGCTATCAATGCAGAAAGTAGAATTGGTAAGCCAAGTGAAAATTATGGAAGAATTGAGCAAAAGGGTTTGAAGTTCATATAACATGAAAAAGCTTATTTCCAATCCAAGCTGCTTAATAGTTATAGAATAAATCTAAAAAATAACTTGTCAGCTGTGAGAAAGGAAATGAAAAAGAAAGGAAACAAAGATTACAACTGACAGCTGTAAAAATGAGTGGGGAGGAAAAACTAGATAAGAAAATAGAGAGAAAAATAAAGAGAAGAGAATAGAGGAGAAAAAGAAAGAAGAAAAAGGAGAGGAGAAAATAGAGGAGAAAAAGGAGAGCAAAGTAAAAAAGTGTAAAAAGGAAAGAGAAAGAAAAAAAGAAAAGAGAAAGAAAAAAAGGAAAGAGAAAGAAAAAAGGAAAGAGAAAGAAAAAAGGAAAGAGAAAGAAAAAAAGGAAAGAGAAAGAAAAAAAGGAAAGAGAAAGAAAAAAGGAAAGAGAAAGAAAAAAAGGAAAGAGAAAGAAAAAAAGGAAAGAGAAAGAAAAAAAGGAAAGAGAAAGAAAAAAGGAAAGAGAAAGAAAAAAAGGAAAGAGAAAGAAAAAAAGGAAAGAGAAAGAAAAAAAGGAAAGAGAAAGAAAAAAAGGAAAGAGAAAGAAAAAAGGAAAGAGAAAGAAAGAAAGGGGGACTAGCCTCAAATGTACAAGAATAACAAATGTAACCTCATCTACACAGCAACACAGTTCCATCTACCATAAACTTAACTTAATAACTCAAAAATGTGTTTATATGGGCTTAATGTGAGAGACATAACTCCAAAGTAGAAGTATTTCTGATACACCCTGTATACATTGTATGAAAAGGATACACACACATGCAAGTAAATTAATTTTTTTGAATATTATTTTTAATGGGTACTCGTGTTTGAGTGGATAGTGTTTTGTTTTTTTTTAATTTTATAATTAAACAAAATATTTTGATGTGCGTTGTGGTGCAATGAATATCAGCTTGGAACGAGAAATTGGGGAGCCGAGTTCAAATTCCAGTTGAATTCCTTGCATTCACTCATGCACATATATTCTTGGGAAAGGTATTAATCCATCTCTTCCCTCAAATTATAGGTTAAATAGCAGAACAGATTTGGTCCTTTCGCCTTGGCTGGCAACAAGTCTACTGCAGAAAGCAACCTACTGCAGGATAATTTTCTGCCCAATCAGTCATGTCTCTTTCAAGATATGATTGCTTAAGCGTGTATCACATATGGCACTTAACTGACTGGCATTTTTAACATTCACTGGCCTAAATATTTGAAATCTCGTTTAAATGGTCATATGACATATGTAATTTTTAGAGTTTTATTTGAAAATATACATATTTGGCTTTGTGAATAGATAATACTATTTACATCAAGTCCTCTACTAGAATCATCTTTAATATTAATGAGATCAATCGGATATGTTTTGGAATTTTACCTATATACCATTTTCGTTTTGGATATATATATATATATATATATATAATTTCGAATGTCTTTGCTTTGTCTCTTCATGACATAGGCACTCATGGTTCTCCTGATTCCTTTTCTTTATCTTTGACTGACTTTGCATTCTTAATGTAATCTAGTAGAGTGGTTTCCTGTTGTTTTCTCTATGGTTTCCATAGTCTGGAATTAAGAGTTTTTCTTCTTTTAAACTGGTTGCCCCCCAAAGCTAGAGAGTCTAGCCTACCCTGCCATTTTTACCTGTAGTTGAGCAGGGGACTATAGGTAAGAAGAGATAGATTCATCCCTTTCTCAAAAGTGCAAAAGTGAATGCAAACGACCAGGCTAGAATTTGAACTCTGCTTGCTTAACCCGTTTTCTGCGCCAGTATCTATTATATGACTTGCACAGATATGCATACACACCCGTGTTGACATACAGGCATGAGTATAGACAGCATGCCCACATGAATGTAGGTACATGCACACATGTGGACGAATGTAAATAAACACATTAGTGTACACATACACATTTAACCTGTGTATCAGATTAAAATGCACTTGGCACTAAAATGTAACCATGATCATTTCTGTCTGAATTTTTGGGATGATACAGGTCAGGGATACTAAAATCAAGCAGGTACAAAAATTTAAATACCTGGGAGGTGTTCTAACAGAATGCAGAAAGTGTGACACTGAGATTTGAAGGCAAATTGGCATGGCGAAGGAAACATTCCAGAAGCTGAATAAAGTATTGAGTAAACAGGACAATTATGCTAGAAACAAAGAAGAGCGTACTGGATTGCTATATGTTGTCAGTTCTTCAATATGGCAGTGAATGCTTGACAATCTCATCAAAGATGAAGGAAAAACTTGAAGCAACTGAAATGCGATTCCACAGAAGGATGATGCGAATATCATGGATCGAGCATGTGAGCAATGAGGTCTTAGAAATGATGGAAATGAAAAGGAAATTAATACTGAGCATCAAAAAAAGACAGCTGAAGTTCCTGGGATATGCAATATGAAAGAGGTCTTGGAGAACCTGACACTAACAGGCCAGATAGAGGGAAAAGAGATGGGAGGGAAAGCAGCAGATAACATATTTGAAGGACCTAATCAGGTGGATGATGGAATGAAGGTTGCATGGTGTAACAGGAGAAGGCGTGCTAAGAGCCACCATGGATAGAGAGATGTGGAAAGCCATGATCGCCTACATCCTGACAGGGCACACAGAAAAAGGAGTTATTATTTACATTCATATTATTGTCCGCATCTTTGTTATCACAATGTTTCGGATGTTATGCCCTCTGGTCTTCATCAAGTGTAAATTGATTTGGAATTATTTTGCGCCTCCTTGGCCTTACCCTCTCCTCTGATCTCAAGTGGAACCATTACATTGAGTCAATAGCTAAAGCCACTGCTAGAAAGTTTGGGTCACTGTGTCATGCCAGGAAGTTTTTCCCATCTGAAACCATCCTGCATATATACAAATCAACCATTCGTCCATGCATGGAGTACTGCTGCCATATATGGTCAGGTGCCCCCGCTGTTCATCTCCGTGTTTTTGACAGGCTCCAAAGGAGAATCAGTAATGTGATAGGTATCGACTTGGTGGCTCGACTACAGCCACTTTCTCACCAACAAGAAGTGGCTTCCCTTTGTCTGTTCTATAAATACTTCCATGGCTTTTGTTCCAATGAGCTTCAGTCACTGGTGCCTCTGCAACAGGTGTTTACTCGTGCAACCAGACTGGCAACCGGGTCTCACCCATTCACAGTTAGATCAACCAAATGCAGACAACAATTCTACTCCTGTAGCTTCTTTTCCCGCCTGTGGAACTCGCTTCCTTATTCTTCCTTTCCTGACGGTTACAACTTCCAGGAATTTAAATGCAAGGTTAATACTCATCTCTTAACTACTTGACCCTACTTCTTTCCACATTGTCCTGTAGATCCTTTCCGTTCTCTCCACATTCGCAACTGTCATCACACCTGAATCCCCATCCTTCTAACTGCTAAAGTGTATATATATATATATATAGCACATAAAGAAGTGTATCAGTGACTCATTTGAGTGTCTATGTATCTGAAAATAAAATCCTGTTTATAATTTTATTTACACTTTAACCTGAGATTGATTGTTTCATACCATATTTTCTGTAATTGTTATGGGTTGATTGTTTTCTCACTAATATAATTCTTCTTCTTGGGTTATTATCCCAAGGACTGTATTCTCGTTAAAGTAATCATTATCAACATCTCCTTGTAATGATGTGTAATGTCTGTTTTGGTTCTCATCATTGGTTATTCTAATTTATCATTTTTATCAATTGCTCCTCATACATACAGTTTTGTGATAGAGCATGAGATTGTTGCTCCTGAGATGCGTGGCTATTATTACGAAATTTGAAAAGTGTTGGAGAGGAGGAATTACATGGGTTATGTCTTTCAAGGTTTATTTATCTCTCCTTTTTTTCTTTCTCCCTTTTTTTCTTTCTCCTCTCCTACCATTTCTTAAACTTCACCTACTGTTTACTATATTTTTAGATTGTTCCACCTACCCAATCAGCATGACACATCTCAATTTATCTAGCAACAGAAAGTGGTTGCTGCAGCTGCAACATCTTATACGTAAAAGCATCCAAAGATGATTGGTTGGTTGGTTGTTTTGTTTTTATGGCATATCAACCTCGGCGGGTCATTTATTACCAACTAAATTTTTATTTATTTATTGCTGGTAATACCTTTTCCTTTCAACAATTGTTGTATTTTATATAAGTTTTGTGTCTACTAATACTTTTTTTTCTTTTTGAGTATCAAGATTCATTGGGATTTATTTTTTAAGGGCAGGGTCCCCAAGTCCTACTCTTGTTATTTAACCCATAACTGGAGGGAAGGGACGAATTAATACCTTTCCCAAGGGTACCAGTGCTTAAGTGAATGCAGGGTATTCAACTGGAATTCGAACTCGGCTCACCAATTTCTCTTTCCGAGCCGATATCTACTGTACCACAACGCACATCCGTCACTAGACGCTTACAGCACCTGGTATTCCCAAGCGGTTACCCATCTAAGTACTGACCAGGCTCAGTGTTGCTTAACTTCGGTGACCGAGCAAGAACTGGTGTATTCAACGTGATAGGACGTAAGCATGCGCATTCGTCACTAAACGCTTACAGCACCTGGTATTCCCAAGCAGTTACCCATCTAAGTACTGACCAGGCTCAACGTTGCTTAACTTTGGTGACCGAGCAAGAACCGGTGTATTCAACGTGATAGGACGTAAGCCTTCCAAAGATGAGAATAGTTGTCTGACTAAATCAAGCCACTGATTCTATAAAAATAACAAATTCAACAAGGAGGAAAAATGCTGATTGCAACACAACAGGCATTACAGCCAGGTGAACGCTTGTGCTTTTTCAGCTCTGTAAATGGTTTTTCAGTCCAATTATGAAACTTTATTAATGTTATTTATACCGAAGTCAGTCAGTTTAAAGCTTGGTAGGCATTCAAGGCATGGGGCTTTCCTTAGGGAACATACATTCATCATTATTAGTCATAGTTCAAAGTTCAAATGGCATTGATGGAATGTAATTAGTTTAGTTTTTGACGCACTGAATGTAACCAGCTAGTTTCACCCCGACCACCACCACTTAGCTGCTAGAGATAGGTCAGAGGAGATAGCATCTGCCAATCTCTGGTCATCTAGAGATTATATTGTTTATACAGGAGCAGTTAAGTGCCATATGTGATACACACTTGGGCGATCATGTCTCACAAGAGACATTTCTGACTGGGCAGAAGATTTACCCTACAGTAGGTTGCTATTACTTTCTGCAGGAGACTGGTTGCCAACCAATACTACAGAACCAACTCTGTCTTGCTATTTAACCCAGTTAAGTGCCATCATGTCTCGAAAGAGACATGACTGACTGGGCAGAAGATTATCCCGCAGTAGGTTGCCATTGCTTTCTGTGGTAGACTGGTTGCCAGCCAAGGCTATAGAACCCAATCTGTCCTATTATTTAACCCATAACTGTAGGGAATATATGAATTAATACCTTTCCTAAGGGTATTTGTGCATAAGTGAATGCAAGGAATTAAACTGGAGTTTGAACTCAGATCCCCAATTTGTCGTTCAGAGTAGATATCCACTGCATCACAATGCACATCCTTATACTGAAGAGCAGGCTTAAAAATATACTTTCGTATTTCTAATTAAAAAATCCAGTCTGAAGTCTAGAAATAATGGTCTGCAATGTCCCAAATCAGGGTCTGCAAGAGCAAAATAAAAAAAAAAAGAAGAATTTAAGTTTTAAACCCATTTAGACTTCTTTTAGGGCTTTATTTTTAGCACCATATATACATTCGGCATTACCAAGAAAGAAATTAAAAAAAAAAAAGACAGAGGTCTGGGCTGAAATTAAAGCTTGGTAGACACTCAAGGCATGGGGCTTTCCTTAGGGAACATACATTCATTATTATTTGTAATAGTTCAAAGTCCAAATGGCAATGATGGAATGTAATTAGTTTAGTTTTTGAGGCATTGAATGTAACCAGCCAGTTCCTCCACCTCCGACCACCACCACTTAGCTGCTAGAGATAGGTCAGAGGAGAGATAATCTACCAATCTTTGGTCATTTAGAGTTTATACTGTTTATACAGGATCAGTTAAGTGCCATATGTGATACACACTTGGGCGATCATGTCTCACAAGAGACATTTCTGACTGGGCAGAAGATTTACCCTACAGTAGGTTGCTATTACTTTCTGCAGGAGACTGGTTGCCAACCAATACTACAGAACCAACTCTGTCTTGCTATTTAACTCATAGCTGGAGGGAGAAGTGACAGATTTATACTGTTCCCAAAGGTATTTGGCAGAAGTGAATGCAACAAATTCAACTGGAATTCGAACTTGGCTCTCCAATTTCTCGTTCTGAGCTGATAAACACTGCACCACAACACACGTCCTTATACAGGGTGCCCCACAAAAAAAAAAAAAACACCAAATTTTGTACAGTTTAACTTTTGGAATTTTTGTTACAGATATTTAAATTAAAAGCAAAGGATACAAATTTAGTCACAATACCATCAAAGATGAAGGAAAAACTTGAAGCAACTGAAATGTGGTTCTACAGAAGAATGCTGCGAATATCATGGATCAAGCATGTGAGCAATGATGAGATCTTGGAAATGATGGAAACAAAAAGGAAATTAATACTGAGCATCAGGAAAAGACAGCTGAAGTTCCTGGGATATGCAATGAGGAAGGAGGGCTTGGAGAATCTGATACTAACAGGCCAGATAGACAGAAAGAGAGACAGGGGAAAGCAATGGATAACATATTTGAAGGACCTAATCAGGTGGATGACGGAACAAGGATTGCATGGTGTAACAGGAGAAGGTGTGCTCAGGGCCACCAGGGATAAGGAAAAGTGGAAGGCCATGATCGCCTACGTCCTGAAGGGACAAGGCACATAGAAGAAGAAGAAAACAGAACAAATCACAAATGTTAGATGTGGTGATCAAACGAAAAAATGATTTTTTTGTGTTAATTTTTTTTTTTTTCATCATATAATAAATCTAAAATGTTCCATTTTTTTTTTTGTGGGTTACCCTGTAGTACCACAAGATATACAAGTGGCTGAACCCCCAAGTTACCATAACAATGGAATATGCCATTATCTCTTTTCTACAAATCTTTTCACAGCTTTTCTACTCTGACAAGCTTCTTTCCCTGGTGCCCCAACTGCATGAATTTACTTGTGCTACTCGATTGGCATCTAGGTCCCACTCTTTTACCGTCAAAATAGTCAAAATAGTCAAATGTAACTGACACTTCTACTCCAACAGTTACTCTTCTCACACTTCCTGCCTGTGGAACAACCTTTCATATATTTGATTCCCTGATATCACCCTGAGAGAACGACCTAGCTGACCACTAACTCTTGTGTCAGGTAAGTATAATTATAGAGTTATAGATCATCTTTAAATATGAATGTGAAACAGACTTTAGAAAAAAGATGTTAAAAAAACAAAAACAAAAAAAAAATTTATACACCCTAATATCTCGTCGACTTTTCTTTGCCTCTTGCAAAGAAATATAAGAAATAAGAACGAGAATAAGAAATAAGAAATAAACAAGACAGGAAGAGGAATCAAAACATCCTGGCCAGCAACCATTGATAGGTTATCATTAAAATAAGAAAATTATTTGGTTGCAAAACTGTCAGATTTTCCAGACATGGCAATTATATATTATTTACAATGTGTCAATAAAATATAAGCAAGGTTCTTTGAATTTCTGAAAATAAAGTTCTCAATATTTGCCAAAATATTACCTTCACTATATTCATTCAGTCAGTTAAGTGCCATACGTGATACGTGCTTCAGTGATCATGTCTGGAAAGAGAGATGGCTGACTGAGCCTAAGATTTTTCCACAGTAAGTTGCCATTACTTTCTGCATTAGACTTGTTGCCAGCCAAGAAGTACAGAACCCAATCTGTTCTGCTATTTAACCCATAGCTGGAGGGCGAAGAAACAAATTGATACCTTTCCCAAAGGTATTTGCACGTGAGTAAATGCAAAAAAATTCAAAAAAATGAACTAACACAAGAATTTGTATGTGTGTGTGTGTGTTTGTAATGCTCAAGAATTAACAAGGGCAGTGAATGTCTGAAAAAAAAAAAAAACAGCCAAAATTGCTACAACTGAAAGAGAAATAGTATAAAACCAATAATGAAAAAGTATAAAGTGTCAAGAAAAAATGACTAAAAGGTGTAATAACCCCAACATTCTAAACACATGCATATACGAGCAAGCTAGTATATGAGTGTACCCACAAACTATGACAGGGAAAAAAAAATTCAACCTTAGCTAAGTGACAAATTTTATATTTGTATTAATTTTCTCTCTCTCTCTCCCATATATATATATATATATATTCAGTAATGAATTAGAGCACTCTGGTTACTGGCCTGTTATACATTACTAGGTTGTACTCCTCACTCTTTTCTAATTAATCTTTTTACATTTATGTAGCCCCCTGCACATCAGTGGCGTTTCCGCCTTGCTCGGGGTGAAATGATTTATAAAAAAAATTAAAAAAAAATTTAAAAAATATCCACTGCACCACAATGCACATTATACTCACAGATAAATAAGAACAAGTATCACAGCCTATTTTTGTACATGTCTAGGCTTTGATGATGGTCAAATAATCCATGATGGTGTCAGTTGTCTTCAAATACCTACATATATAAATGCACTGTATGGCTGGCTACTAATATCCATGGATCTCTGTCTACTTGGGCAGCTAGCTAATCCCCACTGCAGATGCCTGCTCAGACACATTTGTGTTTGTTCAACAGCTACAGAGCCCACCTCTGGTTTATACTGCATCTTTACTGAGCAGACCTTAGTGAGATTCTGGGAGAAAAAATAAAAAACACACTACGGGTTGATCCAAGTCTTGTAAGTGAATCTGGGTAGACAAGACCCTTTGGGAGCTGTTGATGTTTGTGCTAGAACAAGGTCACAAGTCATCATGACTGAGGGTTTCAGCATCCTGGCCTTGTTCAGACTGTTGTTCACACTAAATAACACACTCTCTCCTAGAAACTGCAAAGTGCACTTTATGCACACTGTAATACACATGCTACGTTTCCAAAAACTCACTATCAAGTGAAACTGCTTATTAACACTTAAAACTAAAAAGCATAGTTCAGATTACTCAATGACAACATAGCTTGCAATCAACCGTTTGGGCACAGTTGAAAATATCAGACATGGGAAAAAGTTTCCAGCATATGAAAAAAAATTTGTCTTTTTCATATTCATTCTACAAATTTTAAAAGATAGCAATGGAAGCTTTTGCATATATATCTGCAATATATATAAGTAATATATAAGTATATATATATATAGATATATAGATATATATATAGATATATATATATATATATATATATATATATATATATATATATATATAGATATATATATATATAGATATATATATATATATATATATATAGATATAGATATATATATATATAGATATAGATATATATATATATATATATATATACACTAGCAGTATAGCCCGACGTTGCTCGGGTGTAATGAAAGTTTTAAAACTAATCCATGGTCCGAGAGCTCAGACTCTTTGGACACTGGCACGAAACACTAAAAAGCAATAGTTGTTTCCAGTTAAAGTGAAACCGTAGACTGAAAGAAAAATGAATGGATGTAAGTCAAATTTTGATTTCCTGGTATCGATATCAAATAAGTTTTTTTCGTTGAGAACTGCAACCTTGAAACTTCTTAAATATAGTTTCTTATGTCTTTGTCTATGAGTGTATAAAATTTGATTAAAATTGGACCACTCCTTCTATAACCCAATTTTTTCGATTATCGATTTTCGATATTTACCGGGGGTACCTCGACACAAAACCTAGCTAAGAACACTCGCAGACGCTTATAGTACAACTGTGTAAATTTTCAAGAAAATCAGTTCAGGCGTTTCGGAGTCTATAGGTATAGATACACACACAAAGTTCCATTTATAAATAAGTTTATATATATATATATATATATATATATATATATATATAAAAGATTTTAGATTATTACAAAGGATAATACATATTTCAGCGCATCCTGATGTTATTATTGCGGCTTGTCAGACCCAAATGGTACAACAGTTGGTCCTTTTTTTTTGTTTTTGAGGACCAACTGTTGTACCATTTGGGTCTGACAAGCCGCAATAATAACATCAGGATGCGCTGAAATATGTATTATCCTTTGTAATAATCTAAAATCTTCTATAAATTATATTACTCTGTTAAATAAAATAAATGAATTTAACATTGAGTTTTCTTGAGTTTGTCTCTATCAGAATTTACCTGGATTGTATACCAAGTGTACTATATTATATATATATATATATATATATATATATAAAACTTTTCGGAACAAGTGCCACTTGGCAGGAAGTTAGAAAGTTCCACTTGAAGAAATACAAATGAATACAGAAGAGCCACCTGTCTAACCATTACCTGTTGCTCAGTGGAAGTAAGAAGAGACAAAGGAACCTGAGTGTATCTATCTAAATAATCCCAGAGAGAGTCCTAGGTGCTACTCAAAACTCAAATAAGAAAGTTATTGAAAACAGGATCCATGTTTTCATTTCTTGTCATGGCATGAATTTCACCTTCTTTTCCCTTGTGAATGTTCAACAGGAAGTTCCTAGTACACACCAGTAAAAAGCTGAGAGAGAGAGAGAGAGAGAGAGAGAAAGAAACCTGTTACAAGTTTACACAACAACCAGTATTTAGCCACAAACAACTTCACATTGCACATGATGGTACTACAAAACATGAAACAAATAGAATGAAGCAGAAAAGAATAATTTGGCAGAAAAAGAAAATATATACTTCCACAAGGAATGCCACCTTTTGTTAAGTTTTTTGTAATTTAAGAAATACGACAGATTTTAAGTAATATCATTAATTTATAAATGGATAAGTCAGGACTTCAAACACTAAGGAAATAATTTTTTGTTTTTTGTTTTCTTAAAATATAGGAATTAAGCTCTATTTCCAAACAGCAAAGCTGAATAGCACAATTTCCACTGCACCAGAGAAAAAGACATTCTACTGCAGACACGCGAATACCAATTCCATATCAATAAACTTGACACATCTCAAATTTGCAACTTCCTGCAGTTTGTCATCATACTTTTATGGAGAAAACAATTTGGCTTAGAGTCCAAAATCAAAACAGAGTTTCACTTTGCAAGCAATCAAATTCCAACAGAGAGATCCTTCCGTGTCTTCAGCTTCGATCAAGACAAATCATGTCTTCTCACATTTTCATAAATACAAGACACAATCAGGAGTGGGAGGTTCTGCAAAAGGACAGTTGGCCTCCTGCCATATCCAATTCCACTGGAAGCAGCTCAAGATTCTATCACAGACAAATTTTTTTTTTTTTTTTGAGGGTTGGGGGATCAGTGCAAAAGTTAAATCTTTCTATAATCGAAAGTGTCGTGTTTTTGAGACGATAAAAATGAAGAATAGAATAAGAGACATTCTTAATAGACATTAAATATTAATGTATACCAAATAATATGAATGAAAGATCAGCATAATACATAAATCACATATTATATACACACATTTTAAACACATGCAAACAAGCACACAGACACACACATAAGGATAGACATACAGAAATACACACATGGACACATGTACAAACACACAGATACATATAGGTATGCACACACACATGCATGTTGACACACAGAGATGCACATACGTACACACACACAAAGTCTAAGACAGTATCTTGGTGTGTAGCCAACTAAATCTTGGTGATCTTTATAACTGTGCATTGACTTTGTTTCTCACTGAGTGTTTCATCGTTGTGGCTTTGTTGTATGAAATCTAAGCTACATTTAGTATATGACATTAAGCTACATAAGGTAAGGCTACCTTAACATGAGATAAATATCAACAGTCGAGTGTAGTTGATCATTACTATTGAATAACCAAGTTAAATCCTCACTGGGCTCCTCATACTTGTGGCCTTGTGCCAAAACTAAATTCAGCAGCTTGTTCTATTTTCTGTGTCTCTTCAGGATGTGGACAATCATGACTTTCCTCAACTTCCTATGTTTACAGCTTTAAGCAATATGTCTCCTTACTACTACTCCCTGTTCTGCCATTCAGTTAAACTTGTTAGGGAAAGTACTTAAGGTTTCCCTCTGTCCCTATTGCTTGATATCCTACAAGTGTCAAATTCTCCAAGCAGTCTTTCCTCATTATGTCATTATGTGTTCAAAAAAATTTCAATCCTCTCTTTTCGTTCCCATTTTCTTTAAAGCATCTTTGTTACACATGTTCTACCCATAGTATTCCCAGCATCCTTCTCTAGAATCACATATCTGTTGCCTCAAGTCTCCTCATCTGTGAGCAAACTGTCCATGATTCACTACTATACAAGAGGATTTACATTACATAGCCCTCTTTTCTTTATTTCAAATTAAATTTTCTGTTTCATGTTCCCCTGTTGAGCTTTTTGCGATTCAAATACACTTTTGGATGTCAGTATCACATCCTCCAGCCTCTGTTAAAACATGACCTAGATATTTAAATTTTTGTACTTGCTTGCTTTCAGCATCTCTAATTTGTAATTCACTTCTGGGGCTATTCCTTTAACTGACTACTGTTACGAGGATGCATTTATATATAAAAAGAACATTAATAATGTCTGAAAGGTTGTAGTAAGAAATTTTATTGAGTCCTATTTGTTATTATGAAAAAGTTTTAATTCATGAAGTAGTGGTAAAAATAAAGAAATTAGAAACAGAACGTTTGGAGGATGCTAGAATGTCCAAGAAAATTCGAGTAAAATCTAGAAAATTCTAAAGGATTCTAGAATATGCAAATTAGGTGTTAGCCCATATAAAAACAGGTTTTGGGAAGAGAGCAGTTAGTTGTTAAAAGGATTTGCTGACATTATCAACTCCAGCTTTGATTCATTAATTTATATCCAGCCAAAACAATCTCTAGGAAAAGTTGCCAACCAACTAAAACCTAAAAGAGAACCTCCTGGAACAAAAAGGGTAAATAGATATTTTTGACTTTTTCATTGACCATACTGGAAATTATTCTTTATATACAAATTTAAAGATTTCCAAAAAGTATAGCACTTGAATTTCTTTGCTATCTTAACTGGGTAAAGATATCTGACAATGTCCTTCCCCTTCATAACACTTTGTCTTCCAGTAGTAAATTCTGTTTTTCTTTTTGAATGCAAAAACTGTATATTTGTAAATATTTTTATCACTGAGTTTTGGTTAATCATTTAATTTCTTTTATTACACTTCACACTACTATATAGTCTGTTTTCTAACAATTTATGGTTTTTCCTTCGTTCTCACTTTCCTTTACTACCTTCTATAGAAGTTCCTGCAGTTTCCTTTCTGTCATTTATATCTTACTAGCAGTATAGCCCAGTACTGTAATGAAAGCTTTAAAACTAATCCATGGTCCTGGAGCTCAGACTCTTTGGACGTTGGCAATAGTTGTTTCCAGTTAAAGCGAAACCATAGACTGAAAGAAAAATGAATGGTTATAAGTCAAAGTTTGATATCCTGGTATCGATATCAAATAAGATTTTTTTGTCGTAAACTGAATTTTGAAGGCTAAATAAGTCCTCTGAGTAAATGGTATCATGGCTGAGACTAAGAACTACAATTATACCTACTTAGAGTCAAACCCGAAGCAAAAACTAAAATAAAAGGGCTGAAAAAAAATACAGACATACAGGCAGATAAACAGACATACACACAAACATCTTGATTTTATATATATTATTGATTTTCTGCACTATTGTAAGAACTGCAACCTTGAAACTTCTGAATATCATTTATGTTTTTGTCTATGAGTATCAAATTTGATCAAAATCAGACCACTCCTTCCATAACCCTAATTTTTCGATTATCGATTTTTTATATTTATCGGGGGTACCTCAACACAAAACCTAGCTAAGAACACTTGCAGATACTTATAGTACAACTGTGTAAATTTTCAAGAAAATCGGTTCAGCCATTTCGGAGTCTATAGGTAACAGACACACAAAGTTTCATTTATAAATAAGTTTAGATATTAAGATTGTATCCGCCAATAATAAATACTGATAGAACTTCTAGTTCTCTCCAAATCACCTCGCTGTCTGGTGAGAAGATATGTCCTTGTCTTATGCTTCTATCTGGAAAATGCATAACTTTTACATGTGAAAGTCATTAAAAGCCAATGGTAAAAGAAACTTACCTCCAAGGAATTGAGTATCAACCTAAAATTCATAAACAATACTGAGAATAGAAATTCAGGTGGCAGGCTGACTCCAAAGAGCCACACCTACTCAAGACTGCAGCCTTTCAGTACCAACACAATTACAAGAATTAAACAAACCAAACATGAAAGAATTGAGTATATATCAGTTTCAATAATATGCTCATCATTTATGTGTAGAACATGGGTAATCAAAGCTCTCCACAACTTCCTGTCAGTTTTTTTTTTTTTAAATATTTTTGTATACTACCCAACACAAGGCAGTAACCTCGATATTATGTACTTACTGATAGGATAGCATCTTCAGGAGGTTTGGATAACTACACCTTTGTGCAAAATTGTGCCAAGGCAAATGTCTTTCAAGAATCTTTGACTTACCCTGATCACGTATACGTAGTGTTATTTTTCTCTTCCATTTTCCCTTATGTTTTGGACTGATAGATCCAGTTTTTCTTCGCTTTGATGACACAACTGACAGTTAAAAGGCTGACACCAAAAATATCTGCAATCTCACTGTAAGGCTTGCCAGTGTGTTTGTGCAGCATTACAATTTTCATGTGCTTCCTTGGAGTAACGTCAACCACAGACAATAGCCATAGGACAACTAATTGACAGTTGAGACAATAGTGTCTGGGTGTGATAGAAAATTTGATGCGATCACAAATGACATAATATTTCGCAAGACCAAACAAGTTTCATTATACATCCCGAAAATAGATTCATATTATTGCAAACAACTGCAAATGACCTAATTCAAGGAAAATATATAATTGTATTACACCCTATTACTCCAGTGGGTCTAAAACTGACCGTATGTTGAAAGAAAGGAAACTAAAGCAGTTGTTTCCATTAATTCAAGGGTGTATCAAACAGAAATACCAGAAAAGCATTTACCTCCAGCACCCTAGATGAAGAAACAAAATCCAGAACAGAAAAAAAATTACAGTTATACATCCCCTAGTGAAACTCTGACAGTAATCATGGCAGAAACTTTCTTGAGTAATCGGCTCCTACACCAAGACAAGCTTTACATTCTGTTCCTGTCCCTGTTCTGATATCTATTCACAGAAACTCGTTTGGTTAGTTAGTTAATTTCTCTCTCTACCCTTCCTTCTCTCAATATACCCTGTGAGCATTAAACTTTCCAAGCCATCATTTCTCTTTCGGATTTTAAGTATCAAAATTCTTTGTTGCTCATGTTCTGTTTTTTAGCATTGTTTCTCAATTTTTTTTAAGCAATGGCACATGTTAAGTGTAACAAAAGAAAAAAAAATGATTGACCAAAACTCAGAGATAAATCACAGACAAATATTTAATTAACAAAACACACCAAATAAAATATTTACAAATATACAATTTTTGTTGCATTCAAAATAAGAAAGAGTTTACTAAAGGTGAGTGTGACGAGGAGAGAAGGGGAAAATAAGATGTCAAAAATCTTTACCCAGTTAGGTTGGTGAAGAAGTTAAGTGTTATACTTTTTGGAAATCCTTAAATGAGTATATAAAGAATAATTATTAGTTTGGTCAATGAAAGAGTCAACAATATGTATTTACCCTTTTTGTTCCATGAGGTTCTCTTTCAGGTTTTAGTTGGTCAGCAACTTCTTAGAGATTCTTTCAGCTGGATATAAATCCTTGAATCAAAGCCAGAGATGATGTCAGCAAATCCTGGTAACAACTGAATACTCTCTTCCCAAAACCTATTTTTATAGGAGCTAACACCTAATTTGCATATTTCTAAAACCTTTCGAATTCTCTCGAATCTACTGGAATTTTCTACAATCTTCCAAAACATTCTATTCCTAATTTTTCTATTTTTACAACTGCTTCATGAATTAAAACTTTTTTGTAATAACAAGTAGGACTCAATAGAATCACTTACTATAACTTTTAGGATGTGCGTTGTGGCGCAGTGGATATCGGCTCGGAACGAGAAATCGGGGAACCGAGTTCGAATTCCCGTTGAATTCATTGCATTCACTTACGCGCAAATACCCTTGGGAAAGGTATTAATCCAACTCTTCCCTCCAGTTATGGGTTAAATAATAGGACGGATTGGGTTCTATAGCTTTGGTCGGCAACCAGTCTACCGCAGAAAGCAATGGCAACCTACTGCGGGATAATCTTCTGCCCAGTCAGTCATGCCTCTTTCGAGACATGATCGCCTAAAGCGTGTATCGCGCATGGCACTTAACTGACTGACTATAACTTTTAGACATTATTAATATTATTTTTATATATAAATGCATCCTCGTAACACACACCTAGGAGCAAATGAAAATATCACAGTACACCTAGCAAAATTTTAAAAGGGTATTTTTGAAATGTTACAAAATAAAACTATATTTTTTTTTTTTATAGATACACACCCAAATATGAACTTACTTAATTTCAATTTGTGCAGCTTATTTAGTGGGAAATCTGTGCCTGATGTTTTTTCAAGATTTCTTCAATGTTTGGTTGAATGTGAGATAAGCAAACCCTCATTTTTCCTTCAGTTGAGAGTAGACTTTCTCACTTCTTGTTTTTGATGTTATTTAGGGTTAAGGGACCTAATTCACATAAATAAGTAGAAAATTGCAATAAAACCAATAAAATCTTTTTAGCTAATGGGTGATAAAAAGTTTAATGCTCATTCATTTATTCAAATGCTAACCCTGTAACATTACTACTTCCACCACCACCCCACACACACATATACTGTGATAGTATCTTGTGATACACTAGTGTGCTGTAGTACGCCAGTAGAGAATCACTGGTCCATGGTATTCTCAGCAACCTTCTGGAGAAACATTTCTGTTTCTTTGATCCTTAATCATCCCTCCTTGTCATCATTCTGTTATCCCTCTACAAAAACTCATTAGGTAAATTGTTCAGTTTCCTTGTACCCATCCTTCTTTCAATATGACCTGTGAGCATTATGTTTTCTAAGCTGTCCTTCCTCATAATGTATCCCAGAAATTTCAACTGTCTTCTTGATTTTAATTACGAATGCTTTTCTAGTTCCCTTATTCTTTACAACTTCCACATTGCTCACATGTTCAACCGAAGCTATTTTTTTTTTTAAATCATCTCACCCCAAGCAAGGCATTCCACTGCCACTATTGCACATGGAGCTACATAGGGGAAGGTAAAGAGAAGGAGTGGTTAGACATAGGGAATGTCAGGAGGAAAGTGACAGATGAGTAAAGATACTGAGGATGAGGGTTGGGCAGATGGGAAGAGTGTTTGATAGAATGGGAGCAAGTTAGTGTGTTAGGAGGTGTCTATTGACCTTACATTTAAACTCCTGGAGATTGTATCCATCAGGGAAGCAATCTGTGGAAGAGAATTCCACAGTCGGGAAGTGCGAGGAAAGAAACTGTTGGAGTAGAAGTTACGGTTGCATTTTATCGGTTTCACTGTAAAAGGGTGGGATCTAGTTGCTAATCTAGTATCTCGTTCAAATTCGTATTTAGGGGGCGCCAGTGATCTAAGTTCATCGGAGCAGAAGCCGTGAAAGTATTTATAGAAGAGACACAGGGAAGCCACGTCGTGCCAGTGGTAGAGAGACTGCAGGCGGTCTGCCAAGTTGGTATCTATCACATTACAGACCCTCCTCTGAACCTTATCGAGAAGCCCGAGGAGAATAGCAGGGGCACCCGACCAGATGTGGCTATTCTCAGCCTCTGTCTACAGAACCTCATCTGTTGCCTAGCATCTTTTCTTCATCTGTGAGGACACTTGTCTAACACTCACTGCCATACTGGAGGATAGTAATGACACAGCAGTTCAGCCCTATTTTCTTTGTTTCTTGCAAAATATTCCAATACTTTAAAATAGGTACCTCTACAAAATTGCTGAAAAAAACAGCATAGTATGAAGGAAAAAGGCCCCAAACTAAATAAAAACAAAGTTTTATCAGCAAAATGTTTATTTTATCATTAAGAGGATAGATCAAAGATTTTTTTAATTATTTATAACACATTTGAAATTTTTGTAGAATGTCTTTTTTTTCTGACGTCAGTGTGAGACCTAAATTGCCACAACGTTTATTAAGTAAAGAAAAATGTAATATTGCACAATGCACATTTTTGACAGTGAAAGGTATGTTAATTTGGAAATTCTTGCAAAAATCAAATAATGGTCGGATTTTGATGAAAATTTCAGGACTTATTCTTAATTGACCAAAATCAATTTTGAAATAATTATTTTGTATAAAATATTGGTAAAAATATTTTTTTTTTACATTTTTTACCCACCCACCAATTAATTTCCAGAAATGCTTAAAAATTCGACATTGGGCAGCAATAAGCCCAATATAATTAAATTCAGGAGTCATTGGAGAATGCTAATCAACAGTTTTTTGTTTTTTTTTTCTCCAATAGAGCCCTTTTTCTAAAAAATAGGTCTGAACTGCGAAAAATGCAATAACTATGCCAATTTTTATGTGGATAAACTTCTGATTGCTTTTATGAACAATATAAATTAAGCATATCATAGTCTGAAAAGAAAAAAAATTTCAATGAATAATTAATTTTTACAAGAATTATTTTCAGTTTTTTTTTCAGTTTTTAATTATATATAAAAATTATATATAAAAAGTTTCAAAATTATTGTTAAATTTCTTCCTCTATTGGGTTGGCTAGGGTATGTAATTAATGCATGAAGACTACAATTACTAATCGAAAATTTAAAAACTTAACACAAATGATTAAGCCAATGGATTTTTAAAATAATTAAAACATTTTAATTGTGTGCATTTTGATTGCCTGTATCTTTATTTGTACGGGTGGCCATACCTGATATCTATCATTAAAAGGTCACGTGATTCAAGGGTTGTCTTCCCTTACATAAAAAATTAAATTCATATATTTTTGTCGCCTATGGCCTCCCTACTTAGCCTTCTTGACAACTTCTAGCTGTCATTACAACTGTCAACACTTGAGATTAACACTGATAACACTGGCTAACGTAACTAATAAAGGGTTTTACCAAATATTTCAAAGATTAAGCAAGTACATTTGTTTGAAATCAGATAAAGGTAAGTTTTAATTTAAAAAATTGACTTCAATAATGTGTCAGCGATGTATATTTTATTTTTGCCAGATTTTTAAAACAGAAATGTGGCTACTGTTACATAAATGTGTTGATCAATCAAAAAAATGGCGGTATGTTTAAATATTTTTTTTTATTTTAGATTCCAATCAATATAATTTCGGTTTAAAATATGCCAGTGTATTTTGTTTACTGGAATTACTAAATTTAATTTCTTGACTTTCAATTAAAGCTAATTTTAAAGCTAAAATATAACTTATTTATTTTAAAAATTTCATTTTAAAATCAGGTATTGAAAAGTGGAGGTACCTACTTTAAAACATAATACTTTCATTAAAGATAATAAAAGCAGATGAGATGTTCAGAAGACTTTCAAGTATAAACTCAATCCCAAATCTCACAAGAGCAGCCTTTGAGATTTCACTCAGCCCAGCCCAATCACCTCAGGTGTGATTAAAAACTTTAATAGGTGATTAAAGTTTATCAAAAGTCTGGCAATGAAAAAGGAAATCTGATTCTTTTACAGCCCAAAAGTATGTCATTGAAGATTCACAAGTTACTTAGACATGACCTAAGCCAAGACATATTATTGAACTCTTGGCTTTTATTGTCCTTTCAGTGTAAACATTCATTTAATTAGCTTCCAGAGTAGAACCAAAATGTTTCTGTTGCTGAGATTAAAACTCACTTGGAAAAATATTATCCTATATTTCCTCCCCATAAAAAGTAAAAACAAAGAACATTTGAAGAAAGAAAAAAAAAAAAATCAAATACTTCTTTCAACCACAAACTGAAAAACAAATACAAGTAATTTTTTTTTTATAGAAAATTACTGAGAATTCAGGTACCTCCACTCAATTGTCAAAAAAAAAAACAAAAAAAAAACAAAACAGCATATAATGATGTTAAAGGGGCTCAAACTTAATAAAAACAAAGTTTTATCATCAAAATATTTATGCTATTATTAAGAGGGAAGATCAAATTTTGTTGTTATTATTTTTTAAAATGTTTAAATCCTTTCTAACACATTCGAAATTTTAATCAAAATTTCATTTTTTGTTTTCCGGCAGCGATTCATGTAAGGCAACTATTAAGAAAATGGAGTCGGTCGAGTAAAATGATTTTGGGGCAAGTAAATTTTCCCTCGTTTTCGACCGCTGGTCGAGTGATTTCTTTTTCAAATCTCAAAGGCTGCACATGAGTAAAGCCAAAATTGATAAATGAAATTGATCAAAACCATGTCAATGCTTTCGCCAAGTTTGTAACAAAACTCTAAGCCAGCTGCTCAGTAAAAGCCTGATGGAGAGAAGCCAATCACATTTCTTGGATGGATACACTCTCGTTTTAGAGTTCCAACAACCATTGAGCAAGGCCAAGAGATTTTGCAGACACTTGCAAAGCAAAGGGTCATTTTTCACGCTGATCTTCTATAGCGGACAAGATGTTCTGTTGCCGCCACCGAGCTTTACTTTGACTCACACCACAACAATGATGAATGTGCTGAATGTTTTACAGTGATTTACTCCGGGCATTTAATCACACTCACACATCAATTTGTGACAGGCAGCAGGAAGAGAGTGAATTGATGTGAATAAAAAGGTCCACTGGGCAAACCAAATAACAAATAACCTTTCTGGTGAGCCAACTTGCAGAAAAAGAGTCTTTTTATAGCTGCATAAAAAGGGAAGGTGTAAAAAGTTACATCTATCTGAACAGTTTCCACATTTTTCGCAATGACGTAGATCAAGTAGCACCAGAATTAAACTTACTTTTCACGAAAGTAAATGATATTACAAAGAGGTTCCAAACTCAACACCGTCATGGATGCCATATAAAATGCCTGTCAGAAAACGTCCATGAAAAGTTTTATAAATAATTTTTATGAACAATACCGGTAAATATTTCACAGTTTTCCAATCAAAATTTTCTGATGAATCTCAATTCCTATATTAATCACTAAGTTCCTCACAACTTCCTTGACTATAAAATACCCATGGAAATTCCCCTATGGTGTCGTCAAATATTTGAACTTAACAACTTTAACAAAGTATTATAACAATCATAAATATGAATGTAGGTCATTATTTAATGAAATAAGAGGATACAAATGAAAGGATTTAAAATTTCCATTTCACTGAAGCAGACATTAAACATATAAGAGTGCTATCACCTCCTCTATCTTCCCTTTCTTTCTTCCATAAGTTCTTTCTTCTTTTCCCGAAAACCAAACGGCACCTTTGATTTATCTTTTCTTCTCTCTCTCCTCATAAAGGGGTCTTGGATTGAAAAAGATATCTCTAAAGGACTGAATTGTTTTGGAATATCATAGTGATATTGTATGGACTACAGATCTTTTATCTTTTGTATATTTTTCAAGTGTATCCTTTACATAAGACCAGCAGTTTACAGGGAAGATGATCTTTTAAAAGAGGGTTTCTAAATGCCAATCTTCTCCACTATCTATACATTTATTTTTAACTGACATCTTGTGCCAATCTAATATATATATATATAAATATATATATATATATATATATATATATATATATTCTAAACATATACTGTTAAATATAAGAGACAATGAATGCCTATTATGTTTAATCATGAGCCGTTCTAAACGTCGTATTTTGGCTTTAATTTCAGTTGAAAATAAAGATAAAAATTCTCCAAAATTTGGATAATTTTTTATTAATTTGCTTCTAAGCTTTCGGCTCACGAGCCATCTTCAGAGAGATTATTTACACGGTAATACAATAACATCTACCATCACCAACGATTTTATTTTGTGTTGACATAAAACTCTGCTAGGCAACGGCAATAGTTGCCAAAAATAACAAACACAGTTCTCAAATTTGCAATGCGGTTCTATGACATCACACCGCGTGATAGCGTGAAATGACAACAAAACCATGTATTCAAATGCAATGTAACGTGTTATGTCCAGATTTAAAGGTGATTTTATTAAGTGTTGGTTGTTTAGATTTGATGTACATGGCCTCCAATATCTGAAGGTTCCTCTTACTATGTGTATAAGTAAGGATCACCGTATTGTTGACCAAAATCTGTCTGATATTACCTACATGTTTATGTTTTTCAGAGAAATGTTGTTTAATTGTACTCTGATCATAAAGGTGACATGTAAGTCTATGGGAGAGTGTAGTTGTAGAAGCTTAGAACCAAATTAATAAAAAATTATCCAAATGTTGGAGAATTTTTGTCTTTATTTTCAACTGAAATTAAAGCCAAAATACGACGTTTAGAACGGCTCATGATTAAACATAATAGACATTCATTGTCTCTTATATTTAACAGTATATGTTTAGAAAATTATTTGCTGCCTCGATACACTAAATATATATAACTGTGAATTTATCTTTGAACGTGTCTTGAAAAACCCACAGACTATAAATGCGGAGGGGAAAAAAATGGAAACAAAAAAAGAAACGAACTAAGCACTTGAACATTAGTCAAAGTACTAGTCGAAAGAAAAAACCCCGAGACGAGGAACCTAACACATCACGTGGTCACAGGGCGTCTTATATACTACCACCTTACTTCAGCCTAATTAGCCAACTTGCCCTGACAATCCATTTGGTGAAACCTCGGTAGGTCAGTTGGCTCTAGATTAGCTACTTACTTTACGCTCTCACACCCTGATTGAGCACTCTAGAAGAAAGGTAAACTTTGAAAAACAATAGTCCCTCTAGCGTGTACGCATCACTCATTTCAGTAAAAATGAAATTTGAGCACTCTAGCTATTGGGCGCGTAATATGATATGCGCTAAAAAAAAAAAAAAACCTGCCTTCTTCCACCGAACGCCCCGTGGCCCAGGGGTAAAGTCGCCAACTGACACCAAATCAGTCGGGTTTTGAGCCTGGGTTGTGTAGCAATCGGAGTCTAACCGTACTGAGGAGCTGTGATACAGCAAAACAGATCTGTCTGCAGATGACAATATATACATATATATTCTCTAGAGCTGATCGCACAACACATTCAAGAAAAAGAAAACTTGTCTGAAACACATAAGAAAGAAAGATCAGAGAATGTAACACTCACAGGACAGGATATACTGACGGTAAAAAAAACAGAGGAAGGCAGCAAGCCACTAATCAGATGAGCTTGTATGAATGGATGGCAGAACGAGGATGGTAAAAAGATAAACATTGCTAAGGACTTGTTACAAGGATGCATTCGTATATATAAAAATAACATTAATAATGTCTAAAAAGTTATAGTAAGGGATTTTATTGAGTCCTACTTGTTATTACAAAAATGTTTTAATTCATGAAGTAGTCGTAAAAATAGGGAAATTAAAAACAGAACGTTTGGAAGATTCTAGATCGTTCTAGAAAATTCAGGAAAGATCTAGATAATTTGAAATGATTCTAGAAATATGCAAATTAGGTGTTAGCCCCTATAAAAATCGGGTTTTGGGAAGAGAGTAGTTAGTTGTTAAAAGGATTTACTGATATCAACTCCAGCCTGATTCAGGACTTGAATATCCAGTCGAGAGAATCTCTACTAAAAGTTGCATTCCAACTAAAACCTGAAAGAGAACCTCATGGAACTAAATGGCTACATAGATTTTTTGATTCTTTCATTGACCAAACTAATAATTATTCTTTATATACACATTTGAGAATTTCCAAAATGTATAGCACTTAGACGACTTCCCTAGCTTAACTGGGTAAAGATACTTAACACTTTTCTTCCCCTTTGTAACCCTTACCCGTCACTCTGCCAGTAGAAAACTGTTTTGGTTTTTTTTCTATTTGTAAAATATTTTATTTGTAAATTAAATATTTCTTTGTGATTAAGCTCTATGTTTTGGTCAATCATTTTTCTTCTTTTGTTACAACTTATAACACATAACAGGGCTGCAAAAGGATAGTAAATTGTAGAGAACCACGACTGCCCACATCCTGAAGGGACACAGTGAAATCGAAGATCTCTTTCTTCAGCATTTGTTGCAGTTAGTAACTTTACAGCAATTTTGACCTAAACTTACCCATATTTTAATTGTAGGGCAGAATAGATAGACAAGAGAATTGAGTTACATGGCAGTCAAAAGTTCAATCCCTGAATAAAGTAGTGCAGAGATGTGATGCATAGCAAAGTTTGATTAACAAGAAAGAATTGATATGGGGTTGTTTTACCCACAATAGATGAAAGGCTTCTGCTCGGATGAGCTTAAGTCACTGATGCCTCCTCAACAGGTGTTTACCCGTTCAACCAGACTGGCAACTGGGTCCCACCCATTCACAGTCAGGTTAGCCAAACGCAGACGACAATTCTACTCCTGCAGCTTCCTCTCTCGCACTTCCCGCCTGTGGAACTCACTCCCGTATTATTGCTTTCCTGACGGCTACGACCTCCAGAAATTTAAAAGCAAAGTTAATACTCACCTACTAACCACTGGACTCTAGCTCACTCCCCTCCCCTGTATAATCTTCACGTTCTCTCCGCCCATGTATCTGTCATTGCACCTGCTTTCTCAGCTTTCTATTGTTCCTTTCTAACTAGCTTGTACTCCTCACTCTTTTCTAATTAATCTTTCTACATTTATGTAACCCACTGCACATCAGTGGTGTTTCTGCCTTGCTCGGGGTGAAATGATTAAAAAAAAAAAAAAAAAAAAAAAGGAGGAAAAAACAAATATGAAAGATGCATTTAGATATTTATGAGGAAATTATGTTACCCCTGTCTGAAACATTTCACTAGTGCCTAAATGCCAACTTCAAGAACATTCCAAGAAGCTCTAAAATAGATTTTCAAGAATAGATAGCAGAAAGAACTCACTTGCTAACAGGATCTTGGATGATTGGAATAATCTACTTTGAAATACAATAACAGCACTGCTCTGAATCAATTTAATTGGATTGTATTTGAGTGATTCATTCTCTATGGGTTATCAACCTTCTGATGGTTATTTAGAGCCATAAAATATTTTTAGACTGTAAGAATTTTGGAGAGAGATAATAATGGTTAGTGATACAAGTTTTACTAATTAAACCATTGCTGGGGGGAGAAGAGGTGGATTCATACTTAATCAAAATTTTATTAAAAAACAAGAAATTATGTGGATATAAAGTGGGGAATCAATTCTATATTACAATCAATATATATATATATATATAATCTAAACTTATTTATAAATGGAACTTGGTCTGTGTGTGTGTCCGTTACCTATAGACTCCGAAACAGCTGAACCGATTTTCTTGAAAATTTACACAGTTCTACTATAAGCATCTGCAAGTGTTCTTCGCTAGGTTTTGTGTCGAGGTACCCCCGATAAATATCAAAAATCGATAATCGAAAAAATCGGGTTATAGAAGGAATGGTCCAATTTTAATCAAACTTGATACACTCATAGACAAAGACATAAGAAATGATATTCAGAAGTTTCAAGGTTGCAGTTCTAACAATAGAGAAGAAAATCGATAATATATACTGCTAGTAAGCAAATACTCCTGACATTCATTTGAGAGTCTAGATCAGATAAAGATATTTCAGAACATGATATCAGGTTAATATTTTTGCTTTGTAGCATCTTGCAGTATTGGATAAAACTACCATTAACACAGCATATTCTACAGGCTGTTATAGTGGTATTTACCTCACCCTATTAGTAAGACATTAGTGGCAATGATGTCTTCATCTAGCTTAACGTCTTACATTTATGTGCAAGGTAAATGTAAGTGGTATTTCTGAAGTACCCTGTATTTCTTATTACTAAAAACATTTTTAGTGGGTATGTATGTACTATCTCCTCTTTTATTCCATTAAACAGAGAAATTAATAACAAATGCCTTTGACAAGAATTGAACCTGCATATCTTTTTCCATGAGAAATAAAAACTTTTTGAGCTGAAGTGTACAAAACTTGTTATAACTAGGTATCATAAATGAATTTTGAGTTTGAGTTTTTTTTAGCGGCATATCAACCTGTGGGTTATTTAATGCCAAAATAGTGAGATTTTAAGGTATTTTTTAATTTTCAGTTATAGTGAGAAGGTTGATTTAGTTAGATTTTGACAATTTTTTTATTTTATTTTAAAAAACTGAAGCTGTCTTCTAGTTTTGTATTCAAAAATGTATTGCTGGTAATAATTTTTTCCTTAAAAAAATGTGTTATGGTAATTTTTTCTTCAAAAATGTATTGTTGGTAATATTTTTTCTTCAAAAATGTATTTTTTCTATAAAAGTTCATTTTTATATATATTTATTTCGATAAAAGTTTATTTTTATACTTTCATAGTGTTTTCACCCCAGTTTGGGGGATAACTATTTACCCATAGCTGGGACCTTAACAGGTTCTACCACCCCAGGTCAGGGTGGACCTGGAAACAACAGCAATCAAGAAGTGGTTCCATGCTCCTCCCAACCTCCCAATCAGAGGCCTTGCTGCCGGAAGCAGTTTACAGTCATACCCAGGACCAATCATAAATGAGTTTTTTTCTCCAAAATAGAAAAATAATATCACTTCACTCCATTTCAAAATATGTCAGAATTCATGGAATTATCTGATTCAAACGAAATTTTCAGTGCTTATTCATTACTAAATGACAGGCATACTGACTCAGTTTATTTGAAAGCTTTGTGAAAATATTTGGTTTGGTGGAGAGTCCCTTCTGTTTCTTCCCACTTTTCAATATCTTCTGTGTACTTGGTGGGAGTGATAGTTCTTTGCAGTTATATAAAGAAAAATCCCTGAAGATGTTATTTGAGCAAAGAAAATTATACAATGTCAAGTGTCAACATATGCAAAATTTGTTCCAAATCTTACCAAAAATAATTCAATAAAACTCAAAAAAAAAAAAAAATTTAAGCCTTGGTGCTTACATAATTTAATAAAAAACATTAGTTTTTTTTTTTCAGAATTCTTATTGACACAAAAAAAAAAAAAAAATGAAAAAGATACACTTAATATTTATTTTGCAAAAAAAATTACAGGTAATTTTTCAGTGCAATTTCAAAATTCATCCCAAGAGTTTCTTTTATTCAATAAAGACACGTTTGAAGAATTGAAAAATGTAAAGTTTCATGGCATTTTCGAGTGTGAACTTCTTTTTTTTAATTCTATTTATTCTTTTAGCAACTGTTAGATGATTTTTTCTATGGATGTACAAAATGGAAATAATCCTGTTGTCTGGAATTGACCATTACTAAGTATTGTATTCTTAAACTATTGTTTACAAAGAATTTCAGCCACAGAAATTTCTAACAAGTTAAAAAAAGAAAAACCATGTCATGGCAAACGTTCAATTGAACATAACAGAGACATGAAAATGAGGAAAATAAATATATGCATAAGAAAAGGCAAAGATACAAGTATAATGACTTACATTTAAAGAATTCAAGCCTAAGTGAAAGCCAGTACAGGCTAGACACGGGCGAAAAGGTGACATTTTTGAGAGGGGGGATAGAAATATCAAACTCACAACCCACAAATAGAAATGACTAGTAAGGTAAAAATACTTTTACAAATTTCTGAAATTTAACTTTTTGCCAGAAGCCATTATCAGACAGGCAGGGCTGTAGACTACTAACTAACCTATATATGACCTGTAGGGAGAGGAAGAAGAAAGAAAGAAAAAAAAAGAAAAAGAGCAGGATCTCATACTGCTACCAAAGAACAGACTGGGATGTGTTTTGCGATTTCCTATTCGACGACCCTTGGGTAAAAGTGTTCAGTCTCCCAGTTGAGGACTGCCCTTCTGAGGTTTTTTCCTGAGTGCCTTGATGCCTTCATACCAATCAGGAAGTTCCGTCTCAAACCTCATTCCTCCCCCTGGTTCTCGCCTGCCTGTTCGGCCGCCATTGCCACAGGAACCACTACTTCCAGCTATTTCGGAGCAATGGGTCTGACCACAATAGGCGCCTATTTGCCTCTGCTCGTAATGAGTATAAGATGATCCTGAATGACGCCAGGCTGTTGTTTGCCGAGAGAATGAGGCAGTGCATAGCTGCCTGCAAGTTTGGCTCCAAAGACTACTGGCAGCTCTGAAAACACCTGCTGAACAACAGCAAATCCTCCATCCTTCCATTAATCAATAAATTCGAGGTCTTCATGGCATCTGTGAACAAGGCCAGGTGCTTTGCTTGCAGATTCTCATCAAACTCCACATTTGACTCGTCTGGAGTACCCGCACCCAACTTCCCTCTTAGAACTGAGGCTCAACTGAAAGATGCTTACATAACCTCGTTTCTGGTATCTAAGATACTATTAAAACTTGACCCCCCCCCCAAGACAAATGGAGGTGATGGAATCCTGGTCACTGTCCTGAAGAAATGTGCCCCTGAACTCTCCTCTGTCCACTCTAAACTATAATTACTGCCTTTCTGTTTCCTGTATGCTGGAAGTCCTTCTCTGTGGTTCCTGTATTTAAGAACTCAGGGGAACCCTCGGATCTATCCAACTATCGGACTATCAGCCTCCTATCAATTTTCAGAAAAGTGTTTGAGGATATGCGGATGTGTGTTGTGGTACATTGGATATCGGCTCAGAACGAGAAATCGGGGAGCCGAGTTCAAATTCCAGCCGAATTCATTGCATTCACTTACGCACAAATACCCTTGGGAAAGGTATTAATCCATCTATTCCTTCCAGTTATGGGTTAAATAATAGGATAGATTGGGTTCTATAGCCTTGGTCGGCAACCAGTCTACTGCAGAAAGCAATGGCAACCTACTGCGGGATAATCTTCTGCCCAGTCAGTCATGTCTCTTTCAAGACATGATCGCCCAAGCGTGTATCATGTATGGCATTTAACTGACTGACTGTTTGAGGATATTATCAATGCTGAAATAGTTCAATATCTTACTGCCCATAAACTATTCTCAGACAGGCAGTATGGCTTCTGCTTTACCAGGTCTACAACTGATATCCTAACGACCATCACAGAGTACATATACCAGGTCCTTGATAAGTCCAGCAATGCTTGTGCTGTTGCCCTGGATATCTTCGAGGCTTTTGATAGGGTTTGGCACACTGGCCTTCTATGCAAGCTACAGGGTTATGGTATCACTGGACGCTTGCTTGATCTGATTTAATCTTTCCTATCTAACCACATAATGAAAGTCGTCTTGAATGGCCATGCCTCCACATTCTACTGCATGAATACTGGTGTCCCCCAAGACTTTATCCTAGGCCTGACGCTCTTTCTGATCTTCATAAATGATCTCCCAGACATGATCAAATCGCAAGTAAGCATATACGCAGATGACACCATTATTTATTCTCTCATCAGTAAAACAATCTGGTAAGGCGGACAAATATAACCTCGCTTCTGATCTTGAGAGGGATCTACACTCAGTGGCGGCCTGGGGTTAGAAGTGGCTTGTAAATTTCAATGCTTTTTAAACAAAATTACTGTCAACCATCACAGCTTCTTCTCTCGCACTTCCAGCCTGTGGAACTCGCTCCCGTATTCTTGCTTTCCTGACGGCTACAACCTCCAGAAATTTAAATGCAAAGTCAATACTCATCTACTAACCACTGGACTCTAGCTCTCTCCCCACCCCTGTATAACCTTCCCTTTCTCTCCACCTATGTATCTGTCATCGCACCTGCTTTCTCAGCTTTCTATTGTTCCTTTCTAACTAGTTTGTACTCCTCACTCTTTTCTAATTAATCTTTTTACATTTATGTAGCCCCCTGCACATCAGTGGCGTTTCCGCCTTGCTCGAGGTGAAATGATTAAAAAAAAAAAAAAAAAAAGTGAGTTGATAGTTTTTCTAATAAAAATTGAGTGCAAACATGAGTGTTTGCCAACCAAATCACTTTCAATATTTTTTTTTGTAAAAAAAACTTCACTTGCTTGCACTTGTTGAGTTTGCGTGCGATAACCTATCATACTTTTTCTTTTCAAATATTTTGAATTATTTGTAAACAAATCTAAACGTGGAAAGGATTGTGGATTTCTAAAAAAAAAAAAAATTTTTAGAATTAGCTATTTTTTTTTTTGTTTATTGTTTGTGAGTTCTAATTTATTTTTTTTTATCAAAAAGAGAGATAAGCAGAAAGCTTAATTTATTTTATCACAACGATCTTTTAAGATTAAATTAACACTAACAGACTGAATTCGAATAAACGTGTCTTTTTTAAGTTAGCAGATTAAAAAAATCGATTTTTAAAAGATCAATTTGTTTATCGAGAGATAGGGATCATAAAAAAAACTAGCAATTATTAAAAAAAAATAAAAAACTTACCATTCGGTAAATCTTCCTCGTACAATTCCAATGCTTTTCTTACAAGAGACGACGACATGATTTTAATTTTTAAAAAATTCGTTTCGATCTGTTTTCACAGACAAAATAAAAGCCCAAAACAATTTGTTAAAGCCTTATTTTAAAAATCAAAATATTGCACGTGTTTTATATTTCCTCGAAGACCGATTATCCCGCAAAGCTAGCAACAAATACCGAGACACCATTTTATTCAACAAAAAAGCTTTATAGCAAAAATTCTTATCGTTAAAACATCAGTATATTTTTAAATCAACTGATAAAAAATATTTTCGCATTTTTACTTTTTTGTGATTGGAGCTATGTGTTGTTTGCATATTTTGGTTGTGGGGTTTTGAAAGAATAGAATGCCTAACTTATTCAGCCTCGTTTTAGAATTTACAAAAGTTACTTTGTTTTGTTTCTTTTTTGATTTTTATAACTGGAATCGGTTAAAATGGAAGTTTTGTCCTTATCAAATAAAATACCGGCTTATAAAAAAAAAACAATATTATGTGTCTATCATGAATTGTATAAGATACTGATCGCTTTTTTTTGTCTTTACTTTTTTGTTTTGAAGCCTTTCGTAATATTTTTTCTTTTGTTATTAAATGTCCCACATTGTGACAATTAAATAGATTTACCAAAAAAGGTGAAATGTTGTAATGTAAGGACATGGAATTTTTACCTTTATTGTGGATGATCTTAGCAATTAAAGCACTTTACTACATTTTTGTTTTAATAAATTAGTTTCTTTTTAATTTGAGAAGCAATTTTTAAATCCAACTTATAATGACACTCATTTTTCTACTTTGTCATAGATTTTCTTAAGATTGCTTTAATATGTAAATTTTATATATTGTTTTCCCATAGATAGATAGATAGAATTGGGATCAAATACTCATCAAATATGGTTTGTAATTCGACAGAATGATAAGATAAATAGCAAATAGAAAACATTTATAAATGTAGCATATTTCACTTTTATTAAAAAATCATCAGAGAATGAAAAAAAATTCTTCTACTTTTTATTTTTGTGTTGTTTGATTTTTATTGGTTAAACAGACATCACATGCATTTGATAAGTCAAGTAGAGCATTTGTATGTACACTGTAAGTAATTAAATAGATAGATAGACAGATAGATAAAGCCATTGATATGAATAGACACAAGTTTTCCTGATCTTTCGAAGAATTTATATATCTGCTCTTTTTGCATAAATAAAGACAATTTTCAATTTATTTACAAAATCCGTCACAAAATGGATTAACCCCAATATATTTTTAATTAATTTGTTTAAATATTATTTCAATGGATACTCATATTTTTCAGTCTATACTCTGTTTTTTATAAAACAGTAATTTATTTAAGATTTCTCGATTATTCAGGCCAGTAGATATAAATAAAAATATATATAGTGAGTTATCCATTATAGTAAAGAATATGTGTGTTGAAACAGATTAATTTGATTTGGCCTTCTTAGTTAGATAGCCGACTATGAGGGGTACAAAACAAGAAAATCAAATTGTATATAGAAACAACAATTTTATATATATATAAATCAATTAAGGTTTTTACAAATAAAAGTAATGTCATTTGGTTGATACAAGATCATTAAAATGTTCACAGTGGTCCTTGCAAGAATGAATTTATGTGTACGTAGGCAGGAATGTATGTGTGTATGCATGTGTAAGTGATATTGTTGGTAGAAGTGTCTTTGAAGTATTTGCTGAGTCTTAAAGGGGTTCTGTCCAGTTATCAAATATAAGAAAAGGCAGACGGGTAAACGGTGAGAATAAGGAGGCGATGGAGAAAGATAGAGATAATAATAATAATGATCGCTTGACGCTTGTCAAGGGACGTGTTAATTACTCTTGTCTTCTTTTCTCTCTGGTGACTGTCGAAGCTTGCCTGTCTTTTATTTCAAAAAGGTCATTTGGGAATTCACTCCTGGATGTAATTCTGGCTTTTCCATTGGATGACAAACTTCGTAAGAAGAATTTGTTTTTGATAATTAAAGATTATTTGAATTTTGTTTTTTTTAGATGTTTTCTAGGTTTCTATTGGCCAAAAAACATTTTGCATCAAGGTGTGAAATTTCGTGAGCTTTGTGTATGTAAAGCAAAGTTTCTAAATTCAAGGAAATTTGTTTATTTCTAGCAAAATCAATGAGTCAGGTCTTCAGCATTTGAATTTTAAAATCTAGAACTTGTTTTGTTCACTACATATACTCTGCTTATAAAAAAACAGAGTAGCTACTCAAATACAAGTATCCATTTAAAACTATGTTTCAACAAATAAACTAAAAAATGTTGCAGTTAATCCATTTTGTAACAGATTTTGTAAAATTTTGTCATTAGATTAGATAGGATAAGAAAAACCTTTCCACTGACACATTTCTTTTCAGTAGTTCATTACATCATTAACTCTGATTGGATCCATCTGCTACTTCAGGGACCAATCAGAAGGTGCAACTCTTATTTTGAGAGTTGTCTCATTTTCCCACTGAAAAAACACTTTTCAGCCACTAGATCAACAGTCAATGAAGTGGTTGGAACTTTTTTTTTTGTATGCTGTGGGAGTCGTTAAGCTAACATGAAAGTAGGTACCTCTACACAGTTGCCGAAAAAACAGCATAGCATGATGTTAAAAGGGCTCAAACTTAATACAAACAAATGTTTAATGCTATTATTAAGAGGAAAGATCAAATTTTGTTGTCATTATTTTTTTTTTTAATTTTGTAATCTCTTAACACGTTCGAAATTTCAGTTTTTCGTTTTTGTCAGTGATTCACACTATGTTTACATATGATAATGGGACTAAAGAAAAATGTAATATTACGCAAGTCGTTTGTTGGCATTGAAAGACACATTAATTTGAAAATTCTTGCAAAAATCAACTAATTGTCTGATTTTAATGAAACTGTCGGGACTTATTTATATGAATGGACCACTATCATTTGTACCTACACACTTACATACATTCACACATCACTCCACTTTGTTAAACAGTGATTGGTTAATTATTAGCCAATCAAGTCGTTTGTGTGTGAAAACCTAGTTTTCCCACGCAAGTGAAATGAGCCCTTCCATTACCATTTAATTGCATCTTCAGTGAGGCCCAAGCTGCCGAGGTAGTTGAGGACATACGTCACTCACACACCCGCACCTGACTGCAGGTAGCAGTCAGCTGCGCACAAAATTCTCTCTCACACCCGCACACATCCTTGTCAGTTGAAATAATTTCTTACACACTCATACAATAAAAATTCAGCTGTTAAATCCCTGTCAACTGGATACCAGCTAAGCACATCTTCTAAGAACACACTGATACAAACATTTCAACTCAACACTTTTGAACCATCTTACAGGACATTATATCAATGACTTTCCCCTTCTGAACAAGGCTTTATCAGAATGAACATTTCCTCATAAATTATAGTTAATGGGAGAAAACTCTTGATCTTTCTACACTGTTAAACAATTCTACACATTTCTACACAGTTAAATGCATGCTTTTCTCTAATGAATGTAAAATTGTTAATATATGTCTATTTTGATTACAATTTGTTATTGGTTATTCTTTTCATGAGTCTCTAGTAGGTTATCCATTCTAGTGAAACATAGTTGAATGTTGAAACAGATTAACTGAATGTGGCCTCATTAGTAGATAGCCCACTATAAGTTATAAAAGGGGTTATAAAACAAGAAAATCAAATTGAGTATAGAAACAATATTTTATATGTACACATATATCAATAACGGGTTTTTACAAATAAAATAATGTCTTTAGGATGGGTTCAACGGACATTAAAATGTTCATGGCAATAAATGCTGAAAAGAGAGTTTGTGCATATGTATGTGGGAGCGTTTTCAGTTAGGAATGTCTTTGATATCTCCATCCATTGATCGGGTAAGTAGCTCAGGGGACAGCGAAGAAGAAAGTGAGAGGGAAAGGCAAGGTGAGCATAGTGGATTGCTTGACGAGGTCAAGGGACGTGCTAATTATGCTCACACTTTCTCAACTGACGATGCTTTTTGTGTCGGCTTTTTATTTCGTCCTTGTGGATCCCAGCAGGTCATTTGGGTATTCACATCAGTGTTTAATTCTGGGCTTCTCATTGGATGATAAATAAAATTCACATAGGCTCACAAACTGGAATTTGATATTTATTACTTTTTGGTATGCTGCCGGAACATATGTGTGGAGCCAGGTGCACAAAGACCAGTTATGGTCATTTGCTTTCTGGACATCTGAGGGCAAACATTCGGTCCCTCGCTTTGCTTGATATCACCACAAGTCTTATGTATTTTCTAATCCTAAATATAAATTAATGGAGAGGTTTCCGTTATATTTTCTTGGCTAACTCGACATGCGTGCCTGGAAACCCCCTATATTCACAAATGATCGAAATTATTTATATAATTACTATTTAAAAAAAAAAATTGATAAAAATACATACATACATATATATATATATATATATATATATATATATCTGTTAACCCCCCTCACTCCAATTTAATTGCATAAAACTTTGAGATACCAATGTATTTTTTTTTATTAGTTAAATGCAGGACTCATTGGCGAAGGTAAATCATGTAACTTTTTTTTTAATTATGAGACCATTTTACTGAAAATCTGCTCTGGATAGTAAAATCAAAAATGCATTAAAACTATGCTCTTTTTTAATGTAGATTAATTAACTTTTAATTGATTTTGTAAATAATATAATTCAATGACGAATTAATTTTTATAAGAAACATTTTCATTTTTTTCTTTGCTAATTAAAGATTTAAACATCTTTTAAATTTCTTTTAGTTACTCAGTGTCTTTGTCTATTAATTCATTAAAAAGACTTTATTTACAAATCAAAAATGTAAAAGTTTAATACAAATCATTTAGAATTAAGATTTTTAAAATAATTTTTAAATTTTTTTTATTTATGTTAAACAGCACATTTTCTTTTACTATAGAAACTTATAAGAGACTTATCATTAAAAGTCACATGTTTCAAGGATTTTTCCCCTACAAAATGTTAAATTGGGTTATGTCAAATTTTAGTTACCATACTTCCAGATTGATTGATAAGATGTGCTGTCATCACCTACTTGAAAGGTCAATGAGTCAGACCTTTGTGATTAGGAAATACTTTTATTCTTAATTTCATGCCATAAACAAGTAATATTTGTTTCAAATCAAATTAACTTTAAATTTGCTAATTTTCCAAAATAACGAGAGAGAAGTGTATATTTTTGCAAGATTTTAAAAACTGAGAATTAACTTTCGTTTACAAATGTGTTGATCACTCAAAAACTGACTGAAAAATTGAAAATTACGAAAAAATGTCAAAACTTTATATTCGAATGAGTATTTTGCTTAATGGAAGTAGTATATTTAATCATTTAGCTTTCAATTAAGCTAAAATTAAAGTTTCAAGAAAAGCTTTTTTATTTTAAAAAGTTCAGTTTAAAACTTAGGTATCAAAAATGGAGAGGAATGTTGAAATGTAATATGTACATTAAGTATTGCAATTCGAACATTTCTCTCTTGTTTTCATTGATCCTTCTTTCAGCATTACTCAAAATAAATCATGTGATTAATTATCACAATAGATAGATATGAACAGACTGAGATAGATAGATAGATAGATAGATAGATAGATAGATAGATAGATAGATAATGAACAGAGATAGATAGAGAAAATCATTGATATGAATAGATAAATAACTGATTGGTTGAATGTTAGTTTTTTTTTTCTGAATATTCACAGTACATTTTAACACATGAAGAAATACATTCCAACACATATAGGAACTTTAAATATACATTTTTCTAGAATTATTAACAATACAAAGAGATCTATCTAAATTCTAAATCTAAACTTATTTATAAATGGAACTGTGTGTGTGTGTGTGTGTGTGTGTGTGTGTGTGTGTGTGTGTGTATCCGTTACCTATAGACTCCGAAATGGCTCAACCAATTTTCTTGAAAATTTACACAGTTTTACTATAAGCATCTGCGAGTGTTCTTAGCTAGATTTTGTGTCGAGGTACCCCCGATAAATATTGAAAATCGATAATCAAAAAAAATCGGCTTATAGAAGGAGTGGTCCAATTTTAATCAAATTTGATATACTCATAGACAAAGACATAAGAAACGATATTCAAAAGTTTCAAGGTTGCAGTTCTTACAATAGTGCAGAAAATCGATAATATATATAAAAGGTAAGATGTTTGTGTGTGTGTGTCTGTTTATCTGCCTGTATGTCTGTATTTTTTGCAGCCCTTTTATTTTAGTTTTTGCTTTGAGTTTGGCTCTAAGTAGGTATCATTGTAGTTCTTAGTCTCAGCCATGATACCATTTACTCAGAGGACTTATTTAGCCTTCAAAATTCAGTTTACGACGAAAAAACTTATTTGATATCGATACTAGGAAATCAAAATTTGACTTACAGCCATTCATTTTTCTTTCAGTCTACAGTTTTGCTTTAACTGGAAACAACTATTGATTTTTAGTCTTTCATGCCAAAGTCCAAAGAGTCTGAGCTCCAGCACCATGGATTAGTTTTAAAGCTTTCATTACACCTGAGCAATGCCGGGCTATACTGTTAGTAGAAAATATACTTGTGTGTACACAGATGATTAAAAAAGTCCAAACAATGTGCTTAAATTACATGGAGTGGTATTGATCCAATGAATATGTAGATTGCAATAGAGCCATTGGCAATATCCCTCCTCCTGTGGTCTACCTATGATCACCTACCAAATATGACAAACCTCGAGCTGTGGAGATACACTGACACCAAAGTATGCGCCGTGTGTCAATGTGATTGAGGCACTTTACGTCATGTGCTCTCTGAGTGCCTACAATCAAATTTACATTTGGCATCATAACAAACTGCTGGAAGTGGGCATGGATTTAGTCAGTACACAACATGAAGCAGCCAACAAACAGCCTGTAATGGCCAGGAAATCTAAGATCTTTTTTCAAGAGGAAGGTGAATGAAGATCCAAATAATTCCCAACATAATGTAACTGAATGAACCATGTGATTGGAGGATGTTAGTTGATCTTAGAACACCTTTAAAATTTCTGGCACACATCATTCTAACAGATACATGCCCTGACATTGTAGCATGACCCGATTCAAAAACGGTTATCCTCCTAATAGAATTAACAGTTCCATGGAAGGAGAACAGGAAGTAGGTGTATGAGTGAAAGAAAAACTTGTAAGAATTCCTGCAAACTGCATGGAAATATGGTAGAAATGTTATATGCTAATTATTGAGGTTAGGAGTCACAGATTCCTTGGACAGTCAGTTGTGTTTTTACATTTTGAGGGTAGGCATCATATCACCTCCAGACCACGGCTCAAAAGGCACCTGGTTTGATCAGGTCAAGATTCAAAAACAAAGTTAGGTCCTGGGCATGACGGTACACTGTATCTAGTAGCAAGGCCTCTGATTATGAGGCTGTGAGGAGCATTGTGAATATGACAATAAAGATGAGGACAACAATCCGAACATTGTAAATAGTCCAAATATTTCCACTGAAGTTATTGTTATATTGTGTTTTTCTAACCAGCTAGTCATATACTGGAGGATTCAAAATTCTAAGTTCTAAACACTTGGTCATATACTGGAAAGGTCAGAATTCTGAGTTCTAAACACTTGGTCATGCACCAGAAGGATCAGAATGCCTTGTTATAACCACTCAGTTATGTACTGGAATTGCCAGAGTTCTGAGTTCTTATCACTGTCATGCATCAGAAGGTTCATAATACTGAGTTCTAACCACTCCACTCAGTCATGTAGTGAAATTGCCACATTCATATATATTTAAAATGACTAATCTGAGCCTCTCTTTATTCATGAGTATTCTAAAATGTCCATCATCATTACTGTAAATTTTATTCTTAAAAAGATCCAAATATAAACCTGTATTGCACCCTGGAAAATGACATTTGTGGAAATATTGTAATTGTCTCCTATCATGTCTGAGTTGTTATTTTTCAACTGGGACTTTGGTTTTACCAGAAGAACAAAGTCATTCAAGTCAAATGATCTTATATTTCAGTTGATGAATTTTGAACAGCAAGTTGGACATGGAAAATTAGATAAAAGCTGCTAATTTCCAGACGAATGCAAGATGTTTAGAAAATAAAAAATACATCGAAAATATAATTAGTGTAATATGCAGAAAACATTTGTCAGAAAGTTGTTTTTTTTTTTCATAAATACATTAAAGAAAACAAGAAAAGCAACAAAATATCAAAATAAAGAAATACTCTGAAACAAATCAAACAAATTTTCAACTAATTACAAACAGAAAAACAAATTATCTTTTCTACCAATAGTAACAATAGTAATTCAATTTAAAAGTAAGTATAATATTGGCAGACATGAATAAATAGTTGAGCCTATGTGGTGGCTGTAACAGTTGTGTATTTACCATCAGTGCTGGAGTTCAGTGTTCAAGCTTAGATGAAATCCATTATTTGTAATACTGATTTTTTAGGGAAGACAAGCCACTGCCTCTTCTGAAGATTGTTGCATTTGGACTAATGTCTAGTTGGCTGATTTTGTTTTGAGGCATATCAACCTCTAAGGGTCATTTAAATCGAAATTCGAACACAATTTTATGGCTTTAACTAAAATAAATATATTTTGAACACAATTGTGTTCAAAATATATTTGTCTGAACACCTTCCACATGAGAAGTATCCAATGCTTATTAGGAATCTCGTGGCAAGACAAGGTGCCCAACACTGAGGTCCTGTCTCATGCAGATCTACCCACCATGCTCACACTCCTTAAACAGCACAGACTTTGCTGGCTAGGCCATGCCCACCGCATGTCAGATTTTCAAAAGATTTCCTGTATGGAGAGCTGGCCTCTGGAAGAAGATCCACTGGGCGACCACAGCTGAGGTATCGTGACATCATAAAATGCAATATGTAAGCTGTGGGCATCAACACAGAGTCATGGGAAAGCATAGCAGTCAACCAGACCAAATAAAGAGGAACTCTGGCCCAACATCTCAAATCAAGGGAAGAGCAACTGACACAAGCCGCCATGGAAAGGCGGGTTCACAGGAAGCAAAGTGACAGCTTCAACAGACCAGAAACAAAACATAAATGCAACCTCTGCAACAAAGACTGTCACTCCTGCATCAGTTTCTACAGTCACAGACACCGATGCTCCAGCCAAGCTGACAATTAGGATGCTGCCCATAATCAACTCTACTACCACTACAGATAAAATGTACTGCTGGTCATTTTGCTTTAAAAATGTTTGTTTAGTGGCATATCAACTACTTATGGGTCATTTTATGCCAAAATTTAATTTTCTTGGGAGCATTAGTAATTTATTTTACAAAAATGTACTGTTGGTAAATTTTTGGTAAAATGTATTGTTGATAAATTTTGGTATTGTTGGAAATTTCTTTTTCAAAAAATGTATTGACCTGGAAACAACAACAATGAGGCTGTTTATACCTTGTTGATAAAAAGTTATTGACTGTGATGCAACAAAATCTTTGAAAGCTGATTCCACTTCTGGTTTTACCATTTAAAAATGTGATTAAGTACTTGAAAAATAATAAGCAGTGGGTGAAAGTTCGGGAGAATATGGAGGATGTGGTAAACTCGCATATTCCAATTCTGTGAGCTCTTGCAACGTCATTTTTGCAAAATGTTGCCATGCATGATTGTGAAGCAGAATTGGACCACATCAATTAACCAATGCAGGTCTCATTACTTGCAGGCATGCATGCATTTCAGCAAGGTGATGGCAGTAAATCTCTGCATTAATGCTCTGATTGACTTCCATAAAACTGTAGTGGATAACACTAATTGCAGACCACCAGACAGTCACCATAATCTTTTGCTGATACAACTTTGACTTTGGAAAATATTTGGAGGACTCATCACGATCAAGTCATTGACCTGATCATTTACAGTTATCAAAAAATGATCCACTTTTCGTCACAAGTGACTGTTTGGTCAAGAAAGGGATAATTGGTGTTATACAGAAAGAGCATCAAGCACACTTCCAAATGCCTAACTTTTTGATTTTCATTGGGATCATGAGGAACCCATTTATTGAGCTTTTTCACCTTGCCAATACTTTGCAAATGGCGTGAGACTTGCATTGTTGACAACAAACATCTGAGACATTTTTCTGACACTTTGAAGTGGGTTTTGCTCAATTCTTCATTGTCAAGACTTCCTGACCATCCTTTACTTTCTTCATCTTCAAGGCTCTCATCTCCAATATGGAATTTCTGGAACCACCTTCATACTGTCTGATCACTTGTGGACCCATCTCTCCATGCTCCGTTTGTTGTCAAGATTGCATGTCAGTCTTCTACCTTCTTCATCTTCAAGGCTCTCATCTCCAATACGGAATTTCTGGAATCACCTTCATACTGTCTGATCACTTGTGGACCTATCTTTCAATGCTCTGTCGATATTGGCAGAAGTTTGGGAGGCACTGTGATCAAGTTTGAATTCATGCAAGAAAAGTAAACAAAGATCAAGTTTTGTCATGTTCATAATTAAAGGCTTCTATACTTCAAGAATATTTCTGTCTGAAAATAAGTTAAGAATTATTAAAAAGCACACATTAATTATTATGTATACCAAAATTCACCTAATATATACCGTGAATACTATATTAAAATGGCTCTTCAAAATACAACACTTGGAGCAGCTATTATTTTTATAACAACCTAATACATTTGAATATAGAATTATACACATTGATGATTCATACATATATATATATATATATACTGAACTCTGCTGTTGTTTTCAATGTATGAGTTTCAAGCAGTTCACTTCTTAGAACTGACAGCCTGTCTACCCGCACATATCATTTGATTATAATGCCTGATCTGGTGTGCTTTAACTGCTTAGCAAGGGAGAGCTTCATAATCAAGCAAGTTTCTATTTGCCTTTATAACCCTAGCAGTAGTAGTAACTTCTTTCAACTTTTGGACACATATAAGAAAAGAAAGAAAAAAAGTGAGAGCATGTTTATTGTAAATCTGAAGAAGCTTGTCCTTTTTTTCCTACAGAATGCAATCAGGATAGGATGCTAAAATTAGTGCTGTATGCAGTAGCCACATATGGATTAAACTATGCACATCATTTACTCTCTAACTCACCAACTTTTCATTCTTTACAGAGATTCTTAAGAATATACCTTGGAATTTTCTCAACACAAAAAGCGTTTCCAATAGAATAAATTTTCTAATCTCGTTTTGTTTCACTCTTTAGTTTGTCTTTTTTCTCAATCAATTAAACACTTAGCTTTTTGTTCATCAGCATCAATGTTTTCTCAACTTCAAATGACGACACACAACCTAAAGTATGAATAGATGTTAAGAACGCGTAAGAATATAAGAATGAAGAATATAGAAGTACTAAAGTGATGCATTTTTATTCGGTAAACTTCTTTGTGCTTTTCTATTGCCAGTCTATGCAGTCTGATGAAGAATTGTCTTCTTTAAGACCTAAACTATTCATTCACTTAAAGTCATTTTTAAACATTGGTGTAAGGAAACAGTCAGTTAAGTGCCATACATGATACACATTTGAGTGATCATGTCTCTTGCAAGACATGACTAACTGGGGCAGAAGATTATCCCACAGTAGGTTGCCATTGCTTTCTGCGTGGATGGTACAGTGGATGTGCGTGGTGGTACAGTGGATATTGGCTCGGAACGAGAAGCTGGGGAGCCGAGTTCGAATTCCAGTTGAATCCATTGTATTGACTTACACGCAAATACCCTTGGGAAAGGTATTAATCCATCTCTTCCTTCCAGTTATGGGTTAAATAGCAGGACAGATTGGGTTCTTTAGCCTTGGTCGGCAACCAGTCTACCGCAGAAAGCAATGGCAACCTACTGCGGGATAATCTTCTGCCCAGTCAGTCATGTCTCTTTCAAGACATGATCGCCGAAGCGTGTATCACGTATGGCACTTAACTGACTGACTGAATATAATAATTGAAATAATGATTAAAGCTTCTACTGGTCATAAAGTGGGGGATCTGTTTTCTATTGTTATGAAGTAATAAACTGATCCCCCCCCCACTAATTACTACTTAATACATCTCTTTTTTTCTCTAGCCATGAGTCAAATAACAGGACAGATTGGGTTCTATAGCATTAGTCGGCAACCAGTCTACTGCAGAAAGCAATGGCAACCTACTGCGGGATAATCTTTTTTCCAGTCAGTCATGTCTCTTTCGAGACATGATCGCCCAAGCGTGTATCACGTATGGCACTTAACTGACTGACTGAGGAAACAGTTGTAAGGGAAAAATAAAAAATGAACAAAGACTGTCAAGCACAATAAGAATGATGCTAGAGATGATAAAAATTATCATAAAATAATAAGAATACAAAGGGGAAGAAGAAAATGAGGAAGAGAATAATGATGATGAAAAAAAGAAAAATATGTTAATAGCAAGGAGTGTGATGAATGACAAAGAGGAGAGGTAAAGAAAAAGGGAGACAACTGTGATAGTTATGAGGAAAAGAAAAGGATAGCAAAATAAAAAACAAATGGGAAATAATTTTTTTAAAATTGATTATGTTGAGGTTGGTGAGACTTTGAAGAAAACAAAGAAAATATGAAAGCATAATTCTAAGAAAAAAAAACAAGGAATAATGATTATGATAATGATCAACAAAAAATGCTTATTAAAAAGATGTGAGATAAAAATGTCAGCAGAGTTGATGATGTTGACATAAATTGAAGTTAATAAGGAGAGAAAGACTAATTTTTCTATTTTTATTTTATTATTGCTTTTTTTTTTTTTCATAACCTATCAGCACTGATTTTTTCAATATAGCAGGGGATTTTTTTGTGTTTTTTATTTCTGTTTTCTCAGACACTTTTTATTATTATTTTGTTCTCTCCAGTCTCCATATTTTTATTTTCTATTTTCTTTTATTGTTATTGCTACATCTCCATTAGAATCACTTACTTGACTCACTTGAAATGGTTTCTTACCATTTCAACCCAAAGTGACGACAAAACTTCAATACCTTCTCCAAGAGATATGTTGGAGGCGGGTGGTTGGTCGATTGTTAGTAAAAGCAAGCAAAGAATTACCTCTTTGATGTTAAGCTAAAGTGGTTTTATTGAGCTTTTATAAGAATAGAAAAAAGGTGTAAAGACCAAAAAAATAAAGTAGCCATTCATGTGAATGAATGAAGTAAGTAAAAGCTGTTAATTTATTGCATCTTAATAACTCTTAAAGAATATAAAATGGAAAACCAAACAAAAAAGACTGTTATGAATGCCTTTCACTATGCTCTGTTACATTTGAGCAAATAGATAAGTATGTCTGCAAAATACACCTGTGTATTTATAAATGTACAGAATGCACAAAATTGAATTTTTTTTCTTCTTATAAGCCAACTTTAATCAGAGATTTTTTTAAAAGTAAAAGCACAAAAGAAATTGTGTGACAACAGAATCTTATCTTCATGTCACACAAGTTCAGTTTTTATCATTTTTGAGATTACAAAACTGCAGAGAATAAAAGCCATATCTACATTAGGCTGAGTCATAAGTAATTTCTATTTCGGAAAAACAATTTTAATGTATGATCCTAACTACAAATAATATTTAGTTAAGAAAATGTGGAGTACGCTTTATTCTTGGCTTTATGCAAAAACTAATCTATTCATAATAAATTAAAACATAATATAGCCTAAATCCTTATTTCTATTATTTTCAAATATGGTTCCAAAAGAGGTATAGTGTGCATTAATAGGTAGAGATCATCTTATAGGCCAGTGGTTCCCAAACTTTTTTCTGTCATTTCCCCCTACAGCCAGTTCAACCATCCAGATTTCCCTCTTCATGTGTAGGAGAGAAAAAGAGCAGTTAAAACACACTGAGACTATTTTCTAATTTATTTTTCAAATGTACAAATATACTGATAAACTTATAGTTACAGAGTAAAGTGGATAGTTAGTAACAACTAAGCATAGCCATAGAGAGCGGTTAGTAACAAATAAAAGGACTTTTGTTTGCCACAGGTGCTCACTCTCTCTCCCTCTCTCTCTCTCTCTCTCTCTCTCTCTCTCTCTCTCTCTCAGACATGAGAAAATCCATCTGAGATTTTTTTATTTAGTACATAGTGTAATTTTTTCTCCCCTGGTAGCTTTAAATTTCCCCACCGGGGGAAATTTCCCTCAGTTTGGAAATCGCTGTTATAGGCCATGTCTCTTCAGGATATTGGCAATCAGTGTTCTTCCTAATTCTCTGATTTAGTAGTTCTGCTTCTGCATTGAGGTACCATGTCTCTTCAGGATAATGGCAATCATTGTTCTTCCTAATTCTCTGATTTAGTAGTTCTGCTTCTGCATTGAGGTACCATGTCTCTTCAGGATAATGGCAATCATTGTTCTTCCTAATTCTCTGATTTAGTAGTTCTGCTTCTGCATTGAGGTACCATGTCTCTTCAGGATAATGGCAATCATTGTTCTTCATAATTCCCTGATTTAGTAGTTCTGCTTCTGCATTGAGGTACCATGTCTCTTCAGGATAATGGCAATCATTGTTCTTCATAATTCTCTGATTTAGTAGTTCTGCTTCTGCATTGAGGTACCATGTCTCTTCAGGATAATGGCAATCATTGTTCTTCCTAATTCTCTGATTTAGTAGTTCTGCTTCTGCATTGAGGTACCATGTCTCTTCAGGATATTGGCAATCATTGTTCTTCCTAATTCTCTGATTTAGTAGTTCTGCTTCTGCATTGAGGTACCATGTCTCTTCAGGATAATGGCAATCATTGTTCTTCATAATTCTCTGATTTAGTAGTTCTGCTTCTGCATTGAGGTACCATGTCTCTTCAGGATAATGGCAATCATTGTTCTTCCTAATTCTCTGATTTAGTAGTTCTGCTTCTGCATTGAGGTACCATGTCTCTTCAGGATAATGGCAATCATTGTTCTTCATAATTCTCTGATTTAGTAGTTCTGCTTCTGCATTGAGGTACCATGTCTCTTCAGGATAATGGCAATCATTGTTCTTCATAATTCTCTGATTTAGTAGTTCTGCTTCTGCATTGAGGTACCATGTCTCTTCAGGATAATGGCAATCATTGTTCTTCCTAATTCTCTGATTTAGTAGTTCTGCTTCTGCATTGAGGTACCATGTCTCTTCAGGATATTGGCAATCATTGTTCTTCCTAATTCTCTGATTTAGTAGTTCTGCTTCTGCATTGAGGTACCATATCTCTTCAGGATAATGGCAATCATTGTTCTTCCTAATTCTCTGATTTAGTAGTTCTGCTTCTGCATTGGGGTACCATGTCTCTTCAGGATATTGGCAATCATTGTTCTTCCTAATTCTCTGATTTAGTAGTTCTGCTTCTGCATTGAGGTACCATGTCTCTTCAGGATAATGGCAATCATTGTTCTTCATAATTCTCTGATTTAGTAGTTCTGCTTCTGCATTGAGGTACCATGTCTCTTCAGGATAATGGCAATCATTGTTCTTCATAATTCTCTGATTTAGTAGTTCTGCTTCTGCATTGAGGTACCATGTCTCTTCAGGATATTGGCAATCAGTGTTCTTCCTAATTCTCTGATTTAGTAGTTCTGCTTCTGCATTGAGGTACCATGTCTCTTCAGGATAATGGCAATCATTGTTCTTCATAATTCTCTGATTTAGTAGTTCTGCTTCTGCGTTGAGGTACCATGTCTCTTCAGGATAATGGCAATCATTGTTCTTCATAATTCCCTGATTTAGTAGTTCTGCTTCTGCGTTGAGGTACCATGTCTTTTCAGGATAATGGCAATCATTGTTCTTCATAATTCTCTGATTTAGTAGTTCTGCTTCTGCGTTGAGGTACCATGTCTCTTCAGGATAATGGCAATCATTGTTCTTCATAATTTCCTGATTTAGTAGTTCTGCTTCTGCGTTGAGGTACCATGTCTCTTCAGGATAATGGCAATCATTGTTCTTCATAATTCCCTGATTTAGTAGTTCTGCTTCTGCGTTGAGGTACCATGTCTCTTCAGGATAATGGCAATCATTGTTCTTCCTAATTCTCTGATTTAGTAGTTCTGCTTCTGCGTTGAGGTACCATGTCTCTTCAGGATAATGGCAATCATTGTTCTTCATAATTTCCTGATTTAGTAGTTCTGCTTCTGCGTTGAGGTACCATGTCTCTTCAGGATAATGGCAATCATTGTTCTTCATAATTTCCTGATTTAGTAGTTCTGCTTCTGCGTTGAGGTACCATGTCTCTTCAGGATAATGGCAATCATTGTTCTTCCTAATTCTCTGATTTAGTAGTTCTGCTTCTGCGTTAAGGTACCATGTCCCTTCAGGATATTAGTGACCATTGCTCTCACCAATTTACTGCTGTTTGTAATTCTTCTTTGTCTATGTGCAATATTCTTTTCAGAGTGGTGGCAAAAATGGCTCTCCACAATTTCCCATTTTTTTTGTAGCTCTTCTTCTGCATTTATATGTATTCTCCCTTCATGATATTGTGATCATTGCTCTCTACAATTTCCTGTCATTTGTTTCATTTCTTCTTCTTCCAGGTGCCACAAACTGTGTTCTTCTTCTTCTTCTTCTTCTTTAAGGAGTCGTGTCATTTGATCATGTTGGCGATCATAGCTCTCCACTATTTCCTGTCCTTGTTAGCTCTCCTTCCTTTATTTGTCTTTTCTTTTCATGATATTGGCAAACATTGTTGTCCATAATTTCATGTCCATTGTATCTCTTCTCTTTCTAGAGTCAATGTCCCTCAGAACATATATATCTAGGGTCCCTCAGGATATATATATATATATATATTTATATGGTATATGGTTAAGCAGGGCTGTGCTTAGGGCCCCCTCAAAACCCACAATTGCAGGGGGAGGGGGCGCAAGTTCCCTAGGGGCCACAAGGCCACAGGAAGCTGCAAGGCTCCTTGGCTCTGCAGATCTATTGTAATGAAAAAAAAATTAACAAAATAATTATTAGGATTAGCTGGAAAATTATTATCATACTTGGATGTTGAAACAAACATCTATCAACCCATCTCGTTCACTTTATATATATATATAATCTTTGATAGAACCCTCCGGCCCTGAAGAGGCCGCAAATGATTTGTAATTAAACAAAAAGAACTTGAGAGAGAAATAGACTATAGATATCTGTTTAAACATACATAAAAAGTAGCTAAAAGTTGTGAAAACTTTCGTAATGTATAGCTTCAAAATGCTAATTCCGTGATTTCTTCCGTTTTTTTCAAGATCACGGGACATCTACGTTCTGAGAGTATGTTATTTTGTTTAAAGTAACGTTTATTGTGGGTTAAGTATGATGGGGGGTGCAAGTTGCATTCTGTGGGTAGAGGGGCCGCAAGGTGCATTTTGCGAGGAAGCCGCAATATTGCTAAGCACGGCACTGTGGTTAGGTCTTAAAGGCTGTCACAATGCATTGAGTAAAATAAAGGAAGGTAAAGAAGTTTTTTGGGTATTACCTATTTATTATGCATTAATATTTCCAGATCAAAATCTCATCTTCAGAATGGCAGAGAAGCTTGTGTCTGGCCAAGTGTGTTCCTGGCCTTTCAAAGAACGGTCATTCCTGGTTGGCTGTCTGCTGCTGCTGTCATTCATTTTAATTGTGTGTGTGTGTGTGTGTGTGTGTGTGTGTGTGTGTGTGTGTGTGTGATTTATAGTTGGGACCTTTTTCTGGTCTGATGATATCTGGTCTGATATATATATATATATATATATATATATATATCCCTCCTATCACGTTCACCGAGAGAGGGACAATAATGAGGTAGTGTTGATTCAGTTCAATGTCTTTCCTACCAGTTATTAAACTTTACTACCAATTGACACATCTTTATCAGTGCCTTATTATTTTATTTTTTGTAATAATTATAGCATCGAGTAGTGAAGAATATATATATATATATATATTTCAAGAGTCACCACCCTAAAATTTGTCTAAAATTCATCCCCTACTCCCTAGCACAACAAATCTGCACAACATTAGCTGATGAGACTCTTCAAAAAATAGGTCTAGAGGAACTATGAAAACACTATAAATAAGAGAATACCCCAGTCCACTAATAAGCAAGGGTTTCAAATGGGCAGAAAAAATACTGTTTGAGGTTCTCACCTCCTCAGCGGACAAGGCTGAATGCTTTGCTTGCAGATTCTCCACCAATTCGAGACTGGATTCGTCTGGAGTATCTACACACGACTTTCCACCTAGAACTGAGGCTCAACTGAATGACTTCCACATTACCCCCTCACTGGTCTCTAAAATAATCTCAAAACTTGACCCTCACAAAGCAAGCGGAGGGGACGGAATCCCAATCATAGGCTTGAAGAAATGTGCCCCTGAACTCTCCTATGTCCTCTCTAAGTTCTACAACTATTGCCTATATGCTTCCTGCTTTCCTCCTTGTTGGAAGTCTTCCTCTATAGTTCCTATATTTAAGAATACTGGAGAATCCCGCTAATTACCACCCTATCAGCCTCCTTCCGATATTTGTCAAAGTGTTAGAAGCCATTATCAACGCTGAGGTGGTTCAGCATCTCACAGACAAACAGTATGGTTTCTGCTTCACTAGGTCTACTGCTGATATGCTAATGACCATCACTAAGTATATATACCAGGCTCTCGACAAGAATGGCAAAGCTCAAACCATTGCCTTGGATATTTCCAAAGCGTTCGACAGAGTCTGGCATGCTGGCCTTCTACACAAGCTGCGGAGCTATGGTATAACTGGACATTTGTTTGACCTAATCCAGACATTCCTCTCTGATCGCACATTGAAGGTAGTATTAAATGGACATGCCTCCAAAAAGTATCATACAAACGCGGATGTCCCTCAAGGCTCTATCCTAGGTCTTACGCTCTTTCTGATCTACATTAATGATTTCCTCGATAATATAAGATCTCAAGTAGGCACGTACGCCAATGACACCACAGTTTACTCTCACCTCGATCAAAAATCTGGTGTGGGCAACAAAGCGAACCTCGCTGCCAAGTTTGAGAAGGACCACCAATCCATGGTGGACTGGGGTAAGAAATAGCTCATAAATTTTAATGCTTCCAAAATGAAACTGCTATCAATTAACCATCATAGACAATTGATCCTAACTCCCATTAGCATGGAACAGGCTAGCCTCCCTGAAAATAAAACACTATGCCTCCTTGACCTCACACTTTCAGTGGACCTCAAGTGGAATGACTATATCGAATCCATTGCTAAATCCGCTGCTATGAAAGTCAGTTCTCTGTGCAGGGTCCGGAAGTTTTACCCATCTGAGTCCATCCTGCACATATATAAATCTACCATTCACCCATGTATTGAATACTGATGCCATACTGGCATGATGTGGCTTCCCTGTGCCTCTTCTATAAACACTTTCATGGCTTCTGCTCCGATGAACTTAGATCACTGGTGCTCCCTAGGTACGAATTTGCATGAGATACTAGATTAGCAACTAGGTCTCACTCTTTTACAGTGAAACAGATAAAATGCAACTGCAATTTCTACTCTAACAGCTTCTTTGCTCACACTTCTCGTCTGTGGAATTCCCTTCCATATACTTACTTCCCCGACAGATGCAATCTCCAGGAATTTAAATGTAAGGTCAGCACCTCTTATCACACTAACTCGCATTCATTCTCTGAACCACTCTTCCCATCTACCCAACCCCCATCCTTGGTATCTTCATCTGTCTATCACCCTCCTTTTGTCATTTCCTATAACTAACCACTCTTTCTCATCACTTTCCCCTATGTAAACCCTGCGCAATAGTGGCAGTGGAATGCCTTGCTTGGGATGAAATGATTAAAAAAAAATACTGTTAGAATCTCCAAAAAACAAAAAACAACATGAAAAAGAAGACATTCTTGCATACATCTCCACACACAACAAAAACAGCCCAGAATTATTTACAAAGATAAAAACATAAATTTACCCAACAAAAATGATAAAAGAAATCCTAAAGACAACTAAAATAATTAAAAGCAAACACCAACCAGAAAATTTAAAAAACATACTAACCTCATAAAAATTCAAGCAACACACAATACAGGGGGTCACAAAACGCAATAAAAATTGATGTGGGGGTCTGCAACATTATAATAGAAGGAAAGCAACAGGTTAAGAGGCTCATCTCTTGTTCCCTGTTTAGGATGTGGTTTCCGACTTTCTCTTTTCCAATCTTCTCACTTTGTTTTTTTTTCAATTGGAGTAGATAGATCTATCTATCACCCGGTTCACACTCCACCCATGTCTATTGAACAAGTTAAGAGGCTCATTCCTTGTTTCCTGTTTAGGATGTGGTTTCCAGCTTTCTCTTTTCCAATCTTTTCACTATTACGTAGCACCCTGCACATCAGTGGCGTTACCGCCTTGCTCAGGGTGATACGATTAAAAAAAAAAAGCACTTCAAATTCGAAAGCAGATCTACATTTGAAATAAAAACAAATCTTAGCTGCAATTCTAAAAACATAATTTATGCTCTAGAATGCAATGAATACGCAAAAATATATGTGGAGCAACACAAAGCCTGAATAAAAGAGTAACTCTGCACAGAAGTAACATTAAACAAGCAAAGAGCAGGAAATTGTACATTTCCCAACACTTACACCAATGTAGTAAAGGTAAATTCAGAGTAATGTCTGTCTACCAAAATGCAGACTATGACACACTCATGATGCAGCAGAAAGAAATATTTATAAAAATATAAGCTTTCCTTCAAGAAAACAATATAAAAAAACTAAGACACATACATACACACACTAAATTCAGACATGTTCTAAAAAAAAATTTACAAGCCATTGCAAAAAATAGTAATTCTGGATTCCAAAAACAACAAATAGAATTTGATGACCTGTAGAATTGAATCAAAATGACTGAAAACAATTTTAAAGAAAAAAGACAAAATCAAGTTTCACAAATCAGTGTAAAAAATTTTCTGGCTAATGAAAGATGAATGATTCCTAAAACAGAAAGATTTAAGAAACAAGTGTAAAAAATAACAATGAAAGAACACATGCATATGAACTTTCTGACCTGTTCACCAACCACTTATCTATATATACACAGTATTTTCAGCCGTCAGAAAGACAAGGAGATCTCGATATGTAAAGTCACAAATTTTTTCACCTGATGTGAGTCAACTTTAGGCTCAAAACACATGTAGCAACACAAATACTATTATAGACACTTAATGTGTTATACAAAAAGTAATATTAACAATAATAATAATAAATCTACACTTGAAATGTTTATGGCTTCTCATACTTTTTCATCTGTGTGTATATATATATATATATATATATATCCCCTCTATTATAATAAAGACTGTTGTGTGTGTATATATATATATATATATATCCTTTCATGCTTAAGGGTTTTGATTTTTTTCTTATATCTTAATGTAAAATACTTAATAGGAGGTACATTAATATATATGTTGCCATCATTTTAGACAGCATATCAATATAAATATTTTGACGTCATTTTTTAAGGCACAGGCCCACATATTTTTGTATCTTTACTGGCCTCATTTTCTAATTTATATACTTTCTAATTTTTATACTTCTTTAACACCATATATATGGGCTTAAAAAATAAATTTCTCAAATTTTCTAACAGACAGATTGAAAACGCAATATCTGTCACTTGATATCTTACGAGTCCAAGCCAGGCAATAATGAAATGCAGATATTTAGAAAAATATGTAGTATTTACAGCCAAAGTGTCATAACTGACTAACAAGTGAGATATTATTTTTTAAGTTTCATTTTTGGAGAAACATTGTTGGAAAATTAACCCAGGTGTAGAATTCATCTGACTTCAATTCAAGAGTCATTATTGAAATGTAATTCACAGTAAAGTACATAGAAATTAGCAAAATCTTTAATCGCATCACTATTGTTAAACTCTGCTCCAAATTAGATCCCCTCCCCTTCAGATTTACTATACATGTCAGCTGGAAGTGAGTGCAAAGAAAGCAATATCCAAAATAAAAAAAGTTGTCCTCTCAATAAAATATAAAATACAATATAAAAGAAACAGATCCCCAATGTTCCTGCCAAAGAAATAACATGAAAATATCATGAACTAGCAGTATAGCCCGGTGTAATGAAAACTTTAAAACTAATCCATGGTCCTGGAGCTCAGACTCTTTGGACGTTGTCTGTGTGTGTGTGTATGTGTGTGTGTATGTGTGAGTGTGTGTGTCAGTTACCTATAGACTCTGAAACGGCTGAACCGATTTTCTTGAAAATTTACACAGTTGTACTATAAGCGTCTGCGAGTGTTCTTGGCTAGCTTTTGTGTCGAGGTACCCCGATAAATATCGAAAAAATCAGGTTATAGAAGGAGTGGTCTGATTTTAATCAAATTTGATGCACTTATAGACAAAGACATAAGAAACGGTATTCAGAAGTTTCAAGGTTGCAGGTCTTACAATAGTGCAGAAAATCGATATATAAATATATATATATAAGTCAAGATGTTTGTGTGTGTGTCTGTTTATCTGCCTGTATATCTGTATTTTTTTCAGCCCTTTTATTTTAGTTTTTGCTTTGAGTTTGGCTCTAAGTAGGTATCATTGTAGTTCTTAGTCTCAGCCATGATACCATTTACGCAGAGGACTTATTTAGCTGACAAAAAAACTTATTTGATATCGATACAAGGAAATCAAAATTTGACTTACATCCATTCATTTTTCTTTCAGTCTACAGTTTTGCTTTAACTGGAAACAACTATTGCTTTTTAGTCTTTCGTGCCAATGTCCAAAAGAGTCTGAGCTCCAGGACCATGGATTAGTTTTAAAGCTTTCATTACACCTGAGCAATGCCGGGCTATACTGCTAGTACTGAATAAATGCTATTTTTTCCCTATTAACATTATTTTTATTTTTATTTAGAAAAAAACTTTAAAAGTACTGAACAGTTACATAATATCAACTCACCTATATGACAGTGACTGCTGGACAATCTCCTCACAGATGACGAAGAAACTTGAAGGAACAGAAACGTGTTTCTAAAGAACAATAAAGAGAATACCATGGACTGAACATGTAACAATAGTAACAATAGTAACAATGGTAACAATAGTAACAATAGAGAAAACAGAAACAAAAAGGACACTTATATTTAACTACTTCAAAAAGGACACTTATACTTAACTACTTCAAAAAGGACACTTATACTTAACTACTTCAAAAAGGACACTTATACTTAACTACTTCAAAAAGGACACTTATACTTAACTACTTCAAAAAGGACACTTATACTTAACTACTTCAAAAAGGACACTTATACTTAACTACTTCAAAAAGGACACTTATACTTAACTACTTCAAAAAGGACACTTATACTTAACTACTTCAAAAAGGACACTTATACTTAACTACTTCAAAAAGGACACTTATACTTAACTACTTCAAAAAGGACACTTATACTTAACTACTTCAAAAAGGACACTTATACTTAACTACTTCAAAAAGGACACTTATACTTAACTACTTCAAAAAGGACACTTATACTTAACTACTTCAAAAAGGACACTTATACTTAACTACTTAAAAAAAAAATTATAATTAATTTATTCTTTTATTCTTTATCTTAATAGTTTTCTTCTTTTACCCTAGACTTTACTAACTTATTCACATTGTTCGAAGGCTTACGGCCTATCACATTGAATACACCGGTTCTCTCTCGATCACTGAAGTTAATCAACATTGAGCCTGGTCAGTACTTAGATGGGTGACCACTTGGGAATACCAGGTGCTGTAAGCGTTTAGTAACAGATGTGCATCGTGGTGCAGTGGATATCGGCTCGGAAAGAGAAATTGGTGAGCCGAGTTCGAATTCCAGTTGAATGCAATGCCCTGCATTCACTTAAGAACTGGTACCCTTGGAAAAGGTATTAATTCGTCCCTTCCCTCCAGTTATGGGTCAAATAACAAGGGTAGGACTTGGGGACCCTGCCCTCAAAAACAAATCCCAATGAATCTTGATACTTGAAAAGAAAAAAGTATTACTAGACACAAAAACTTATATGAAAACAACAATAAATTGTTGAAAGAAAAAGGTATTATCATCAATTTAGTTGGCAATAAATGAGCCATCGAGGTTGATTTGCCATGAAAAGAAAACAACCAAACACATTGTTCAAACTTCTGTCTTTATTTTATTTGCCATATTTACAATGTTTCAGCTATTGTACACTCCAACCTTGTTTCAGGCAACTGGAATTTTGAACTGAACCTTTCATTTCATTCACTGGGGTAGATTGTTCTCATTCCATGAGTCATGCCACTTCTGGATGTCTTAGTTATATGAAATTTAAATAATAGATAGTAACTTGTAAAACTTAAGAAATCAGTGCATATACAGCATCACAAAAATCTACTAAGTCGACCAAGAATAGAAATGAATACACTATGGGAACCACTATAACGGAGTGCTAGAAAAAACCAATTGATAAGTTTGGTAAAAAATTGTTACTGAGGCATTAGTTTTATCAGTCCTAAAAATTCTCAAGGACACATACCCCAGTGCATGGTCATATCTGACTACCGGGCATGGGCCCGGGCTGATCTGTGCAGTCATAGTGAAAATCCGGGCAAGGAAAAATGTCTTCATCAGAAATCAAACTAAACAATTCACGAAGAAAAAAAGAAAGAAAAACAAAGAAAACATCTGAATGAATGCAGTAAAAATCTGTTTGTTTATTTATTAATTTTGGGAGAAAAGACTGGTTATACTCAGAAAGTCCGAACCCGATTTCCTGCTTTCGTTCACGTTCTGTGCATAATTTCCATTGGAATAGGCGAAAAAATCTGCAAAAATCATAGTTTCTGGAAACGGATGACACTGATTACATCATCACATTGTCAACTAATAAATCCAGGCAATTTTCTCTGTGCTCGGTGTTTTTTTAGCATCAACTAAGGCCCTGCCCCAGTGGATAAAGCATGGGTTGGGTTCAGTGACTTGACCCCAAAAATTGTGTTTTCACTGGCTACAGCAGTGGTGAACAAAGAACAAAGAACTTACAATGTTAAGTTGAATGGATATCGGTGAGACATCTGGAAGTAGCACGACTCATGGATGTAATAATCTACCCCAGTAAACAAAATAAAATTACTTGAAGAAGGTCAGAGCATGCAACAGCCGAAACATTATCAAATCAAAAGGAATAAAACAATGCAAAATATTAACATGAGCCTTTATGAAAATAACAACACAGATTTTATTCTTACAATTTGTAGAGATGAAAACAAAACACTGGCTGTTTTGTATGAATTTGTAATAAAGACCCAGGAGAACGTTAAAGAAGAAATCGTTGTTGAATCATTCAAAAGATGCAGTACTTATACATTGCCATACAGTAGACTAGTCTATGCTTCTGGCAGGAGTTAGGCTTATCATAATGATTCCTACGAGTAAATGCAAGCTCCTTCTGTACAACCAAGAGGTACGCATATAGAAACATACACTCATAAACATGTATGTATATTTTACACTGGATGTTGGAGCAAACAGTTCGTTATCAAACGTACCACTTATTATTAAAATATATAGAAAATAATAAAATTATCATCAAATATATGAGAATATAAAGCTGATATTATTGCAAATGTTGTTTTGCTTATCTTTATCATTCAGTTAGTTAAATGCCAGACATGATACATGCTTTGGGCGATCATGTCTTGAAAGAGACATGAATGACTGGGCAGAAGATTATCGCGCAGTAGTTTGCCATTGCTTTCTGTAGTATACTGGTTGCCAACCAAGGCTATAGAACCCAATCTGTCCTATTATTTAACCCATAACTGGAGGGAAGAGACAGATTAATACCTTTCACAAGGGTATTTGCACGTAAGTGAATGCAAGGAGTGCAACTGGAATTTGAACTCCGCTCCCCAATTTCTTGTTCTGAGCCAATATCCACTGCACCACAATGCACATTCTGCACCACAATGCACATCATGCACCATAATGCACATCCCGCACCACAATGCACATCCTGTACCACAATGCACATCTTGCACCATAACGCACATCTTTATCATTACGAAATCAAAAAGAAATAAAATAATATTAAGATTAAGTTGATTCTTTATGAAAATAACAATAGTGATTTCATTCTTACGACTTGTATAAATGAAGACAAAACACTATATGTGATTCGGCACAGGCTGTTTTGTGTGTATTTGTAATAAAGGCTTAGAAATATGACAACAAAGACGTGGACAACAGTCCGAACAATACCGCATTTCATGAATATAGACAAATACTTTACTTAGTAAAAATTGGTGACCTTAAGACTACATAACATCTAGTCAGTCAGTTAAGTGCCATGTGTGATACACAATTTGGATGATCATGTCTCAGAAGAGACATGACTGATTGGACAGAAGATTATACCACCGTAGTTTACCATTGCTTTCTGCAATAGACTGGTTGCCGGCCAAGGCTATAGAAACCAAACTGTCCTATTATTTAACCCATAACTGAAGGGAAGAGATGGATTAATACCTTTCCCAAGGGTATTTGCATGTAAGTGAATGCAAGAAATTCAACTAAAATTTGAACTCGGCTCCCCAATTTATTGTTCCGAGCTGATATCCATTGCACCACACCTACAACAAACTAAATATAGAGAAACTGAACTATTGAACATAATCTACAATACAAACACACTTCAACCAAAAACTCAACTTATGACTTCTTTTTGGCCTAAACAAAAATTATATTTAGCATCAAAAAGAGGCAGATAATGAGGAAACTTGCAAAATTTGATAAATTTGATACTCCTGTATCAAAGGACAGGAAATAGTGGAGAGCCATAATTGCCAACATCCTGATGAGAGACAGGACATAGAAGCAAAGCTGATAGAACAATGGAGATAAATGGTCACTGACATTCTAAAATTTGTATTAAGAGCTACAAAGGACAGGAAATAGTGAAGAGCCATAATTGCCAAAATCTTGATGAGACACAGGATATAGAAGCAAAGCTGATAGAATAATGGAGATAAATGGTTACTGAGTTCCTAAAATTTCTATTAAGAGCTACAAAGAACAGGAAATAGTGGAGAGCCATAACTGCCAACATCCTGATGAGAGACAGGACATAGGAGAAGATGCTGATGGAACAATGGAGATAAATGGTCACTAACTTTTTAAAATTTTGACAGTCAAACTTTTAAAAGACTAATAAACTTTGTTTGCTTTTGACAAGGCTCTTTCTGAATTTCTACACGTTACCTTAATTTGAGGTCCTGATTTACAATGAAACATTTAAATAATATAAATATTAGTCGCACTTGATAGAAGATCAATAGCCTAATTATTCAAGAGACTAATTCAAATGACAAGATTTACTTGGCCTTTCCTTCTCTCATTGAAACATTAATCTAGACTTTTTAGAAGGTAGCCATGGATTAGACACTTGCTGCTCTCAAATTAAATATCAGACCATGCAAAACATTAATTTTATTTTGGGCACATTGTCTCCAGTTTGCGGTAAAACAAATTGAATTTCTAAATTTGAAAAAAATGTGTCAGCCAATTTGTAACAAGAAATGGTCTGGTTGTAGCCACCATCTCATCTGAAATTAATGACAGTTATTTTAATCAAATCTTATCAGTCATATTATAATTCAGCATTTATTTTTTTCTTTAAATTTGACAACTTCAATTTTATTTCCATAAATGTACAAAAATAAAATTTAATAAACAAAAAATGCTTTACAAGTATGTTGAGCACCTGTCTGCATGACTGCCTCAAACACCCTATTACTGGATCTATAGAAATTAAAGTCTATATATAATTTTCAAGCAAAAAGTTTCTATCAGAAGGTTTGTTGGAAAAAACAATCATTACAAGAGCAAATACTGCCAAAATACTTACAAGCATATTTGCAGACCATACATTATTCTAAGATCATGCAGAAAATAACAATAACTCCCTTCACAACTCTCAGGAATTAAAGACAAAAGGTTTTCATGAGCCAGTGCGAAATTATTTTCTAACCAATAAAAACTTCAAGAAGTTCACACCTCTATGCGAAGTTAGATTTTGGATCTACCTATAAAAATAGAAGCATAGCAGACCAAAATGGCCTTGTAATTGTTCTGAGCCTCAAGATTCTTCTCAAGGATCAGAAAAATTATGAAGGTGAGTTTGATCTACACAAGTATACACACACTGCACTCGCACATATGCACAAAATGGAAGAGAGACAGCCAGCAGCTGCCGACTAAGGCCATGTTCAAATGCATAACAGAAGAGATTAATCAGCAGCCACTGACTAAGCCTACAAACTCACATTAGGCTGACCATCATAAAGTAAGTGAGTTCACACATTTCACATCTCACTAAGAACACTTAATTACTTTATAAAACAAACTTCACTTACTAGAGAAATTGAAAATTTTATATATAAATGAATATATTTATTGATATATAGCTATTATTTCAACTGACATTCTGCTTCTGCTTTTCTTTTGAAAAATAATCTGTTTTATTCTTCATTTAAAAGATAAGTTGTTGTTAAATGTTTGGAACCCTGATCCTCAGGAAACAATAAAAATCTGGGTCAACAGATCCCAACAGTGGTGACCAATGATGTTTAAAGAACATTTCCCAACAAGTCTTTAGGGTACAGAAAGCACAAGCAGCAGCAGCTGACATGTTACTGTATACATACTAACTCCCAAGGAGAGTGACTCATTGTGCCTACTCAGATTGACTAACATTTTATGAAATGAAGTGGAAAGATTATATTGAATCCATTGAAATGAAGTGCAAAGTTTACATTGAATCCATTGAAATGAAGTGCAAAGTTTACATTGAATCCATTGAAATGAAGTGCAAAGTTTACATTGAAATGAATTGCAAAGATTATATTGAATCCATTGAAATGAAGTGCAAAGTTTACATTGAATCCATTGAAATGAATTGCAAAGATTATATTGAATCCATTGAAATGAAGTGCAAAGTTTACATTGAATCCATTGAAATGAAGTGCAAAGTTTACATTGAAATGAATTGCAAAGATTATATTGAATCCATTGAAATGAAGTGCAAAGTTTACATTGAATCCAATGAAATGAAGTGCAAAGTTTACATTGAATCCATTGAAATGAAGTGCAAAGATTATATTGAATCCATTGAAATGAAGTGCAAAGTTTACATTGAATCCATTGAAATGAAGTGCAAAGTTTACATTGAATCCATTGAAATGAAGTGCAAAGTTTACATTGAATCCATTGAAATGAAGTGCAAAGTTTACATTGAATCCATTGCAAGGTCTGCTGCTAAGAAAGTTGGTTCATTGTGTCAGGCAAGACAAATTTTTCTGACATAATCTTTCTTACATATTTATAATTAACATTTATCTATGTATTGAATATTGCTGCCACATGAATATATATTTAGAGATTCCTGATAAAATACAAAAACAAATCTGCAATGTTTTCAGTTCTGACCTCGTATCTCAACTTCAGTCATTTTAAAACTTTTTCCCTGTTCCTTTTTGTATAAACATTTTCACAGTAATTGTTTTACAAGGTTTTGGAAAGGATGCAAACGAAACAGAAACTTATAGTTAACATCAGGAAGAGACAGCTGAAGTTTCTGGGACACATAATGAGGAAGCAGGGCTTGAAGAATCTAATACTCACTAGATGGATAGAGGAGAAAAGAGACAAGGGAAAGTAATGCAAGACAACTTTGGTAGGCTTGAGCAAGTGAATGGCAGAGCAGGGTTTGGGAGAGATACAAACAGGAAAAGTGTCAAGAGCAACAAGGGATAGGGATGAGTGGAAGTTCATGACTGCCTACATTTTGAAAAGACATGGTACATACAGAAGAAGAATTGTTTTGATGAACTTTTTGCTTTGATTTCTTGACTTTACAAATTTAAGCATATTACTAGATTTTGTGCATTGTGGTGCAATGGCTATCGACTCGGAATGACAAATCGGGGAGCCAAGTTCAAATTCCAGTTGCATTCCTTGCATTCACTTATGCACAAATACCCTTGGAAAAGGTATTAATTTGTGTCTTCCCTCCAGTTATGGGTTAAATGATAGGACAGATTGGGTTCTATAGCCTTGGTAGGCAACCAGTATACCGCAGAAAGCAATGACACTCTACTGCAGGATAATCTTCTGCCCAGTCAGTCATGTCTCTTTCAAGACATGATCACCCAACGTATGTATCACGTATGGCACTTAACTAACTGACTGTAAGTGTAAGTGTTTGTATGTTAAATTAGATGCTTTTAGCTTCCTTTAAAAAATATTTGCAATTATTGCAAGTTCAATCCTTAGGACAGACAGTACAACCTCAGACTCAGTAGAAACAAGATAAGCAATAACTAAGCTGTACTATGTAAAGAAAAAGAATTGCTCACCATTTCTAGTGATCAAGGGCTCGAAGAAAAACATTCAATGGTAACCATTGATACATTCTGAATTTTAATACAAAAAAGAATAACTCGCATTATTTAAAAATGTTCATCGGTTTTATTGCAATATTCCACTTCTTTTTATGCATTTCAATCCTAAATAACATAAAAAAAATAAGAAGCGAGAAAGTCTACACTTACCTAAAGAAGAAATGAAAGTCTGCTTATCACACATTCAACCAAACATTAAAGAAATCGCGAACACCTCCAGGCACAGGTTTTTCACTAAGTAAGCTGCACAAATAGTTGAATAGAAACATTGAAATAAAATAAATTCATATTTGTGCGAGTATTTTTCTTCCTTTTGAATCTCGGGTTTTATTTCATAACATTTGAAGGTATACCCTTCAAAAATGTTGCTAAGTATGTGTTGTATGATCTCCCCACTTTTTTTTTTATATAATAATGGACTCAACTCAGTGTACATATAATCCTGCTTATAGAGAGTTGTAAGCAGTTGTTTAGTTGGAGTAGGATCTGGAATCACAGTTCTAGTTGCTCTGAGCTCCACTCAGCTAGAATCAGTTACCCGGACATACTATCTCACTTCAAGACTGTATATATTTATATATACTAATCAGTCACTTAAGTGCCATATGGGATACACGCTTGGGCGATCATGTCTCGAAAGAGACATGACTGACTGGGCAGAAGATTATCCCGCAGTAGGTTGCCATTGCTTTCTGCAGTAGACTGGTTGCCAGCCAAGGCTATAGAACCCAATCTATCCTGTTATTTACCCCATAACTGGAAGGTATTTGCACGTAAGTGAATGTAATGAATTCAACTGGAATTTGAACTCGGCTCCCCGATTTCTCGTTCCAAGCCAATATCCACTGCACCACAACGCACAAAATAGTATTCCTAAATTGACTAACCAGCGTTCCAGCTTGTACATTACCAACTTCTTCTATCTCCATATCTGTTTTTGTTATTTATTATTTTGTACGGTTTAAAAAATCAATCAATGATAACCATTGATACATTCTGGATTTCAATACAAAAGGAATATCTCACATCAGTTAAAAAAGGTTTTATCAGTTTTGTTGCACTTTTCTACTTCATATTTATGTGAATTAGGCTCCTTAACCCGAAATAATATCAAAAATATTTTTGAGAAAACTACACTTACCTGAAGAAGAAATCAAGGTCTGCTTATCGCACATTCAACCAAACATTGAAAAAATCGTGAAAAACCCCCAGGCACAGGTTTCACACTAAATAAGCTACACAAATAGTTCAAAAGAAACATTGAAATAAAGTAAATTCATATTTGTGTGCATATTTTTTTCCTTTTTTGAGTCTCTGGTTTTATTTCATAACATTTGAAGGTATACCGTTCAAAAATGTTGCTAAGTATGCTATGATATTTTCATTTGCTCCTAGATGTGCCATTGCTTAAAAAGGTTGAGAAACACTGGATTAATGTAATGTTACTAGGCAACATACTGCAATGTTGTGGGCACATTGTAGGGGATCTACCAAAAATATTCCTTTTCACTTGCTTGAGGGTCTCTCTGGCCAAATCAATTAGATATCCTACTTTTTCTCTGTGCTTTGTGAACTCCCCTTCAGAATGATGATGATCATAGCTTTCCATAATTGCCTGTCCTTTGTAGCTCTTAGCAATCTCTCTAAAGAAAAACAAGAATAAAAAAAATTGTAATATGAGCTCTGGTACAAAATGAACCTGATACATTGAGTTTATAAGTCTAAAAAATTCATTTACTCATGTCCCCAAGAACACTCAGCGGATATAAGTGCTGGTTGAAGTAACTTAACTCAAAAAGTTGTGAGTTCAAATCCTAGTAACAGCTTAGGTGAACAAAAACTTGAAAAGTTCAGTTACTAAAGGGAAATAACTGTAACTGTGATAGCCAGAAAAGGGACAATTTACCCCAATCGATGAAATAAAGGGTTAGGTTAAAAATTCTGATGTATATCACCTGAAGAAGATTGGAGCATACAATGGCCAAAATATGAATATGACAATAAAAATGAGGACAACAGTCCAAACATTGTAAATAGCACTTAGCAATGTTTGTCTTTTTGCTGTCTCTCCTGATCCCTATTCTGCAAATCACTTACTCAAGCTTGTTAGGTAAGTTATTCACTGCTTTTCTCTATTCCTGTTGCCTTCAATATTTCCTGTGAGTGTCAAATTTTACAAGCCATCATTCATCATTATGAGTCCTAAGAGTTATAACTCTTTCTTATTCTACGCATAATTGTTGTGAAGTAGTTTTTGCACTGAAGGTTATAATCGTGCTATGTCGGTTGCCAATCGACTTAACTTACCCAAAATGTTAGGAACTTGGTAATCTTCAACTGAAAGCTGACTCCTTAGTATTCGGCTAACTGCCGACTAATAACAACTGCCTAGTAGTTCTACTGAACTCCGATAAAACTCTAAAGAACTTCTATGAATTTCCCCAGAAATTCTCCCCTTAACTTCCTGTTAACTCTTATTAACACAGGAGGGAGAGTCCATTATCTGAGGAATAGGTGTGTTTCCCCATAACAATAATGATTCTTTTTGTTTCCATTTTTCCCCAGAACTTTGTCGTTGATCACATGTTCAGTCTATTCTTCAAGTCTTTTCTTCATTTGTGTGGCGCTTGTCCAGCATTTACCGCCATAACATCAATAGTACATGCTCAGTACTCTTTCTTTGGTTTCTAACAAAATTTTTCTGTTTCTTAATATTTTGCTTAGCTTTTGATGGCATCCTTTTCAATTTCAATGCACCTTTAGAATTTCAGTGTCACATATTCTGTACTGTTTTAAAATTCTTCCTAGATATTTAAACTTTTGCATTTTGTTAATTTTGGTGTCCCTAACTGAATGTACATTGTGGTATAATGTATATTGGCTTAGTAAAAAGAAGTCAGAAAGCTGAATTTGAATTCCAGTCAAATTTGTTTCTTTCACTTATGCAAAAATACATTTGGGAAAGGTATTACTTCATCCTAAGAGTAATCAAGAATCTCTACTGGTAGCAAACTGCCTGCATACGGACAAATAAAGAATTCAACAGATATACAAAAATTGAAAGGAGCATAAAACAAGGATGTGTCTTTTCACTGGATCTATTCAACTTGTACAGCGAGACTATTCTGAGAACCTAGAAGTTATGCCAGGATTCGTCATCGGAGGCCACATTTTAAATAATATAAGGTATGTAGATGATACAGTGCTGATAGCAGACATGGAAAGAAAACTACAAGATCTTCTACAGAAGGAAACTGAAGAGAGTGACAAGAAAGAACTACAAATAAACTGCAAGAAAACTGAATGCATGGTCATCAGCAAAAAGGGCAGCCTAAAATGCCAAATACAGGTGAGGGACACTAAAATCAAGCAGATACAAAAATTTAAATACCTGGAAAGTGTTCTAACAGAAGACGGAAAGTGCGACACAAAGATCCAAAGGCAAATTGGCATGGCGAAGGGAGCATTCCAGAAGTTGAGTAAAGTATTAAGAAACAGGACAATTTTGCTAGTAACAAAGAGGAGAGTACTGAATTGCTATGTGATGTCGGTTCTTCAATATGGCAGTGAATGTTGGACAATATCAACAAAGATGAAAGAAAAACTTGAAGCAGCTGAAATGTGGTTCTACAGAAGAATGCTGCAGATATCATGGACCAAGCATGTGAGCAATGATGAGGTTTTGGAAAGGATAGAAATGAAAAAGAAATTAATACTAAGCATCAGGAAGAGCAACTAAAGTTCCTGGGACATGCAATGAGGAAGGAGGGCTTGGAGAACCTGATACTAACAGGCCAGATAGAGGGAAAAAGAGACAGAGGAAAGCAGCAGATAACATATTTGAAGAACCTGATCAGGTGGATGACGGAACGAGGGTTGCATGGTGCAACAGGAGAAAGCGTGCTAAGAGCCACCAGGGATAGGGAGATGTGGAAAGCAATGATCACCTATGTCCTAAAAAGACATGGCACATAAAAGAAGATTACTCCATCTCTTCTCCCTCTAGATATGGGCTGAATAGCAGGACAGATTAGGTTCTATAGCCTTGGTTGTCAACCAGACTACTATAGAAAGTAATGGCAACCTGCTGCGGGAAAAATCTGCATAGTCAGTCATGTCTCTTTTGAGACATGATTACCTAAGTGTGTATCACATATGGCACTTAACTGTCTGAATTTATAGTTCACATCTTCAGGGTTTTTTTTTTTTTTTGCTGACAGCCCTTTTACTGTCTTTTAACAATTGATGATTAGTTCTTTCTTCTTGCTTTCTTTTACTACCTTCTCTAATAGTTCTGGTACCTCTGGTTATAGGACATAAAAATGAATAACCTGAATAATGACTGAATGTGAAAGCGATGTAATCGTTAATGTGACAAGTTCAAATTCAAGTCAAAGTCATTACATTCACCTTTGTTCAAATACTGTTGGGTAAGGTTTGAATCCATTCCTTCTCAACTCAAAGGCAGATTCACACCCATTTGGAAGAAGGACAACTCATTTAAGCATGGGGCTATCAACTCCATCACATGGAAACCAACTTGCTACAGAAAACAGAGTAGTAATATGTAGCATATTGAAAGTTGCATTCCTATACTTTTTAATCATTTCACCCCAACTAAGGTGATAAGGCCACAAAGATGCAAGGGGGTTGATGAGAATGAAAGATGATAGAGTGAAGGAAACTGAAAAAAAAACATTATTGAAGAGAGAGGACAATAAAAGAACAGGCTTCAAGGAGAGAATTGATGATGATGATTGATATTGCATTTATATTTTTCAAGTTTGCAGAAAAGTAAAAAAGTCAAAAGAGAGTTCCACAGGTGAGAAGTGCAAGAAAAAAATATTAGAACAAAACCCATGGTTATATCTAGCAATCTCAACAGTAAAATGATGAGACCTAACTGCCAATCTAGTCCTGCACTTAAATTTGTGAAGATGAGGTACCAACGAGGAAAGCTTATCAAAATAACTGACATGAAGAATATATAGAAAAAAAAGCACAGAGAAGCTACAGTATGGCTATGAAAAAGTTCAGGCGTTTCGGAGTCTATATAGGTAACAGACACACACACACACACACACACACACACACACACACACACACACACACACACACACAGACAAAGCTCCATTTATAAATGTTTTGATTTAGATAGATTTAGATTTAGTTGTGTGTGTGTGTGTGTGTGTGTGTGTGTGTGTGTGTGCATAGAAGACAGGGAATAATGAAGAAACAAAATTTGTTTGGTAAAATTCTAAAAGAAATGAATCACATAATACTCAGTGTGTCTGCCACTGAAATCATTCAAAATAAACACAGACAATATGGCTTCACATATAGCAATTTAGAAATCAAATAGTTTAACAATGAGAATATTTTTAAAGTTCTCACAAATAAAAACTGGAGAAATCAGTAAACGCCTTGCATTACCACAATCTGTTATATGTCTTCAATTTTAAAGAACTTCTTTATGTGCTGTGTCTCCTCAGAACATAAGTGATCATGGCTCTCCACATCTTCTTGTCCTTTGTAGCTTTCAGTAAATTTTGTTGTAATTTCTCCTAAACCCCGTTCTGCTTCAGTGTTTGTTTATATTTCTGAGATGAGGTAGTATTTACACTATTTACATTATTTGGACTATTTTCCTCATCTTTGTTATCATTTGTATGACGTTTCGGCTGTTTTATGCTCTGGCTTTCTTCAGGTGCTAGGAATTTTGAACCGAACTCTTTATTACAATCACTGGGGTATATTATTTTCATTCTTTGCATGAAGCCACTTTTGGTAGTCATGAGTTATCTCCGTCTAACTGGAGTCTCTTACTTATTCACCACTGCTGTAACCTTTGGATCAAGTCACTGGAACTAACCAATGTCTATATCCACTGGGCCATGTGTTCTTAAGGACAGGTACAACTGAATTTCTGGGACTTATAAACCTAATGTTCAGTAACCATTTTTACTATAGTCCATGTTGCAATTTTGACGTTAATGATTTTCTCTGGCACTCTGTATTCTGGCCTGTTCTGCTTGTTACTCAAGCTCATTAAGTATGTATTAAGTATGTGTTTTCCTCTGTTCTTCTTGCCTTCAATCTTTCCTGTGAGTATCAGATGTTCCAAGCCCTCTTTCCTCATTATGTGCCTTAGAAATTCCTACTGTCTTTTCCTGATGTTAACTATGAGCTTTGTTTAAGCCAAAAAGAAGTAATAATTTGAGCTTGTGGTTGAAGTTAGTTTGTATTGTTGAAACCCAAATTATGTTCAATAGTTCAACCAAACAAATTTTGTTTCTTCATTATTCCCTGTCTTCTATGCACACACACACACACACACACACACACACACACACACACACACATCTATCTAATCTAAATCTAATCTATCTAAATAAACTTATTTATAAATGGAACTTTGTCTCTGTGTGTGTGTGTGTGTGTGTGTGTGTGTGTGTGTGTGTGTGTGTGTGTCCTTTATCTATAGACTCCGAAACGGCTGAACTGATTTTCTTGAAAATTTACACAGTTGTACTATAAGCATCTGTGAGTGTTCTTAGCTAGGTTTTGTGTTGAGGTACCCCTGATAAATATTGAAAATCGATAATTGAAAAGATCCGATTTTAATCAAATTGATACACTCATAGACAAAGACATAAGAAACGATATTCAGAAGTTTCAAGGTTGCAGTTCTTACAATAGTGCAGAAAATCAATAATATATATATATATATATATATATACATATATATATATATATATATATATATATATAAAGGCAAGATGTTTGTGCGTGTGTCTGTTTATCTGTCTGTATGTCCTTTATACAAATTCACAATTTTTATCCGATTCTAACCAAACTTCAGGACCATGGATTAGTTTTAAAGCTTTCATTACACCCGAGCAATGCCGGGCTATACTGCTAGTGCATACATATATATGCATAAAAAATTGACAAAAAAGACAAAAAAACAATGAAGAGAATGAATAATCATGACATTCTACATGTACACACAGACAAGTACATGGGCACATGTTCATATATGCACCATGAAAAAAATCAAGAAGTATAAGCAGTTGACTGCTGATACCCCTTTGATGAGTGGACAAAGTGATTCTTGGAACTTGTGATGCTGAAGGTAATATCAATCAACTAACTAACAAAACTTTTACATATGTATATGGCTTACGGCCTACCACGTTGAATACACTGGTTCTCACTCGATCACCAAAGTTAAGCAATGTTAAGCCTGGTCAGTACTTAGATGGGTGATCGCTTGGGAATACCAGGTGCTGTAAGCGTATAGTGACGGATGGTCATTGTGGTGCAGTGGATATCGGCTCAGAAAGAGAAATTGGTGAGCAGAGTTCGAATTCCAGTTGAATACCCTGCATTCACTTAAGCACTGGTACCTTTGGGAAAGGTATTAATCTGTCCCTTCCCTCCAGTTATGGGTTAAATAACAAGGGTAGGACTTGGGGACTCTGCCTTTAAACAAATAAACTAAATAAAACAAATCAAAAACGATTTTCAGCATTAAATGACCTAATGAAGGTTGATATGCTGGTTAAATGAATCAACCAACCAACCAATTATATATATATATATATATATATATATATATATATATATATATATTTATATAAGCATGTGGGGTAGATATAGAAGAATCCAAAGGAGTATCCTGTACATACAATGGTAGGATAACTCTTTAAGAGATCTCTAAATATATATGTATATAAATACCTATGGAGCAAATATAAGAAAACAATTAGGCAGACACATTTTTTCATGGTAAATCGAAAATATAAATAAGATTCGTGTAAAATCTTTTGTACAATAAAGACAGAAGCTGATGATGGTTCACCTGAAATAGGCCTATACTTCTGATTTACCATGAAATAACATGCCTGCCTAATTTTTTTCTTACACACACACACACACACACACACACACACACACACATATATATATATATATATATACTGGGTAAAAAGTAATCAGATGTCTAACTACCAATGAGCTGTGATACAGCGAAACAGATTTGTCTGCAGATGACTATCTATGCTCTCACACCCTGATTGAGCATACTGGAAGAATGATAGACTTTGAAAAAACCGTAGCTACTCTAGCATCTACATATCATTCATTCAGTGATGAATTAGAACACTCTAACTACTGGTATATGTATACATGGTATATCACACACTAAAAGTCTGCCTCCTTCTACCGAGCGCCCATAGCTCAGAGGTAGAATCTCCGACTGATGCCAGTATGGTCAGGTTTCAATCCTGGCTAAAAGCAATCGGATGTCTAACTGTACTGATGAGCTGTGATACAGCGAAACAGAAATGTCTGCGGATGACTATATATATAACTGTAAAAGAGGTATTAGTCTGTGTAGAATCAGACCAGTTAACACTTATTTAAAAAAGTGTTCATACAATTCAATGACTCAAACAAGTAGTGCTATTATCTATATATATAAAAAGCAATCTGTGAATCTGTGTGTGACTGTTCCCTATGCATGCCGACAATTTTTAAACTATGCCATTCAAACTTTCTATTGACACATATCTACAGGGAAGCCAGGTCAACACATATTTTTCATTTCTCACTTTTGGCTAATGGGGCCAATTGTTTACATTTGCTCCGTAAAATATCTAATATCTAAGATGTTTGCTGAATTACATCACAGACATCAAATCACACGTGTCAAACGTGACTAAAATATTTTTTTGATTAAAAAAAAAATGAGCCTTTATATTTAATTTTATTCAGACGTTTTACGTCACAGAAATCAAATCAAACGTGTCAAACGCGACTAAAATATTTTTTTATTAAAAAAAAAATGAGCCTTTATATTTAATTTTTATTCCGTTTTAAAAATTTATTTGGTCAACAAAAAAATGTGAATATTTTCCCCCGTAAATTTCAAACAAAAGAAATATTTTTTTAAAAAAGTGTTTTTTCAAACAAAAACAAAATATGTAAAAAAAAAAAGTACCAGTGGTTAATTTAAATATCTAAGTCTTTTTTTTTTTCAGATTTAATATTTCATACTTCAAAAAATAAAATTTAAAAAAAGTAAAGCTCTTTTTTTGCTAAATATTTCATGCAGGAAATCAACTGTCTGTAAATAATTTCCATCTACTCCTCTCATTGGCATCTTCTTCTACTACCAAAATGTTCTGAGTTGCACGGGCAACGCTCGGCTATGATGCTAGTTATTATTAAAAGATGAAACATTCACCACTTCTGCTACTCAGATTTTGAGCAAATAAGTTTCATAAGAAAGCGTTAAAAGATTATATTTCCTAACGCTTATTCTTTTATTTATATACATACAACTGGAAAGTTTAAAGAAGGAGAAGGGTCAGGCCAGAGTAAAGAAGATCAGATTTGAAAAAATATATATATATATATATGTGAAATGTGTCTGTATATAAATATAAATACATATATATATATATATATATATATATATATATGCAATTTGTTGTTATATTATTTATATATTATATATATGCGGTACTTATTTGAAAGTGCTCAATATCAGTGATATAGCTAACATATTTAGTTAGATAGGTGTGAGTTTTTGACCCTGGGTTTCCCATTTTTGTGATCATCAGACAAACTGATTAAATTTTTTTACACAGCTCTACATATATCCAATATTTTTTAAAAAATTTAATCAGTTTATCTGACGATTGCATAAGTGTGAAACCCAGGGTCACAAACTCACACCTATCTAACTAAATATTACACGCTAATAGTCTGCCTCCTTTGACCAAATGCCCATAGCTCAGAGGTAGAATCGCCGACTGATGCCAATTTGGCCAGGTTTCAATCCTGGGTAAAAAACAAGCGGGTGTCTAACCTGTACTGATGAGCTGTGATACAGTGAAACAGATCTGTCTGCGGATGACTATTTACACTCTCACACCCTGATTGAGCACTCTGGAAGAATGGAAGACTTTGAAAAAACAGTAGCTACTCTAGCATCTACACTACATGGTATATCATATCACATACTAAAAGTCTGCCTCCTTCTACCGAGCGCCCATAGCTCAGAGGTAGAATCACCAATTCGGTCAGGTTTCAATCCTGGGTAAAAAGCAATCAGATGTTTAACCATACTGATGAGCTGTGATACTGTGAAACAGATCTGTCTACGGATTAATATATATATATATATATATATCCTCATCCAGGTTCATACTGATCCAAGATATACTTAAAAGTAAATTCTAATTTTTACAAAAACTGACAGCGAAGTATAAGTATATTTTCAATTAAGTATATTTTTAAATGCATTGAACAAAAATGGCAAATAATATACAATTATTGATCTATCTGATATGTCCTTAGCAAGAATATATTTTGCAGATAATAAATGGCAGGTCATGAGTTTTTTCCTTGAGGTTCTCAACAAAATCTAAAGGAGGATCTGCAATATAATCGATCCTGACTTGGCAGCCCACCTTCAGTCACTTTTTCACCAATATGATGTGGCTTCCCTCTGTCTTTTCTACTAGTTACTTGAGCTTCTAGACTGGCAACAAGGTCCCACACTTTTACTGTGAAAACAACCAAGTGCAACCAAATTCCAACTCTATCAGCTTCTTTTCTCGCACTTCCTGTCTGTGGAACTCCCTTCCATATTCTGGTTTCTCTGATAGCTACAATCTCCAAGAGTTTAAATGCAATGTCAACTGTCATCTCTTATCTCCTCGACTCTCATCCGTCTTCTCACTTTATACTTTCCTTTTACACAGCTCTCTTTACGTCAATATTCCCATCCTCTTCTTACCCATTCTCCAACACCTACTGTGACCTGTTCTCCTCTCTCTTCGTTCTTCTATTACGTAACCCCCTGTGTGTTAGACTTTTTGGTACTTATGTATACTGTGGGTACCCCCATGAGCCAATCCATTTTATAGTTCATCAATAGAAGGCTTAACCAATCGGGAAGCTCAAAATATTTAATGCAACTTGTATAAATGGCGGCCATATTTTTCCGAGTATTGGAGATGAAATCCGATTCTGGAGAGTGTCTGATTCTGGTGTGATAATCTTTGATGTTGTTTCATTGAACAGATTATGTGCGGCGGGGATACTCTATATCCATATACTATGACGGACATGGTCAACAGATACCAAGAAGATACTCTATATCCAGGAACATTGTCAACATTACCTTCAATCCCCTACTTTGTAACCATCATGGACTGTTGTTACTATATAATATACATTCAGGAGATGATTCTCTATTTAAACTAATTCCTGCGTTTTATCCATAAATTATGGCAAATTTTACCAACACTGTGCACCAGTGGCAGCATTGCTTTGCTTGGGGTGAGATGATTATAAAAAAAATCAAAAAAGTATTTTCATCGCAACTGCTATCCATTACTTCACTGTAACCCCCAAATAATTTTGGATGCAATTTTATTTTATTTTTGGACATAATAATGGTTTCAGTGATATTAATTAACCCATAGCTTAGGGGGATAAGGAGTGGATTTATACCTTCCCAAGGGTATTTGCACGTAAGTTGACATAACTGTTGTATTGCTGAGGTGGCATTACAATACCAGATGATGTGTGCTGAAGTATCTACAGCACAATATCCGTGCTAATGGATATTAAATACAAAAAAGACATACACAGACTAGACAGAACAACACTAATTAGAAAGAGAGGAGAGTTAAGTTGTTAGAATCACAGAGAGCACAGTCCGATAATAATCGTCAATGACACTCCTAAATTTCTAACTGCTATTAATCTATATTTATATAGCTATTTTGGACCACAGATCATTCCATCTTTGAGAGCATGAGAGGGGTGTTAGCTGCTCTACAACCATAACGAACCCAACTGGAATTAGAACTTGGCTCTCTGATTAACAATTCTGAGCCATTATTCATTAAATCACTTACACATGCCAATTTACAGCACAAGGTATTCCCAAGTTGTCACCCATCTAGGTACTGACTAGGCTTGGCATTGCTTAACTTTGGTGATCATACACTATTTCAATGGTTAATGCTCAGTATACTCATCATGAGTCTGATAAGCATATAACAAGTACATGCATCACAGCCAAATATGCACAATACAAGTTCCTAACTTACAGGTAGAGCAAGGGCAATTAGAAATACCTTCAGGCTAGGTAAACTAATCCACTTATATGGTCTCTAATTCAAAGTGTTCTCAATTAACTGTTGAATATTGGTTAATTGTAGTTGATTTGACACACAAGTAGATTGGTGTAATCACTATACATGTAAAAAACCTACTAAGTGATTTAATGGAGATATATATAAAGTGAATAGAAGCCACTGATGAAAATATATTGGGTAGGTCCATGATAGTGACATGGACTAACCCAAATGCTGCATGAGGTACTCTCCTATAAATGAGGTAGATTAGCTGGCTTGCTTTCAGGAGGAGGCAGCCCTGTTAGAAGGTAAGTTATTTGACTTGTACAGTATGTACATGTAACTCCCAATTTGTCTTGACTGACTCAACCTTCAATCTTGCAAAAAAAACAAACTTTTGGAACTCAGCATTCTCACTCATAAATGAAGCCAATGATATGTCCAAATGGTCAAGCTCAGTCAGCCCAAAAGCAAATCTGTGATACTGAATCGAATACTTACTGCCAGTTAAGTGCTATACATGATGCATTACGTTCTACAGAACCCAGTCTGTTCTGTTATTTAACCCATAGCTGGTAGGAAGAGACAGATTATCCACTGCACCACAACACACCCTACCATGCTTTAAATTTACACATCTATCATATACTTACTGTAGTACAACTAAAACCATCAAGACAAAACTCTCTTAGCAGTCAGTACTCGCACTTGGTTAAGCATTTCAATTCACATGGTCTTTTTTTAGATAAACAATATTACTTTCATTTCTCTAGGTCATGGGTTTTGTTCTTTTGTACACCTTGATGTTTTTTATAGATTCCTGTGTACAAAATTAAAATGTGTCTGAAAATAATAGTAAATTTCATGAAATTTAATGTTTTTAGCAATATTTTAAATGCTGTTCCGAAATATTTTATCATGTTAAAAAAGTCAGTCAGTCAGTCAGTTAAGTGCTATACGTGATACACGCTTGGGCGATCATGTCTCGAAAGAGACATGACTGACTGGGAAGAAGATTATTCCGCAGTAGGTTGCCATTGCTTTCTGCAGTAGACTGGGTGCTGACCAAGGCTATAGAACCCAATCTGTCCTGTTATTTAACCCATAACTGGAAGGAAGAGACGGAATAATACCTTTCCCAAGGATATTTGCGCGTAAGTGAATGCAATGAATTCAACTGGAATTCAAACTCAGCTCCCCGATTTCTCATTCTGAGCCGATATCCAATTGTTAAAACAACGGCTTGTATATAATTACTGAAGTTAAGCAATGCCGAATCTGGTTATTGCCTCTATGGGTGACTGATTAGGAATATCAGGTGCATTGTTTGGATGTCCGAGTGGTGTAACAGATTGGAATTTTGGAACAAAGAGCTGAGTTCTAATTCCATTTGGGTTCATTATATTCACTTGGGAAAGATATGAATACACCTCTTATCTCACAGCTATGGGTTTGTTAGTAAGACTAATATAAGAATTTAGTGATATAAGTCTTACTAAATTCTTATATTCTCAAAAGATTCTTACAGATGATTCAAAGATGATATACAATCTGTTGTTAAATGGGGCAAAGAGTGGATATGTTAATTTTAATGCTTCCAAAACACTTTTAATTATCAGAAAAATCATCAGAGTATGGAAAATAATTCTTCACCGACAAAGACTGAGACGCTTTTGAACTCTGTCAAGTCTGGAAAATGAGGTTGGGCAGCTTCTGCCCAAATATGGTAACATCACTCTATTTTTGGCCTTATCTGTCTCTTATAAAAGACGAGGGTATCATGAGGAGTTAGAACAATACTGAAGAGGTACCAGGAGCCAATCATTTTATCTGCATCTTGCAAGAATTCCACTTCAGTTTGGGTGTGAGTCTGAGGCTTAATATATTCTCAAGAAACGGGGTCTCCTCAAGGAGACATCTGTTCATTATGATTGGTCATAGTTCAGGGTTTGATTAGTGGTGATAGAATGTAGCTAGTTTGGTTTTAAAGGCATTGAATGTATTGTATCATGGCTTGTACTGGGAAGTAACACCTACTACTGTAAGAGACTGTAAATATTGTATATACATCTTGGTTGTACCATGAGTTTATCTACATTTCACTGTGTAGCTCTTCATTCCATGATACAACAGAATGAAACCAGGTAGGTTTTTTCAAATAAGGGAAGTTAGTATCAGATCGGAAGAGATATCAGCTGCCAATCTCTGATCTTCAAGACTTTTAGAGGTGCACCAGTATAGTGTGGTTTATTTTGTTTAACAGCTTATTAACCAGAATGGTTTATTTAATGCCAACAAAATTTCTAAGATAGGTTTATATGAAGAGAATATGTTAGTTGGTTGGTTGTTTTGTTTTTATGGCATATCAACTTTGGCGGGTCATTTATTGCCAACTAAATTTTCATTTATTTATTGCTGGTAATACCTTTTTCTTTCAACAATTTATTGTTGTTTTTATATAAGTTTTGTGCCTAGTAATACTTTTTTCTTTTCAAGTATCAAGATTCATTGGGATTTGTTTTTTTAAGGGCAGGGTTCCCAAGTCCTACCCTGTTATTTAACCCATAACTGGAGGGAAGGGATGAATTAATACCTTTCCCAAGGGTACCAGTGCTTAAGTGAAATCAGGGTATTCAATTAGAATTCGAACTTGGCTCACTGATTTCTCTTTCCGAGCCGATATCCACTGCACCACAACGCACATCCATCACTATACGCTTACAGCACCTGGTATTCCCAAGCGGTCACCCATCTAAGTACTGACCAGGCTCAACGTTGCTTAACTTTGGTGATCGCGCGAGAACCGGTGTATTCAACGTGATATGGCCGTAAGCCAGAGAATATCCATTCTTTGTAAGAAATCAGTGTAGAGATCAGGTTTAATTGACATAGTTTTGTGAAGAGGGTTTCGGTGAGAGTAAAATCAAACATCTTCTCTGGAGTCTGTTCCACAAAAGAGCAGCCTTTTGGAAGAAGCTGTTACTAATCTATACATATAAAAGGCAATCTGTGAGTCTGTGTGTAACTGTTACCTATGCATGCCTACATTTTTTAAGTTACACCATTCAAACTTTCTAGGGATACATATCTACAGGGAAGCCAGGTCGGCACATACTTTTTGAGTTTAAGTTCAGCAATTTTTCTGTTCACACTTTTTGGCCAATGGAGCCAATTGTTTACATTTGCTCTGTAAAACATCTAAAATCCAAGATGGTTGCTAGATTACATCACAGAAATCAAATCACACGTGTCAAATGCGACTAAAATATTTTTTTATTAAAAAAAAATGAGCCTTTATATCTAATTTTAATTATGACATTTTAAAAATTTATTTGGTCAACAAAAAAAATTTAAATATTTTTTCCCGTAATTTTGAAACAAAAGAAATATTTACAAAAAAAAGTGTTTTTTCAAACAAATACAAAATATGTAAAACAAAGTTCCAATGGTTAATCTAATTATTTAAGTCTTTTTTTTTCAGATGTAATATTTCATATTTCAGAAAATAGAATTTAAAAAAATAAAGCTTTTTTTTGCTAAATATTTCATGCAGAAAATCAACTGTCTGTAATTCGTGTTGCACTAATGTAACTTTTTCCTCTAAAATTATGTTTCCTTTCCAACTTTCAATAAATGATTTCCCTCTACTCCTCTCATAGGCATCTTCTACTACTAAATTGTTCTGAGTTGCACGGGCAACGCCGGGCTATGATGCTAGTAGAATATAAAGGAAATGAGGTTGGTTTGGCCAATAACAGGTCAAACAAATAAACATTTTATCTTGTCAGAACTGTGAGACAATAAAATAAAATTGATAAATAAAATAATAAAAAATGAAATACATTTTCCCAAGATGCTAAGAGTGAAAGAATCAGAAACATAATTTATCCGATTTTGTCTGTCAAACATCATCAGGTAGTGGTAATTATGTTCCTGCAAAGGAACATTAATTTCCCCATATTCTGAAGACTGAACTCTCTTTTCACTTTCAAATGCATGGCATTTGCATGTGTCTTACAAAACCTCTGTCTATGAAGTAAATCAAACTTTTGCTTTGGTTGTTCCAACTCTGTGCAAGACTGACTTAAGCTATACCATTAATATGATGTTTATACTTACTTACTCCTGGGCCATAAAGAGAACAGGCATACCCAAAAAACATTAAGAACTTTCATTAGAGTCACCATAAAAAAGAAAAAAGATTCCATGGTAGAAACCCAAGTTTTTATATTCATCTTCTCTGTTTGTCATACATGAACATGCACACAGTCTTTTTAAATTCAAGCAGCAAGACCTCCATTGGGAGGTTGTGAGGATCAAGGAACCACCTCTTAATTGCTGTTGTTGCCAGGTCCATTCTGACCAGGAGTGGTAGCACCTGTTAGGGTCCCAGCTATGGGCAAATAGTTAACCCCAAACTGGGTTCAAAACACTATGAAAGTAGAAAAATGCTTTTATAGAAATATATATACATAAAAATCGACTTTTATAGAAAAATATACATTTTTGAAGGAAAAATTATTACCACAACACATTTTTGAAGGAAAAAATTCTCAGCAAAACATTTTTTAATACAAAACTAGAATACATTTTCAGTTTACTAAAAAAAAGAATAAAAACAAAATTTTTGTTAAAATCTGACTAAATTAACCTTCTCACTATAACCAAACGTTAAAAACAATACCTTAAAACCCCACCTTTTTGGCATTAAGTGACCCACAGAGGTTGATATGCCATTAAGCACAACTCACTCTTTTAAAATTCTATAGAACATTTTCCATAGAAATTGCAACAGAGTAACAATAGGCTTTTGGTGTTGCACCTGCAGGAAAGTGGTTGAAGAGCAAAATATAATTCTTTGCTTAGAAAGCTGTACAGATACTTTGAACTCTGTTTTAGAACAAGTCAGTTAAGTGCCATACGTGCTACATGCTTGGGTGATAATGTCTCGAAAGAGATATGACTGACTGGGCAGAAGATTATCCCGCGGTAGGCTGTTATTACTTTCTGCGATAAACAAGATCTTTCAGAACATTCCACAACAAAAAGTAAGTTGGTGTAAGGTTTGGTGAGCATAGCCAATCAATTGCTCCTATCCACCTCAGCTTAGAAAAAAAAAAAGCAATTACTTTTTTGCCACACATGGTATTATAATGCGTAAGATTGATACACACCTGATGATCGCCAAAGAGCACAGTGACCAAAACATTATGATAACAAAAGCAAAGATGAGGACAATAGTCTGCATGTAACTCAGACGGAAAGTGTAAGATCCATTTACAGTATAACCCGGATATAAGAGATAATTTATCTGGTCCCAAATTACAGGCTGTGATAATGTATATAAAATAGACCAAAACCAAATATAAGCGAAACCCGGATATAAGAGAACACTGACCTGGTCCTGATAACTCTCTTATATCCGGGTTACACTGTATATAAATTTTTACAACCACTGTATATATTTTGTAATAGAGTATTCTAAATGGACAAACAATTTAGAACTGAAATTTGATCAAATTGCCTTCAGCAAAGCAATAGGTAGATTAGATATGAATCAGTCAGTCAGTTAAATGCCATACATGATACACACTTGGGCGATCATTTCTCAAAAGTGACATGACTGACTGGGTAGAATATTTTCCCACAGTAGGTTGCCATTACTTTCTGTGATAGACTGTTTGCCAGCCATGACTATAGAACCCAATAAGTCTTGTTATTTAACCCATAACTGGAGGAAATAGATGGATTAATACCTTTCCCAAGGGTATTTGCGTATAAGTGAATGCAAGGAATCTAACTGGAATTCAAACTCGACTCCTCAATTTCTCATTCTGAGTTGATATCAACTGTACCGCAAGCAGCTAATTCCACTACTTTTTATGTCCCTCTCCTCATGTTCACACAACCTTAACTTCTCAATATTTTTTTTAATTCTTCCACATTTTATCTGTGCAGAACTGACATACAGAAGCAAGGGTCTTCTCTGCTTACACTTCTCCACTAATGTCTCTTGTTCATAGTTTAACCTAAGAAAGAAAGGAATAAATGGTTTTTAAAATGTTAGCACAATAGCAAAGAGTATAGTAAAAATGATCAATAATTAATTTCTTTTAACAAAAATTATTTATCCTGGAAAAAATCTAATTTGCCACACTACATATTTAGGACCCCAATACACAAGGTGTTATCCACATAATTTAGTCAGTGCCAGAGACAATGTAGTAAGAGTCTTTTATTTTTCCATTGTTAATTACATTGTCTTGTCTTCACACTGCTCTGACTAATAACCGGTTTTCAGTGATGATATTTAGTCTCTGGGAATCTCTATCATTCTAATATTGGCCTCCATACACCTCAGACTTTTCTTATAAGCATTTTCAATCTCTTAGACAATGTGATATACAGTCATGTAGATATAGCCATTACTTCTTTGTGCTGTTTAGCCCTTAAGCCTACAAGAAGATCCTCCTCCCTCCCCAACTTAACAGTTCTTGTTTTTAATCCTGCTGGGTGTCTTCTTCTTTATGTGCCATATCCTTTCAGGTCATAGGTGATCATGGAGCTCCACTTACCCCTCTCCCTTGTCCCTCTTAACAATTTTCCTCTTGATATCTCCCCAAACCCTGGTCCACCATCCACTTGCTCAAGCCTATCAAGTATGTCTTGCATTGTTTTCCCCTGTCTCTCGTGTTCTCTCTCTGCTCTGTGAGTATTAGATTCTCCAAGCCCTTCTTCCTTATTATGTGTCCCAGAGACTTCAGCTGTCTCTTGCTGATGTTAAGTATAAGTTTCTTTTTTGGCTTCCAACATCTCCAAAACCTTGTCATTGCTCAAATGTTTGATCCATGGTATCCTCAGCATCCTTCTGTAGAACCAAATTTCTAGTGAGAATCCGATAAAAATTGTGGATTTTTATAAAGGACATACAGACAGATAAATAGACACACACACAAACATCTTGCCTTTTATATATATATATATATATATATATATTATTGATTTTCTGCATTATTGTAAGAACTGCAACCTTGAAACTTCTGAATATCGTTTCTTATATCTTTGTCTATGAGTGTATCAAATTTGATTAAATTCGGACTATAATCTGATTTTTTCAATTACCGATTTTCAATATTTATCGGGGGTACCTCAGCACAAAACCTAGCTAAGAACACTCGCAGACACGTATAGTACAACTGTGTAAATTTTCAAGAAAATTGGTTCAGACATTTCGGAGTCTATAGGTAACGGACACACACACACGCAGACCCATACACAGACAAAGTTCCATTTATAAATAAGTTTAGATAAAAGTAGATTTAATTAAAAACAAATTTGTAAAAATCCAAAAGTTGTTTATTATTTGAGAATAAAAAATAATTTTAGAATTTAAATACTTACTCTTTACAATTCACTTTTTATACTAGAGGTATGTAAATTTTATACTAAGGACATATAATTTTATAAAAATACATGATAAAAGTATTGTTTATATAGAATGTAATGATTTATAAGCTTATTTCTTTAAATTAATAACTTTAGTATAAAGTATGTTTTCAATAATTAATGACCACAGTGTGAAGTATTATCTTATTTGCATAATTATTAAGGCAATGAATTTGTCGAAAAAGTTCAAAATGTTTAAAGGATAAGTCAGTCAGTTAAGTGCCTTACATGATACACGCTTGGGCGATCATGTCTTGAAAGAGACATGCCTGACTGGGCAGAAGATTATCCCGCAGTAGGTTGCCATTGCTTTCTGCAGTAGACTGGTTGCCGACCAAGGCCATAGAACCCAATCTGTCCTGCTATTTAACCCATAACTGGAAGGAAGAGATGGATTAATACCTTTCCCAAGGGTATTTGTGCATAAGTGAATACAATGGATTCAGCTGGAATTCGAACTCAGCTCCCCGATTTCTTGTTCCGAGCCGATATCCACTGTACCACAACGCACATCCCTAGAGGATGTGTGTTGTGGTACAGTGGAAATCCAAATAAAATGAATAAAGAGTATTATATTTAAAGAATTTCACAAATTAAAATTTCAATTTCTAAACTGTAAAGATTTTTTTATTATTATAATGGGGGTGCCAAGAAAGAGATAATATTTCCAATTTGTGTTTTCCCATTCTAAGTATTAGTATATCCTTGAAACAGGAGAGGGCTATGGTAGAAAGATTTATTCACCCATTTTTATTTCCCCCATTATGGACATTATTCTATCCATGATATAATAACACTATAGTTCATAGGAGGAATGAAATGAAAAAGAATAACAAACCTAATTTGTTCAAAGAGATATTTTTATATTACTGTTGTATCGTTGAGTGGTAAAACAATACACAGATGTTGAAATAATACACTTATTCTGCAGATACAATATAATAGTCCGTACTAGATTGCGACAATATGGGTGGTTGAGTTAGCAAGTAATCACGTGGTGTCCTTATATGTTTCTAGTGAGATCATGTAGGTTACTTGTTCTCATAATGTTTGTCACACTGGTGTTTGTCACACTATGAACTGATGTTACTCTCTGGCTGTCATGTGACCCTTGTAAATTCATCTTTTCTGAAGGGTGATAATTGCTTTTTGCATCCCTACCATTACATTAAAATATTTTATTGATTTTTATGATTAAAAGAAAAAAATCATTTATTATTTGACAAAAATCTTTGGCAGAAACAAAAGAAAAGGCAAGAATTGTTTTTAGATATAAAAATAGGTACCTCCAATTAAACGTTAAAAAACAGCATGAAACAACATAGTATGAATAAAAAAGTTCATAAACTTAATAAAACAAACTTTTTCCATCAAAATATTTATATTATTATTAAGAGGAAAGATCAAAGCAATTTTTAATTATTTTAAAAAATTTTTTAATCCCTGCTAACATTTTCACATTTTTGATAGAAAATATTGTTTTTATTTGAGTTAGCGGCTAAAAAAAAGTTTATGACTGTTTTACAATGGGTAACGTAATGATGACACAACCCACTTTTTTTCCAGGTGACAAACACATTAATTTGGAAATTCTCACAAAAATCAAATAATAGTCAGATTTGAATGAAACTTTCAGTACTCATTCACAAATAAATGAAATTATTTTTTAAATTATTATTTTTTAAATATCTTGGTGAAAATATTTTTTTTTAACTCTGTTACCCTCACTCTACATAAATCCATAAAATTTTAATAAATTTTAATTTTGCTGTAAAAATTTTTTTATTAGTTAAATGCAGAACACATTGGGGCATATAAATCATGTATGTTTTTTATTTTAAAGTGGACAACCTGACTGAAAATCTGCTCCGAAGAGTAAGATAAAAATGCAATAAAACTCTGATATAATTTAATTTGATAAACTTTTAATTGCTGGAATAAATAATAATTATTAAGGACATTATCGTCTGAAGAAAAAAGAAATTTGTGTACTTATAAAATTTTGAAATAATTGTTTTTATTTTTTTTTTTTTATTATAATAATTCATAAAATAGATACAAATATTTTAAAAACCTTTTATAGAAACGTTGTTGAATTTCTTTTTTACTTAAGAACTGATTATTATATTGCCTATCAAAAATTGAAAAGTTTAATAAAAATCGTTCACCAATTTTATTTTTAAAATAATTAAAATAAATAAATTTGTGTGTAAATATGGTAATTTTTATTAAGTACAGCGTCCATAGGGGTCATAACAAGTTTCCATAGAGATTGTATTGTTTTTAGAAGTTAGCAAGTGTTTGGATGAATTCCCCTTACATCAAAAACGACACAAACCACACTTTGATTCTAATTTCATTCTTTTTTATTAAATTAAAATTATTCTAAAAGAAATTTAAATTTTTTAATTTTTCAGAAAGTATATTAATAAATAATTTCAGAAAAATATGTAATATTTAAACATAAAAATATTTAATATTTTAAAAAAATATTAATAAATAACATAATATAACTTAGTTCGATTATTTTAATTTAATTCTTTCTTATTAAATTATTTTAAAAGAAATTTGAATTTTTATTTATTCAGAAAGCATATTTTTATTTATTCAGAAAGCATATTTTTATTTATTCAGAAAGCATATTTTTATTTATTCAGAAAGCATAATCTGGCTATAAATCTAAACTAAAATTCTATAAAATATACTTGCTGAAAATATTATGTTAAATTTTTAATTTTACTATTTAGTTAAAAAAAACAACAAAAAAAATTTTAATTTCCAAATGTTACGTTTTAAGTTACATGAATTTTTTGTCATTTTCGGTCCCCATCCAAACATCATTCACACCTACTGCTTGTCAATAAATCATTTGTCAACTAAGATAATGCAGATAAGAGGGCTACCATAGTTAAAGAGAGATTTATATCATAAATTTCCAGGCAGTAAGCACTTACTACATGTTTGAAATCAGATAAAGGTAAGTTTCAATTATAAAAATTGACTTAAATAACGTGCCAAGGAGGTATATTTTTTTTTTTTTTGCAAGATTTTTAAAACAGAAATTTGGCTACTGTTTACATAATGTGTCGATCGATCAATAATAGCGGTAAATTTTTAAAAAATTTTTTTCAGCAGTTAAATTTTTATTTTGATCAATATAATTTTGGTTTGAACTAAACCAGCATATTTTGCTTACTGTAATTAGTAAATTTAATCTCTTGGCTTTCAATTAAAGCTAAAATTAAAGCTTCAAGAAAACATTTTTATTTTTAAAAATTAAATTTAAATTGAGGTATCGAAAATGAGCAGTGATTTAATTGGAGGTACCTATATAAAAATATAAAATATTTTCATTTTTGCATTTTTACAACTAAGTTTTTCTCAGTATGTATGAGTGTTAAAGTTCTTGTGTTAATGTTCCTTGTTTGTAGTTGTTCATTAAGATGAAAAGAAATGTGATTTCTCCGTGTGTATGTGTGCAAAAAAGAGGCAAGGGTCAGAAAGAAAGTGTAAGTGTCACAAAGCTTGGTGAGGAAGAGTGTACATGTCACAGTGTTTGGTGAGGAAGTGTGTAAATTTCATGTACCTTGGTAAGGAAAATAAGGGAATCTTTTTTAAGCCACATGACTGTCGAAAACTGATGTCACATGTATCTATCTCTATCTCCTTACTGTTTTTTTTTTCTGTCTAAAGACTTTACTTGAATATTATTTAAAGGGCTCACACAGCATGTTTTTTTATTGTTGATGGGAACATGGTCAAAAAAAAAAAAGGATTAATTTATTAACCGGAAGGATGCACAGATCCTCTAAATAAGAAACCACTTTTTGTCATTTGATGATTGACTTTCTTTGTCTGTATTTTTATCTTCGCTTCATAAATACCCCACTTCAGATTGAGACAGAGGTATTAATGATTGTATTGATATGTTATGTATGTTTGTGTCAAGCGGCCTTCCTAATGGATATGATCACTTCCTGTGTCAAATGTTTTCTTTCAGTTGTTGAATTATCTGTTTGTTGTGAATGTCTTATAGATTTCTTATTAGTTGGAGCTGGTTTATTGGGAATTGTGTAGTTTGTGGTGTAGTATTGTCTGGGAATTTTGTTGCTGAAGGTTGTTGTTCTGAACAAAAAGGGTACTTGTCTTGATGAGCATTTTTTTAATGGTTCCTTTACCATGTTATTACAAATGAAAAACATATTCACAAATCTCTTACATTTTTCTTCTATTATTAAATTTACAATTTGCTAGTTTTACTTCAATAAGGGATTAATTTACTTAAATTAACTTAACTGAAAAAAGAAGTAATAAAATAATTAAATATGTAAATTTGTGTTTACATGCATGGAAACACATGGATAATTATTAATCAAATTTTATCTGACTGAAAAAAAAATTAATATTTTTTTAAAACAAAATAGCAGTAACAAATTGTTTAAATTTTTCTGTTTTGTTATTTCTCTTTTAAGAACTTGAAAAATGGCCAAATCTATAAAATGTGTGTCAGGTCACTTCAACATGATGTGACTATTAGCAACTTTGTCTTGCTAGATCAATTACGATTAAATATTGTAATTATGTAAGCACAGCTAAGATGTGGCACAAGGCCAAAAATATGGGGCATCCAGTGAGAATTAAATTCACTTGTGGCAGACTTCAACACATTAATTTAACTTTGATAAGAAAACAGGACTCACGCAAGAAGAATAACCAAAATACATTGTTGCTCATAAAATATACGTATATTAACAAGATGTACAATTATCAAACAGCGATGTGAAAGAAAACCTGCATTTAAGTAAGAAAGGTTGAATTAGTCAAGAGTTGCTTTTCTTTGACTGCAATTTAAGTGTTCTGCGAGAGATAATTATTTGGTTTAAAGTTCACTGGGTAAATGTTCATGAATGTTTCATGATATGATTGTTCTTGTGATACTGTGGTGATACCGACCGAGCATAGCGATGAACTGGATGCTTGCTCTATCACGACAAAAAGGCAAATGACCAAAAGTTGTCATTGTGCATCCGGGTTCGCACAGATGTTCCAGTTGAAAAATAAAAATTAATCAAATATTAAATTTCCATTTCATGAGCCTACGCAAATTTTATTTATCAGCCAATGGGAAGCCCAGAATCAAATACAAGTGTGAAATCCCAAATGTGCTGCCGTGATCCAAAAAGAAGATATAAAAAGCCGAGACAGGTCGACGCAAACAGACAGACTGACGGTGACAGGTGATAGTATTTAATATCTCCCTTGACCAAGTCAAGTGGCTACTATGCTCGTCCCTTTACCTCTCCTTCCTTCTTCCCTGTCTCAAAACTACTTACTGACTTACGGACCCTAGGAGTGGAAAGTTCAAAATGAACATTCTTCACATACCTCCGCTCCATTTTTGATTCCTTAAGCACTGATTATTCTTTTGCCATTATTGCCATAAACAAATTTTAAAGTCGTGTTCGAAATAACCCAATATGAATTGGTTTACCACGATGTGATATGAACACGCACAAAGACATTTCCACCAGAATATTACTGTTGAAAAGTATTGTTGTGTTGAAAGAAGTTTTTAGTGAAGGTGTAAAAATATCGTCAGCATGTGGGTTTGTGTGTGATTCAGAAAGCTGGCGAATTGTTAGAACTGGAGTTCTAACTGTTATGTTCTCTAATGAAGTAAGATTGTACCCTGCTTTGATAAACGGAAGTGATCTTCATGAGTTCCAGACTTGAAATGACAAAATGCATCGTCGCACAGGGGGATCCATGCATTGTTCCGTCTATTTGATTACTGAGGCGTGACCGCCGAATCAATTTGACGGCCAATCGCAAACTCACTTGTGGAACAAAACGGACTGCTCGTTTGAGCCACTCCGAAGAAATAAAAAAGGTGAAGAAATGACAATTCGGCAGTCTTCTTCCCTCACCCGCTAAAGGGGAAACCGTGCCGCTACTATCAACAGACTTTTCGAAGCCCCATAACCGAACTTCAAACCCAAGATAAGTAAATCGTTCTGTTTGTGTATATTACTATAATCACCTTGTATGAACCTTTTGAACAACCTTCTTCATCTTCCACATTATAACTACCTTTGTTTATTAAAAAAAAAAGAAGTAAATATTTTATGGGTATATTTCTCGCATCGAAAAAAGTTGTCCTTAATCCGTTTTGCAACCATACGTATTTTTACGGCCACAGCACATATATTTACTCTGTGTGCATATATAACACAACTGTCGTAGATTCATTTAGCAGTTGAGGTCTCACTAATTGAGATGAGAAAAATATTGGCTTAAATAAGCGATTATAGGCTATGATTCATTGCACGGGAAAAATTATTCTTCACATGCAAATGATTTGATTGGTTGGCATCAACAAATCAGTGAGCAAGCTTTGGGGAGATTTAAGGATTAGTTGGATTAGCCTAAAAGCTATCTACCTTTTTTTCAGTTAGATATTTTTTGGAACAGTCCAATAATATATATTAACCAATCATGGTTCAATAATGTGTTTCTTAACATTTCATTGGCGTGTAAATTCAACAGGTCGATTTAGATCTACTTTCTGATTCACAGAAAGTATATAAGGAGCAGATTTTTCTCCAAACACCAGTGAACACTCAATCTTATATTGTATATAAATACATTTTTATTGTCATGGGTTTTCTCCCCGTTTTTAGGTGCCCCTTGTAAGTTTCTGGCATTGTGGTGTATGAAGGAGTGGGAGTTGATGGATGGGTTCTTGTGGTGATTGTGCAAATTGTAATGAGTGAATGGGTCGTGATAGTGTTTAGCTAGGTATAGGATAGTTAAGCGAGAACCAACCTCTCCCCCTCCCCTTTTAGGCCTTGTGCCATAATTTTTGTATTTTATGCAAAAATAAATACAGTGTTTAGCTAGGTATAAGATAGTTCAGTGAGTACCAACCTCTCCCCTTCCCCTTTTCGGCCTGGTGCCACAATTCTGTATTTTTGCAGAATAAATAATGTGATGGATGGGTTCTTTTGGTGATTGAGCAAATTGTAATGAGTGAATGGGTTGTGATAGTGTTTTTTAGCTAGGTATAGGATAGTTAAGTGAGTACTACCCTCTACCCCTCCCCTTTTCGGCTTTGTGCCATAATTTGTATTTTTAATACAAATAAATATTGTGAACACTCAACCTCCAAGGAATCCATGCTAGTCTTTCTTTTGAACATTTTATTAGCCCAACTTAATTTTCGCGCGTATCAAACACCAATCAACTTCTTCAACAGCGCATATCAGGATTCTTATTCACTCACACAACAACCAAATAACAAAAACTTCATCAAAGCGAGAACTTTATCTACTTTTCTCAATACAAATCATTGACTTTTAACAGTCACAGTTTAAATTCCAATTATCGCTTATATTACAAACACTTAACACTTTCTTTTGGTTGATACCTCTTAAGGAAGATAAGATTTATTTAAATAATTCACTACTTATACGAATTAATTCCTTTTATTCCCATAAAGTGAAATTTAAACGAACTTACTACACAAGTTAAGAGTAAAAAACTGTTCAGTGTATAAATAAATACATCAAGGTACGTAACTCAATGTTTTTCTCCAACAATATTCTGTTGTTAATTGGATTAATATTACATCTTTACGTACACTTCAATTGAACTTTTTTATCAGAAAGACTTTTTCTGAATTGAACTGAATTACACACTACTTTTGACACCTTCGGTCGACACATTTTCTGTGTATTTTAATCAGCTCATTGTTCATCCAATTCGACACTCTTGGTCGATCTATTCTTGTGTACAAAATTCAATCAACATTCTTTTGTTATTCTACAAAAGTTATTGTTAATGTTATTTATTTCATCTCTGTTTGTTCATCTTGGTTATTTTAAGACCTCTTGCTCGTATAAAGTTTTATTCATAAAAATTGTTTGAGGATTTGGGAAGAACACACGCAGCCTATATTCACCATGTTCACACAATAAGCATTCTGATAATGATTATTAGTAATAATCATTATCAGAATGCTTAATAGTAATAATTTATTACTATTATTATCTTAACCCATAAATCCCCAACAGAAGCTTCTGTGATCCACTTCTCCCACAAAAGTGTACAAATTTGACTACTTAAAAATAAAGTGATTCCATAATTGTCGCATTACTGCGATTTGTAAATTGCCTGGAGAAAATATATTAGTGATTTATTAGCCAATGATAGTTTGCCATTATGTGATTTTGTAAAAGTTTGTATGTATATGTTCGTGTGTAAGTAGGTTCGCACACACTGTTTAATTATAAGGATTCAAGTGAGATAAGCTTGTTAACCATTACAAGACATCGAGATGCCTTAATGATTTTCTAAACGTAGCTTAGATGTGTCACAAGTCCGAAAGTACGGAACACTCATTGAGGATAGAACTCACTTCGACCTTGTGACTCATATCCTTAATAAAAATCTCTGTAGTAATGGTTTAAAAGCTTGTCTTGCTAGATTAGTTATGATTGAGAAGTGAGTTCGATCCTCATTGTGTACTCCTTACTTTCGATCTTGGGCCATATGTAAACTACGCTAAAGGAAATCGCTATAAAATATGAAACTACACATTTAAATCTTTTACAAGGGCATTAAGAATTCAGAGTTATGTACCTTGATTTTCTTTTTATTGCGCGGGACAGCTTTTTTCGGCACTTACGCCTATTTACTTCCAGGTTAGTGATTTTTATTGTTTTTATGTTAATTTCGGGGTTTTCACGAGAAATATTTCTTCCAAATTGTTCAGAAATACTTTTCTTTTGTGTTTATTTTTAAATGTAGGTGCGGTTTATATGAAAGCACGTGTGAAAAACCCGTTAGCGTGTGTTGTGAAAAACAAGGGAAATAATCCGAACTATGAAGTCTAATAGAGTAATCTCCCCTTTAATTCTTTATTTATCTTCCTGACGCAGTTTTTGTCATAGAGAAAAAGATTAAATTAAGACTCTTACAAGGTTTATTGTTTACAAAGAAACTTTCTGCAAACGTCCAACATGTAATAAATGGCCACAGAGAATTATTAAACTCGGTATTTCTTAATTACTTAACGATTTAGAGTTTTGTATGTCTCAAATTTGATTTGTTGACCTTTTTTATTGAATTACGCAATAACTGTTTCGTGAGTAGCTCCCCAGCTATTAATTAAAGTCTTTGATTTATGCCTTATTATTATTATTATTATTATTATTATTATAATTATTTGTAATCTGTTTTTACATAATTTGTATATACGAATCGTCTTGAAAGATTTCGGTTCAACCAAAAAGTTTGTTTTTTTTCTGTTTGTTAGATTTTAAGAAGGTCGAACCGAGAAAACTTTTTTTTTACGTTTACCCCATGATCCTTTCGAGCATGCTTTAGTCTTTGTTTATTTACGGAAAATATTTTTATCTAAGTCAACTATGTATGCTTGCATTAAAAATCAAAGTTTTGTGCTGTTTTTACCATTTTAAAAAAATATCGTTAATTTTTATGCTTTTCTATGACATAATTTTTAAAATTGCCGCCATTTAAAAAAAAAAAAACGCACGTCAGTATTTCTGTTTGTAAAATATCTAGTAATTGTCTTTTCCTTTTTTAAGAAAATTCGTATCATCTTTTATTTTTATGCTGGAACTTCGTTGATCTAATGAATTCCATACTAATTATACTTAAAAGCGATGTTGGATGTGTTTGTTTGTTTTTTCAAATTCGACTTGTTCTTTTGAAAACTTTTTTTTTTAATGCCCCTCTCAACTCAAAAAATATTCCAACCAAATCTACCCGGAATACCGTTTTAACCCACACTTTGCCCCCACCTCATTTTTAGTACCAATTTTCTACACCAACAAAATGTTCAGGAAATGACAAAACTATTTTTCACTATTTAAATTCGGACCCCTGATACGTTGACATCGGTTCATACTTAAGCCATTTTTAACACTGCGAAAACATGCAGTGCTATTATGACATTTTGGGGCCCTAATGAAATAATACCCCTGCCACGTCAGACGGAGCCACTTTTTAACTCACCAGCACTCGTCTGATATAGTTTCGCCACATTTACATAGCTTGAAATAAATAAAAATATTTCTTTAATTTTTACTGTTTGTTGCAAACCCAAATTAGCACGTATTTCAAAAACAACCGTAGTGAAAAAAAAAAAATTAACCTGCATTACAATTAAAAATGAAAATAAATGAGTTGGTATCATTCCATGAACTATGCAAATTATATCATATAGAAAATAGCTTTAAAAAATCTTAAAGCCCATAAATCTGACCCTACATTTAGTGCAAGCCTGATTAATGACCTTGTTTTTTTTATAATTTGTAATTTTTCCCTTGCATTTGTTTTAATGATTTATTTAGCTTAGTTTACTTTAAGAAAAGATACAGTCTCCTAATGAGAAATGAATTCTTTAGGTGCCTCCACTAATTTGCAGAAAAATAGCATAAAAGGCCCAAAACTTAAGAATAAAGTTTTTCTATCAAAATGTTTTTATTAAGAACAAAGATCAAAGTATTTAAATTATTTTTTTTAATTTTTGAATCCTTTCTAACTCGTTTGAAATTTTAGTAAAAAATCTTGTTTTTATTTTCGTTAACTTATGACCAAATTGTTATGAAAGTTTACAATGAATAATAATGAACGTAACCCATTTTTTTTTTTTTCGGTAAAAAAACAAAAACTAAAAAAAACATATTAATTTATAAATTCTTGCAAAAATCAAATTATTTTCAGATTTTAATGAAACTTTCAGGGCTTAGACACGAATGAATGAAACTATTTTTTAAACTATTTTTTTTAAATATTAAAAATGTATTCATTTTTTTTTTTGTACATCTGTTACCACCTCCACACACACACCCCGCGTAAATTCATGAAATTTCAAGGAACAAATTTTTGTATGAAAATTTGTTTTAAACACAGGACTCATTGGGGAATGTAAATCTTTTATTATTATTATTTATTTATTTTTATTTTTTTTTTTTCAAATATTTGGCCCTTTTTCTGAAAATCTGTGTTCAATAGTATAATTAAAAAATGCAATAAAATGATCTAATAATTTAATTTAGATAAGCTTTTGTTTTAAAAAATTGTCAGTCACTATCTATTGTCTTCCTGATTATTCTTTCCTCTTCCCACTCATTATTAATGTTTCTGTTCCAAATTTTTCCACACCCAGTAACCCTTGTGTCTTAGTGGCGTTACTGCCTTGCATGGAGTGGAGTGAAAGAAAATAAAGAAAAAGTGATTTCTTAAAATATTTAGAAAAAAATAAAATTTTAAATTTTTCTGGACTTTTTTTTCCCTATATTACTATTGATTAAACACTGAGATTACAAGTGATATTTTTTGTTTTGTACATTTTACAAAACAAAAAAAAGTGCTAGATTGTTATGTGATATCTGTCCTTCTATATGGCAGTGAATGTTTGACTATCTCTTCAAGGATGAAGGAGAGGCTTAAGGCAACAGAAATGTTGTTCTACAGAAGGATGCTGAGGAGATCATGGACCGAGCACGTGATCAATGACAAGGTATTTGAGAGCATGCAAACGAGAAGTAAACTTATACTTAGCATCAGGAAAAGACAGCTGCAGTTTCTGAGGCACATAATGAGAAAGAAGGGCTTGGGGAATCTAATACACATAGGACAAATAGCAGGAAAGAGAGACAGGAGGAAAACTGTGAGATATATCTGATGGGCTTGGGCAAGTGGATGGCAGAGTGGGGTCTGGGAGAGGTATTAAAAGAAATATTAAGAGTGACAAGGGATATGGGCAAGTGAAAGTCTTTGATTGCCTACATCCTGCAGCGACGTGGCACTGAAGAAAGACATTTTAAGAAATCGAGTATCAGAATATTTTATTTTCATTATACTGTAATGTAGTTTCCCTGTGTCTTTTTTTATAATACTTTGGTGGTAATTGTTTTGATAAATTTTCTTTATGGTACCTAGACTCTATGAATTTAAGTGCAGTACTTGATTGGCAGTAAGGTGTCATCATTTTACCATTGAAATCGCTTAATATAACGGTAAGTTCTACAATAAGTTTCTTCTCATGCAATTCTTGCTTATGGATTTTACTTGCAGTTTCTTGCTTAATGTTGATTTTCAAAACTTTAAATGCTATGTCAATCATTATCTTCGGTCTTAATTCTTTTTTTTTTTTTTTTATTGTCCAGTCAGTCAATTAAGTGCCATACGGGATACACGCTTGGGCGATCATGTCTCGAAAGAGACATGACTGACTGGGCAGAAGATTATCCCGCAGTAGGTTGCCATTACTTTCTGCAGTAGACTGGTTGCCAACCAAGGCTATACCTAATCTGTCCTATTATTTTACCCATAACTGAGAGGAAGAGACGGATTAATACCTTTCCCAAGGGTATTTGCACGTAAGTGAATGCAAGGAATTCAACTGGAATTCGAACTCGGCTCTCTGATTTCTCGTTCTGAGCCGACATCCACTGTACCACAAGCACTCTTCTTAATTATGTTTTGTTTTTGTTTTTTTTTGTTTTTTTCATATTATCTCACACTCAGCCCCCCACCCCTGTAACTTAGTGACTTTATTACCTTACTTGGGGGAAATGAATACCAAAAAACAAACAAAAAAAAAACTGTTATGCAAGAAAATTAAACCTATTAATGGAAATTGAAACTCCCTGTTTGAAGCTTGAGAATTTGGAAATACTACTTATTCTTTGTAATGATGTAATTTTTACTTAATTGTATTGCTTTATATAGTATAATGATGATCCATGTATACTGTTTTAATATGTATAGGAAAAACTAAAATTTGTAAGCTTATCGCTTTCTACGTCACGTGATGTAAATATCTCGCGACAGACGCTCCTCACGACGAACGCTTCTAGTTTAAATTTTAAAATCATTTGTTTCTGATGAAAGGCCGAGGCTGGTCTAAAATATCAAATATATATATATATATATATATATATATATATATATATATATATCATAATAGAAACAAATACTGTCAAAAAAATACATTTTTAAACTTAAACTTATATATATATATATATATATATATATATATATATATATATATAAAATATATAATGTGTCTGTGTGTGTGCACACAGTTGAGCCTCGATTCATAAATTTAATTTGTTCCTTTAACTTGTTATCAACATGAAATGTTCATAAACTGAAACTATGAAACTATTTTCTCAATAGGAATCAGGGTAAAATGGATAAATCCATTCCTGGACCCCAAATGATAGTCTATTTAAACTTTTACAATAGTACTTTGTGCATAAGTACATGCACAAAACCAATACCACAAAATCCTCAGTCAAGGCTGTGCCGGCCACGACATCCTCCAGGACGAATTCATGGCACCAAAAAGTCAATTACCACCAAGTTTTATCAACAGAAGTTAAGCAATGGCAGATATTAAAATGTTTCCGGAAGTTTCTGAATGACATTCACCCCACATTGTTTCTGGCTTGTATGTTTATCACTCGAGACACCATTTCTCATCTCAGATGTTTTTTTGTTTGGAAAATTTGTGATAAGAGGGCGACCTGATCCAAGGTTTTGCTATATATATATATATAATAGTATTTACCCTGCTGCCCCACTGGAGCGAACTGTGACATAAGGTTGGTTTTTTTTAAGTAGAGGACCCATGCACAGACACTTAGGCCACTGGTCAAAGATTACCCAGCTCCTGCATATGTAGTAACTGGGTACAAATCTTGTCTTAGCATGTCTAAGCTATATTAGCAATATATATATATATATATATATACACACACACACACACATAGTGACGTGAATTAATAAATATACATATGAGGGTGCACATAGGTATAGTATTATTATTCAGGTGTTAATAAAACAGTGCTTAATGTATGAATAGAGCTGTATGTATGAATACATAGTCCTACATCTATGGCACAACTCGGACTTTCATGCGTTATGCAATCATCAGGTGCATATTTCAAGCTGACAGTTTAATAGATTTGAATTTAAGTTCACTTGATGTTCATGGAAATTAAATCTTATAAAGTTATTGTTTTTTTTAATAACAAGATTAAAAATTTAAATATTCTAAGATTACATGTAGATTAAAATAAAAATTTAGAAATAAAATTTTTAATTAAACGATGCAGGGAGCAAAAATTAAAGTGGTTTAATTCATAATTGTTAAAAGTAGTATTGCGTTGGAAGGAAAGAGAAAAGAAAGGGGCAAACGTACAGAGGAATTTATATCAATCTGGGTCTAAGAATTTTATTTAAGTATTTTTTTCTTTATAAGATTTAATTCCCACGAACATCGAGTGAACTTAAATTAAACATTACCAATGTGATGACATATATCACTACTAATTTAAAACAAAATTGGCATACCACTTGATTTTTTTTTTTTTTTTTTTGCTCAGTAAAGTACTAAATTGTTTGGTTCATTTGAGCTCATGTTTTTGTCATTGTTGTTTATATAATCTACTCCTGTGAGTTTGTTGTAGTTTAAAATATTTAGCTTTGCAGGACAAGGGCCAACATTTTCAAAAAGTCTGAGAAGTGTATAGGCAGTGGAAATGTGATGAGAAAATAAAAACACTAAAAGAAAATGAGTCTAACAAGATAGAATGATATGAATTTGTTTACTATCTGAGAAGGGTTACTCAATCTTTCTGTCTGGGAAGGATGACATTGTCTTTACTCAGTCCTTCCATCTGGGAAGGATGACCTTATCTTTATTCTGTCTGAAAATTTCTTCAAAATAAAGTAATGAGAAAATTAGTCTAAATTAAACAAAAGGCAAAGAAGGACTAGGCTTCCTTTAAAACTCTTGGCATCATTATTTTAAGCAGGAATGACATCAAAATTATACTTGCACACACACACACACACATTTTTCCTTATATAAAAAATTCAAAATTTACGTCCTATCATTTCAGTGAATTGAATTTGCTTCATTGACAATCTTTAATATTATGAAAAATTTAAAAAATTTGTGTGTGTGGGGGGGGTAAAGAAATCAGAAGTAAGTTTGCAAAAAGATAAGGAAAAGCATAGGGAAAGAATAAAAAAAGTGTTAGATTTGCAGACAGGAGGAAATGCTGGTCAGAAGGATGGTGGGGAGATGTGCTACTACTGGCAATTTTTAATATTATGGAACATTCAAAAAATTTGAGTGAGTGTGTGGGTAATGAAACTGGAATGTAAGTATGCTGAAAGAAAAGGAAGAGCAGAAAAGGAAGAGAGAAAAGAAATAGGTTAAGGAGAAAGGAAGAAAGAGAAGTGGGGAAAATAGGTATGTTAGATTTGCAGACAGGAGGATACACAGGCCAGAAGGGTGTGGGAGATGCATTAAAAGAAGATAAAAATGAAAGCAAGCTTTGCTTGGCTTTGTCAAACATCTTCAATTTTTTTTTTACTGTTTCAAACTGAAAATGGGGCCTGACTATTGTTGAAATCAAAATAATTTACGTTAATTTACTTCAGGAATAAAAAGGGAAAGATATGAAATGAATTATTAATATAAGTAAATAATATACTTAAAAAGAAAAACAGCTATAATGGAAAAAAATTAAAATTTACATAAAGTAGAATAAACTGGAAATAAATTCAAGCAGGCATCATCACTTTTATAAAAAAAAAAATGTCTAATTGGACAAATAATAGAAATTTATAATATATAAAAAATATGTGTGTAAACATGTATATAAATCTAATTAATGACAAATTTCTGATAAGAGGGAAAAAATGCTAAGGTAATTAAGAATAATTAAAATTATGACAGCCTATTGCTAAATTAAATGTGTTATATATGTCTGCTGATGGTGTTTTAACACCAAAACTTTATAGCTATCAATTTTCAGTGAGGAAGGAGAGCCTGGAGAACCTGATACTGACTGGTCAGATAGAAGGAAGGAGAGACAGAGGAAGGCAGCGGATAACATATCTGCAGAGTCTGATCAGGTGGATGACGGAATGGGGGTTGCCAGGAGCAACAGGAGCAAACATACTAAGAGCCACAAGGGATAGGGAGACGTGGAGATCCATGATCGCCTACGTCCTGAAGGGACAGGGCACATAGAAGAAGAAGAATTATCATATTTATGCTCTACTTTTGTATTGAGCACTTTTTAAAGTAAATATCTAACTGTGGAATATACTTCCATTAGTAACTATTACTCATTTTTTATGCACATATATAGAGGACCAAATGGATGTGCATTGTGGTACAGTGGATATTGGCTTGGAACGAGAAACCGGGGAGCTGAGTTCGAATTCCAGTTGAATCCATTGTATTCACTTACGCACAAATACCCTTGGGAAAGATATTAATCCGTCTCTTCCTTCCAGTTAAGGGTTAAATAACAGGACAGATTGGGTTCTATAGCCTTGGTCGGCAACCAGTCTACCGCAGAAAGCAATGGCAACCTACTGCGGGGTAATCTTCTGCCCAGTCAGTCATGTCTCTTTCGAGACATGATCGCCCAAGTGTGTATCCCGTATGGCACTTAACTGACTGATATAGAGGACCATAATGGAAAAACCTAGGACTAGATTGAAAAGAGGCTATTATAAACCTCTGGTATTATTTCAATTATTCAATAATAAAGAGCTAAAAGAAAAAATAAACCAATCATATTAGGGAAAGTAAATAAATAAAAATACACATGTGTAAAGAGAAGTGGTGAAAATTGCTAAGTAATAAATAAATGATTAAAAAAAATAAACAAGGAAAAGTGAATGAAAATTACTAAGGAATAAATAAATGAATATATATTTGCATGGTTTATGGTTTCTCATTCTGTCTTATCAAATCACACTTCATACATGATCTCTTCCTTCCCTGTGTGATTCTAATGAGATAACACTAAAGATTTTTTTCTTAATGTGTCATATTACTTGGACTTCTGTCTCTTGTAAATTTTTTTTAATATTCTGGGAAAATTTAAACTAAATGAAATTGTGAAAAAAAAAAAAGCAAAGCTTTTTCCTCAAAATCTGACTAAATCAACCTTCTCACTGTAACTGAACATTTAAAAAGATCATCCTCATTCCTTAAGGACACATGCCCCAGTAGATATAGACGTTGGTTAATTCCTGACTTGACTCTTAGAGTTGTGAGTCCAATACCATTCTACAGCAGTGGTGAACAAGTAACTTGTAGGTATAGAGGTAGATAAATCATGACTTCCAATCACGGCTTTACGCAAAGAATGAAGTTCATATACCCCAGTGATTGTAATAAAGGGTTCAGTTCAAAATTCCTAGCACCTGAAGAAGGATGAAGTGTACAATGACCGAAATGTCATACAAATGGCAATAAAGATGAGGACACTAGTCCAAATAATATGAATACTGTAGCTACATCTTTCTATTTAAAATGCAAAATGAGACCTAGCTTCTAATCTAGTACTGCACTTAAATTCATAGTCTAGGTACCAAAGAAGAAAGCTCATCAAGACAATTACTATAAAAATATTTTGTTACAGCAGTAGCAAAGTGACTGAAGCCAAGATGCCAGGTCAGAATCAATAGCATTGCAGATTCTTCTTTATATTTTATCAAGAATTGCTAAATACATAGCAGAAACACCAGACCAGATGTGGCAGTAATATTTAATGCATGGATGAATGGTAGGTTTATTAATGTGTAAGATAGATTCTGTCAGGAAAAACAGTCTAGCATGACACAGTGAACTACTTTTCAAGACCTCCAACAGAAGGTATCGGTGGAGAGTGACAAAAAAGGACTACAAATAAACTTTAAGAAAACTGAATGCATGATCATCAGCAAAAGGTGCAACCCAAAATGCCAAATACATGTGCGGGATACCAGAATCAAGCAAGTACAAAAATTTAAATACCTAGGAAGTGTACTAACAGTAGGTGGAAAGTGGGACACGGAGATCCGAAGGTGAATTGGCATGGCAAAAGACGCGTTTCAGAAACTGAGCAAAGTACTAACACACAGGAAAATTTCACAAGAAACAAAGAAAAGAGTGCTGGATTGCTATGTGATGTCAGTTCTTCAATATGGCAGTGAATGCTGGACAATATCATCGAAAATAAGGACAAAACTTGAAGCAGTGGTAATGTGGCTCTACAGAAGGATGCTGTGGATATTGTGGACTGAACATGCAAGCAATGATAAGGTGCTGGAAAGAATGGTAACAAAAAGGAAATTAATACTGAGCACCAGGAAGCGACAACTGAACTTCCTGGGACATGCAATAAGGAAGGAGAGCTTGGAGAACCTGATACTGACAGGCCAGATAGAAGGAAAAAGAGACAGAGGAAGGCAGCAGATAACATATTTGCAGGGCCTGATCAGGTGGATGACGGAATGGGGGTTGTGAGGCATAACAGGAGTAAACATACTAAGAGCCACAAGAGATAGGGAGACGTGGAGAACCATGATCGCCTACATCCTGAAGGGACAGGGCACATAGAAGACCTGGTACCTGATATAATTTTTCCAATTTATGTCATTGAAAAATGTTAGCTCAAAAAAGTGCACTTAATCATTCTTCTGAAGGTTAGCATCAGTCATAATGATGGAAGGCAAAGGTTCTCACAGATGGTTAAAAAAAAAAGTAGTTTCATGTTGGTATTAATTTTAACAATCCATTTTTTGCCCCCAGTTAACTAACTTCCCGTGTCTAATAAGGAAGAATCACGGTGATGTGTTGGTATTATTTTTAATCAGCATTTCAATGTGGTCATAATCAATGACTGCAGGTCGACCACTTGTGAAGCAAGCAAACCATTTATAAATAGTACACTCAGCTATGGCTCATCTTTTTAGATGTTATTACTGAAAACTTTAATCATATCACCCCGATCAAGGCAGTAACGCCACTGATGTGCAGGGGGGCTACGTAAGAGTAAAAAGATTGGAAAAGAGAAAGCCGGAAACCACATCCTAAAAAGGGATGAGCCTCTTCACCTGTTCAATAGACGTGGGTGGGTTGTGAACCAGGTGATAATTTAGTCTATCTACTCCAATTGGAAAAAAAAAAAAAGGAAAAGGAGTGAAATGGTGAAAAGATTGGAAAAGAGAAAACCGGAAACCACATCCTCAACAGGGAACAAGGGATGAGCCTCTTCACCTGTTCAATAGACGTGGGTGGGTTGTGAACCAGGTGACAATTTAGTCTATCTACTCCAATTGAAAAAAAAAAAAAAAAAAGGAAAAGGAATGAAATGGTGAAAAGATTGGAAAAGAGAAAACCGGAAACCACATCCTCAACAGGGAACAAGGGATGAGCCTCTTCACCTGTTCAATAGACGTGGGTGAGTTGTGAACCAGGTGATAATTTAGTCTATCTACTCCAATTAAAAAAAAAAAAAAAAAGGAAAAGGAGTGAAATGGTGAAAAGATTGGAAAAGAGAAAACTGGAAACCACATCCTCAACAGGGAACAAGGGATGAGCCTCTTCACCTGTTCAATAGACGTGGGTTGGTTGTGAACCAGGTGATAATTTAGTCTATCTACTCCAATTGAAAAAAAAAAAAAAAAATGGAAAAGGAGTGAAATGGTGAAAAGATTGGAAAAGAGAAAGCCAGAAACCACATCCTCAACAGGGAACAAGGTATGAACCCCTTCACCTGTTCAATAGACGTGGATGGTTTTCTCATCAGAAATAAGAGCATTGGATGAGAAAAAGCTATCTCCTTATTTTTCATTTACACTTTTGACATAAAAAATTACACTTATAAGTTCTATCAAAAACATGTTGAAATGTCACCATTTGAAATATGTATACAGGCATCCCTCAATGTACATTCCATTGATGTGCTAAAATTTTTATATACCAAAATTTGATTAGTGCAGTCATACTACTTGATTAGTATGGTTAAACAGTCTTCAGTTTAACCATAGTAATTAAAAATTGATTTTTTTTATAGTTACCGATTAATTAAAAATTTTAAATTTGAATAAAGGGTAACTATTTTTAAGTATCACATTATCTAATTAATTACAGTATTGTTAAAAAAAATGGATGGTAATAGATAGATAGATACATTTTATAATATAAACTGATAATAAAAATACATACATATCTGAATATTTGTCTCTATTAAATTTTTTAAATATTTTGAGTCTTTTCATGTTTATTTTGAAGGTCTTGAAAGGAAATTTATGATTTCTTTTTGTTAAAAAAACTAGACAATTTAATGAGATACAGAAATTTACATTTATTAAAAAATATTGACTTATAAAAGATGCATGCATTTGCTATAGAAATATAAATACAATTTTTAGGTTAAAATACTAATGATTATGATACAATTGGAACATTTCAAGGAACCAATTTCTCAGTACTACCAATTAAATGAATAACAGAATAATACCATGGAGCAAATCACTCTAAATTTTTTTAAGTATCAGATTAATAAACTATTGTGGGAACATTACCCCATATCAGAGTGAATTCATCTATTTAGGCCAGGAGACAGTAGTTTTTTTGTTTTTTTTTTTAATTATTTCACCCCAAGCAAGGCATTCCACTGCCACTATTGCGCTTGGGGCTACATAGTGGGAGGTAAATAGGAAGAGTGGTTAGATATAGGAAATGTCAGAAGGGGGGTGATAGATAGTTGGGTGGGTCGGAAGAGTGTTTGAAAGAATGGAAGTTAGTGTGTTTGAAAGAATGGAAGTTAGTGTGTTAGGAGGTGTCTATTGACCTTACATTTAAACTCCTGGAGATTGTAGCCGTCAGGGAAGCAGTCATGTGGAAGAGAATTCCACAGTTGGGAAGTGCGAGAAAAGAAACTGTTGGAGTAGAAGTTGCAGTTGCATTTTATCGGTTTCACTGTAAAAGGGTGGGATCTAGTTGCTAATCTAGTATCTCGTGCAAATTCGAACCTAGGGGGCACCAGTGATCTAAGTTCATCGAAGCAGAAGCCATGAAAGTATTTATTTAGCGAGGGACTAAGTCGAGTAACTGTAGTAGTAGCATTGTGATACTTCAAGACTCTACTAAACACTTATATTTGATTGACTATCTGTATTTATCATATGTTGTATTGTACTTGGTATTGTTGTCAATATACGTATTTAACCCTATCCGTTGCGTTCGTGTTTTCTTTGAGTGGCTTTAAAACCGAGGCCACATCAATTATTGACGAAGACTCGTAACTCACACAAAGGAAAAAAAGACACAATCATTGTACATCAATTGGCAATGAAGGTTCCTAAGTCTCATGGAAAAAAACACAGACCCGTAGCACATGAATTGGTTTTCGAATGTCACGCAGAAAAAACGAAATTTACCAAGGATTCGGACTACTCAACAAAAAATTACCAGAATTCAAGTGATCCTCCTCACACTGACAAGTCGGTCATACAATCAAGTATCTGGGAAATAATAACCAACGAAATTGACGACATTACAGAAAAACTTAAGTAATTCATCCGATATTTTTTATACATATTTTTTCCACATAAAAGGGAAGAACTTTCAAAGGCGATGCTTCAACTTATGAAGAATCAGTTTGAACGACAACAGAAAGCTGATGAACGTCAACGGAGAATGGATGAACGACTGCTGGAGCAGCAGCAGAAAAATGAGGAACAATTGTTGGAACAGAAGCAGGAAATGGACAAACTCATAAAAATCCAATTGGAAATACAAAAACAATGCCAGCAAAAAACTGACCAACAATTACAGAAACAAGAAGAATTACTCATAAAATTACTGCAAGAGAAAAAACCCAGGAATGACTCTGCATTTCCACATAGTAACATTTGGAACTCGATGGAAATATTTGAATATGTGCCAGGTAATGAGAAGACCTTCGATGCTTATTACAAACGATACGAAGATGTCTTCCAAGTCAACTGCAGCAGTTGGTTGAATACACAGAAAACACGATTGCTACTTCAAAAATTAGGCACTACAGAGCACAGTAAATTTGTTGACTTTATATTACCAAAAAGGACAACCGATCTAGAGTTCTCGGAGGCAGTGAAACTTTTATCAGAACTGTTCAGGCCAAATACATCCTTATTCCACAAAAAGTGGAAATGCTTAAATCTGACGAAAGATGAACAGCAAGATTTTTTAAATTTTAATGCTACTGTCAATAAGCATTGTAACAATTTTAGACTATCCGAATTTTAAGTGTCTCGTATTTGTGCAAGGCCTGGTATCTGCAAAAGACGCGGAAATAAGGTGGCGTGTTTTGACTAAGTTGAACAATGAACCCGAACTTACGTTGCAAAAGTTGGCAGAAGACTGCCAAAGAGTCATTTCAATACAAAGCAACTCTAAAAATATTGAAGAGGTTGCAGTCAGCCACATTAAAAAAATTAATCAAAAGCGCTACTCCCAGAACGTAACGAAGGAAAAGAGTTTTATCAATGTTATACCAGACCAAATAGACGCAATAAAAAAACAATTCGACAAATGTACTAATAAACAGAGAAATCCCCTCCCCCCTAGGGCTGTACAATATATGTAATAAAATGCACTGGAGGAAATTCTGTCCTGCTAGGAAAAAAATCATATGTCGAAACTGTGGCAAAACTGGTCATTATGCAAATAACTGCTGGTATGAAATACGACTAAGAAGACCAAGAAATTGGGCCAGACAAACGCAGTCCAGCAACAATGAAGAAAACAGTTTGCGTAAATACATAACTGTAGAAATAGCAAATAAGAAATTTAAACTGCAATTAGACAGTGGATCTGATCTAACGATTATTAATGTCCATACATGGTGTAGATTAAAAAGACCAACATTACTAAAAATGAAAAAATCAGCAAGGTCTGTAACAGGAGAGAAACAGGATATCTTAGGCAAGGTAAGCCTTACCGTTATGCTAAACAGAACAACAAAATAAGCTTAAGGCATACATCATGAAAAATACCACAAACTTATTTGGCACTGATTGGATCGAAAAATTTGACCTTTGGAATTATCTGCTAAACACATTTTGTAGAAACATTCAGTCTACTACCTCAAGAAGTGAAGAATTAAAAAATGAACTAAAAAACGAAATTGCAGACATTTTAGAAGACCTGGGAAAGTGTACCAAGATAAAAGCAAAATTCCATCTAGAAGGTAACATATAACCAGTTTTCAGAAAGAAGAAAAAGTGCCATGTCTGTTCATCCCACATGAGACTTTACTCTTCGGCAGAGTCTTATCTGGGTTCCTCTCCACCTGGAGGCTGAGAGTCGCTGAAGAGAAAGAGTTTTAATGAACTCTGAATATACGCATTCAAGACAGATCCATTAATGGATCCTACCACGCTTCTTGAGAATTGACAACAAAATAAAAACTATTTGTGTATTAGATTGTTTAATTACACTATTTATTATATTTGTTATTGCAATGTTTGGCAAAGCCTTGGCTAATTGCCAGTTGATTGAAACTTTATGAAATGTTAAATGATAATTTCCTTATAGTTCGCATATTTTAATAATTTAGAAAATTCATGAATAAAAAGGTTTTCACATTTCCTTATATTAATAATTGCATATTGCATTGTATTTAGGTCTCATAGTATTTAGGATGCAGTAATTTTTTTTTATAATTGTTTTACTCCAAGCAAAGCAGTATTGCTACTGGTGCACTAGGGGTTACAATAAGAGGAGAGAGAAGACAATGCATTTTTTATTAGTGCGTATCTTATAATGTACATGTTAGTCGTGCTAATCAAGGGATTCCTGTATCTGTGATAAATTTTGGTGACATTAAATGAAATTGTGTTCAACTGACACCTATGCCAAAACACTACAATTTTTTTCCAACCCAATATATATATATATATATATATATATATACGCATTTGCTGCACTAATCAAGGTATTCCTGTATGTGTCATAAATTTTGGTTGCATGAAATGAAATTGTGTTCAACTGACACCTATACCATAACACTATGATTTTTTTCCAACCCAATATATATATATATATATATATATATATATATATATATATTGTGTGTATTTTGGCAGCATTTTTTCATTAATGCAGGTTTCATTGAATAATATAGACAAGTTTTGTCTATTAATTTTGTGTAGGATCCGTTCATACCGTCTGATATACTTGATGGTGATGTCGTTAAAAGACAACAAAAAATCACAGTATTTGTTGAATTTTTTATCAGGTCTAAGCTTTCGGCTCACATAAGCCATTATCAAAGAGTAAATAATAACACACAGTAAACATAGAACATTTAAGCTATTAACAATAAAGATAATTGAATTGAAAATATAAGTCCATCCCTACCGTGGCGGATGGCCGAAGACAGTGACAAAATAGTGGTGTTGTGGTCCCTGGTCTGATTACAGACATTTGAGTACGTTGTTGGAAATATCGAAATTGATTGTATTCAAACCAGGTTTAAACTGTTTAATGTAGAGTGCTTCGAGGATTTTTAGTTAAAAATACGCATTTGCTGCACTAATCGAGGGATTCCTGTATGTGTCATAAATTTTGGTCACATGAAATGAAATTGTGTTCAACTGACACCTATACCAGAACACTACAATTTTTTTTTTTTCCCAAGCCAGTGTATAAATGAGAGATAATTTTTGTGTGTGGGTGTGTGCTTTGTTGTTTTGTTTTGATGATTCTCTTACAATTAGAGAATGTAGACCAAAAAGTTAAAAACTCTCAACAGGAATCACAATTAGCAATCTTAATTGTAACACAGTGAAATAAACTAAATGAACTACTGATTACAGAATATTTAATTAGAAACGAAAATATTTAATTTCTGCAGTTCACTTGCTCCACCCATCACTGCAATCTGCAAAAGAAATTAAGAAAAATTTTTTTTTAATTAACATGTACTTATCTAATTATGTGTTTGTGTCTACTTTTACAAAGATAAAAGATGCCCCACCTCCTTCTTCTTCGTGTTTTGAAATAATGTTTTTTTAAGAAGATAATAGATTTACTGAGCCCAATTGAGTTGAGCACTAGGTTATATGGGGGCTACTTGTGAGGATAGAGCATACAATGGTCTCAGCTATTTTCTTTTATATACTATGGTCTTTCCAGATGAGTGTGATAATGATAAAATTAACCATTTTCATACTGGAAACATTTAGCGTTCATATACCAGTGTTACTCTCGGTTGAAATATATGAAATCTTCTTTAAAATATCTTTTTAAGAAATTAGATTTCTCTTGGATTTTCTCATTGAATGTTATCAGTCAGTTAAGTGCCATAAATGAAACACACTTGGGCGGTCATGTCCCAAAAGAGACATGACTGACTGGGCAGAAGATTATCCCGCAGTAGGTTGCCATTGATTTCTGCGGTAGACTGGTTGCCAGCCAAGGCTATAGAACCCAATGGCAGTTTAATCTCAAATGTTTTTGTTTTTTGGTAGTGTGGAAAGTTAACATTTTGGTTATGTCACTATTTTCTCTTGTTAAACATGCTATTTATTTTTGTTGTTGCTACTATTGGAAGTCTTCCTGTGATGTGGTTTTTGTTATTTGGTAATGCTCTTTGTGATTTTGTAGTACCAGTTTATCAGGTCTGATGAAGGATTGTCTTCTTTATACTTATATTACATTTTACTAACATATTTCTTGCTTGATTTAGTGTCCGTTCTGTTTGCTACAAGAATTGATAGTCAAGATGTTAACTTTGTACACGGTCATTATTTTCTTTTCTTGTTAGACATACTATCAATTTTTGTTGTTGCTACTGTTGGAAGTCTTCATGTGATGTAGTTTTTATTAGTGATACAGCAGAGCTTTACTAAATAAGTTCACTGAATCTAATCTCTTTATTATTGATCCTCTTCACTCTCTGCACTAAGACTTAGTGGGTTGTTGGAAATAAGCCCATTAGCACTATTGTTGACCAACATGGTAAACTGTCCAAGATATCATCTGGTGATAAGTATTGCTTTACTCAGTCTGAGTGAGGATTTTAATCCGAGTTTGCAATATTGACACAAGGACATAACTGATAAGTCAGTACCAGTACCAATTTTAAATTGGCAGTCATTTCAACAAAATTTTAGTTGGGTGTCAAGGTGGTACATTAGAACACACTGCATTGAGAAATTAGGTAGTTCTTTCATTTGTATTCCTTGTCAGTCCTTTGGCTGCAATGACAAACAAAAAAATGTTTTCACTTAGTAAATTCAAGGCATGTCTTTTCATGAGCTGAACAGTCAGTTTTCAGATGCCATTTCTAAGCATAATTCTTCAATTCTTGCAATTGATTTTTTTTTTGCTACCATTACTGGGAGGCAGATGATGTTGACCCCACAATATTTGGTCTGTTTCTATCTGTTTGTTAATCTACTTTGTGTTTTTTTTTTTTTGCATTAAGTGCTGGAGGTTACTGTTCCTCCATTTGCTTTTTTACCTGTTGTTTACCTTTTTTGCTTTTTTACCTGTTCATGTTGTTGAGCAGTTATGTTTCCTGTCAGGATAAGAGCACATTTGAACCTTAAGTTGTTTTGATAAATTACTGTCATTGAAATCAGCTACAAGTTTGTTTTGTCCTGTATTGATGATACCTTGTTCACAAAGCCAGCATCTTCCACTATCTCATACAAAGTGGATCCCATTATATTCTCACAAGAGAAAACTGACAATAGTTGGATTCATCTAATCAAAAAATATGAGAGTTGATTCTATTAATGTTTCTTAACATTTCAGGAGAAGTGATTTGTGGTTGTGCCCATCACCACTCCCTATCTTTTTTAAGCAATTCTGGTGAAGGTCCTGGGTATGACAATAAACTGCATCCGGCAGCATAGTCTCTGATTAGGAGACTTTGAGGAGAATGGAACCACCTCTTAATTGCTGTTGTTCCCAGGTCCATCCTGACCCAGAATGGTAGCACCTGTTAGGGTCCCAGCTATAGGCAAATAGTTAAATCCAAAACTGGGGTCAAAACACTATGAAAATATAAAAATACACTTTTATAGAAATATATATATATATATATAGAAAGAGAGACTTTTATAGAAAAATAAACATTACCATAACACATTTTTGAAGGAAAAAAAAATTATTCTCAGCAAAATATTTTTGAATACAAAACTAGAAGACATTTTCAGTTTTCTAAAATAAAAAAGAATAAAAACGAAAAATTTTCATTAAAATCTGACTAAATTAACCTACTAACAATAACTGAACATTAAAAAAAATACCTTAAAACCCCACCTTTTTGTCATTAAATAACCCACAGAGGTGTTGATATGCCAGTAAACAAAAGTCAAACTCAATTCTGGTAAAGTCACTAAGATACAAGAAGGTACTGGGTCTGAAAAAATTAAAACACATTATGGAGGAGTGAAAATAATAGAAGAATAATTAAGAAGACATTAGATAATGATTGACATTGCATTTAAATTTTTGAAGATCAAAGCTGACTGAAAAGCATTTAGCCAAAAGAAAGTTTCTCAAGCAAGAAATTCAAAAGAACTCTTAACATAGAACTTATTGTTAAATCTAGCCAATTTAGCTATAAGTTGATGTAACCTTGTTGCCAATTTAGAGCTGCATTTACATTCATAGTTGGCTTACGGCCATATTACATTGAATACACCGGTTCTTGCTCGATCACCAAAGTTAAGCAACGTTGAGCCTGGTCAGTACTTAGATGGGTGACCGTTTGGGAATACCAGGTGCTGTAAGCGTTTAGTGACAGATGTGCATTGTGGTGCAGTGGACATCGTCTTGGAAAGAGAAATCGGTGAGCCGAGTTTGAATTCCAGTTGAATACCCTGCATTCACTTAAGCACTGGTACCCTTGGGAAAGGTATTAATCCGTCCCTTCCCTCCAGTTATGGGTTAAATAATAGGGTAGGACTTGAGGACGCTGCCCTTAAAAACAAATCCCAATAAATCTCGATACGCGGAAAGAAAAAGTATTACTAGACACAAAACTTATAAAAAAAAAAACCACAATAAATTGTTGAAATAAAAAAGGTATTACCAGCAGTAAATAAATAAAATTTAGTTGGCAATAAATGACCCGCCAAGGTTGATAGACCATAAAAACAAAACAACCAACCAACATTCATAGTTTAAGTGCCTGCCCTAGTGAAGAGATCATCCAAACAATTACAATGAAAATATGAACTTGCTGGTTGAAGTAGTTAATACAGAATGTATCGTACTAAAAATTTTATTGCACTCAGCATCTGTTTTATTTCGGAGACATTTTGCAGATCGGTTATTTTTAATGTGGTCTCCACTTAAGCTTTTTCATACTGAAGTTGAAGTTTCTATGACAAATCTCCATTTTATATGATAGATAATGCCTCCAAAACGAATCTATTAACCATTGCAGACAATCCTACCCCACTATAAGTATGGATCAGGCTAGTTTCCTTGAGAGCAAAACACTGCATCTCCTCATGTTAACTCTCACAACAGACCTCAAGTGAAACAACTATATCAAAGCCATAGCTAAATCCGCTGCTAAGAAGGTTGGTTCTCTGTGTAGGGCCAGGAAGTTTTTCCCATCTGAAACCATCCTGCACATATATAAATCACCATCCACCCTTCCATTGAATACTGCTGCTATATCTGGTCGGGTGCCCCTGCTATCCACCTTGGGGTCCTTGACAAAATCCAACAGGGAATCTGTAATGTGATCGATCCCAACCTGGCAGCCGAGATACAGTCACTTTTTCACCGGCACAATGTGCCTTCTCTGTGTCTCTTCTACAAGTACTTTCACGGCTTTTGCTCCAATGAACTTAGCTCTCTGTTTCCTCTTATGCATAAATTTGCTCGAGCAACAAGATTAGCAACTAGACCCCACCCTTTTACTGTGAAACCAATAAAATGTAAACACAAATTCTACTCCAGCAGCTTCTTTTCTTGCACTTTCCACCTGTGGAATTCCCTTCCATTTGCTTGCTTCCCTGACAACTACAATCTCCAGGAGTTTAAGTGTAAAGTCAATAGTCATCGCCTATCTTGTTAACTTGCATCCTCTCCCTCATGCTCTATTCTCTGTTCACTCCACTCTCAGTATCTTAACCCTTCTCTTACCCACTTCCTGACACGCCCTGTAACCTGTCAATCTTTCTCATAACTTTCCTCCAATGTAAACCTCTGCGCACCAGTGGCAATAGACTGCCTTGTTTCGGGCAATATGATTATAAAAAAAATCCCTGTCACTGAGTCTAACCACAAGTTTGTGTCATATTGATTATGCTTTCTCCAGAAGTTTGTCATGTTCATTAATTCATACAATACTTGAATATAAATTTCTATGTTCTTGCCAGACTTTTGTGCTCACTGGAGAAACACTTCTGTGTATAATGTTGAATTTAGATTAAAAAGAATTGCTGTAATTCTAAATGAATTGTTAAAGGATCTCCCAGTTGGTTAAAATCTTTATCAATGTTGAGGGATTCATATATTTACTTGGCCTCAGATCCCATACAGTATATGAGTGCTCTATATATCAAGCATATCCTGATCTAATCGAGAAGCAGTTTGATTGCAGAAAAACTCTTGCCTCTATACACACAATTTGAGATTTGTGATTTGAGATCTGCTAGGGATTTAAATTCCATTGTCTTGGTTTAGTTTGCCAAGGTTGTATTTTTCTTTTTTTCTATGTTATGTTATCTTTGCCACCATGCAATGAACAGGTTCAATAAGGAAACTTGTAACAGAGTAACAACAAACATGGTTTATTGACAAAGGGACTTCTTTTTGCTTAATAAATACAAATTCTCTATTCACCTTTCATGTTCTGTCAGTAAACATTTGCAGTTTTCTAATCAATCAACCAGGACACATTAGAAAACTGCAGATGTTTATTGATAGATTCTGATTTTAGTTCGACATACTCATGTAGAAAGAAAGAAAAATACTGGATTTTAAAATTAAATACATATAGGCTAGGATCAAATAGGGACTTAGGTGTTTTGAATCTTTATAAATATTTCAATAGTTAAACATTTTTTAGATACACTTAAAAAATAAATTTTCTTTAAAACAACATTTAAAAGTATTATTAGAGATAGGTTTACGTTTTTTTTAAAAAAATATCCAAAAACTCTATCGCTTTCTGTGTCACATGATGTAAACCTCTCTTGACGAATGCTCTCGCGGCGAATGCTTCTAGTTTAAATTTTAAAATCATTTGTTTCTGATGAAAGGCTGAGGCTGGTCTGAAATATCAAATATATATATATATATATATATATATATATATATATAATTAATTAAATACTGTCAAAAAAATACATTTTTAAACTTTTTAGTAGTTTTTCCTATACATATTAAGACAGTATACATGGATCATCATTATGCTATATCAGTGTAACTCGAATATAAGAGAGTTGTTGGCCCCCCCCCCGGACAAGAATTCTCTTATATCCGAGTTTCTCTTATATTGGGTTTGGTCTATTTTCTGCACATTACCACAGGCTGTAATTTGGGATCAGATAAAATCTCTCTTATATCCGGGTTATACTGATATCTGTATATCTTTCTCTCTCTCTCTCTATATATATATATATTTATCTATATGCAGAAATTATAATTTACTATAATTATAGAAAAACAGATATGAGTATCCATTAAAAATAATGTCCAAACAAATGAATTTAAATAAATATGTCACTTAATACCATTTCGTAACTTTCTGTGAGATTTCGTAATATTGTCCATGTTTGCATGAGGATACAAACTGTAGCAGATATGAATATTGTGAGAAATCAAGAACTTATGTATTTATGGCTTAATTAGACATTCTTAAACCATGAAATCTACTGTGGCCAAGTGGTAAGACATGTCAGATCTAGTGACAGCTTTTCTTTTGTATATAAGAATCGCAGGTTTGAATTTTGCTAGAAGATAGATATTTTCCTTACTGTTGTGCAGTAGTTTTTCACACTGAAGGTTATAATCAGGCTATGTTAGTTGCTAATCGACTTAACATATCCAAAATGTTAGGAACTTGGTAATCTTCCACTGAAAGCTGACTCCTTAGTATTCGGCTAACTGCCAACTAATATCAACTGCCTAGTAGTTCTACTGAACTCCAATAGAAGTCTAACGAACTCCTATAAACTTCCCAAGAACTTCCTGTTAACTTTTATTTATATAGGAGGGAGAGTCCATTATCTGAAAAATAGGTGTTTCCCCATGACACTAACAAAATTACTCAAATATTCAGGCTGGGGGTTATATATAAATGTACTGTTTAATTATAGGAAAACAGACTATCCACTGAAATACAAGTAAAAAGTTTATGTAAATTGTTTATGAGTTTGGATTGATCAAGAACACAGTTCTTGAAAGGAAAAGTAAGCACATTTTTACCTTACATGACCTTTCAAGAACTGTGTTCTTGATCAATCCAAATTTATAAACAATTACATCAGCCACACTACCACTTGGTTGGCAAGAAAATTGACATTGCACCTTTCTGACTATAGTTCAATTCAATCTCTTTTAAAAGCACAGAGACCAAACTATCCACAACATACTTGTTGACAATGCACATGTAATAGCATCATAAATGCAAAAAAAGGTTAATAATGGAAGTATTATTAATAAAGAAAAATCCAACACTTACTAGCAATTAGGAACACAGTAATAATGTGCTTGCAGTGTTCAAAATATAACACACACATGACTCTACATACATAAACTCTACACATATTCATTTACATAAAATTCGTTTTTGATAATGTTTTAAAGTATTACCAAAAGCTCTCAGAAACACAAAACATTTAGACAATTCCTACATAATTTTTGTTCTGAAAAGAAAAGAGATAATAAAAACACATGAAAAATTATATAAAAATTTAACAATAATACCTTGTCTGTCATTTTCAATGAAACCTGCATAAAAGAGATATTGCTACCCAAGGATATAAAAAAAGGAACTGCTGATACTATAATCCTATCAATTATTTTCTAGTTCAAACTACCACCATAGTAATTGCATTTATTGTTATTATCATTACACCCCCATTACTAATCACTACTATCACTTTACAATAACTATTCGCTACCACAACTGTTACTATCATCAAATATTACTAACCCTGTATTAGTCTGCAGTCATCATTAACGTAAATTACTCCTCTCCGCCGTAGTAAAATTAATACCATCACATAAAAACGAACAAGCATTACAAATTAGAATTTCTACCATTTAAATATGTGCAACCATAAAAAACAAGCTAATAACCAACTTTAAAATAAAAAAATAACAATACAGCCTTTAATAATTAAAAATAATAGCAATTTTTGCCTATCATAGTTTTACACAGACCCCATCATACGTACATATGTACGTACAAGAAATCCACAACTGTTCGTGCGTTGACATCGCTACACGATATGAATACACTAACCGAATGCGTATGTATGTGCGCAATGGCGCACATATACATCTATATGCCAAGCCCCATATGGTTTGCATATAGTTATGTTTATGTGAGCCCCGGTGTGTGTGTGTGTGTGTGTCTTTGCACTCATCAATGGGTGTACAAATGTGTATATATGTCTGCGTCTGTCATGACAACAAATTTTCCTCCCACTTTTACAAAAATAACACAGCCCTACGTATAGCCAATTTAAAAAAAAATCGGTTTGTCTGACGATCGCAAGAGCGTGAAACCCAGGGTCACCAACTCACACACACACACATAATATATATATATATATATATATATATATATATATATATATATAGTGTTGTGATGATGCTTAGTGCCAAGATTGCTGTTTTTTTCAGTGGTTTACTGGTAGAAGGGAATTTTGGCAAGCAAGTTTTTGTCATAAAGTGCTCAATATATATATATATATATATATATATATATATATATATAGTTTAAGAGATTTGAAGTCAGAAGATAAGTATTTTGAACTTTTCTTGATCTCTTAACTATTATTACTCTATTTTTTAATATTGAACTTTTTGTTTACGAAAAATCTGCTCATCTTTTAAATGTGTTAAACACTACTAATTTACTGGCCAGTGTGTTCTGTTAAGTGTTAACAATCTGTGTTTTTTTATATTTAAAGATTTAATGGGAATTGTTTCTTTTGTATAATAATGGCTTCTAAAAATCTTAATCTTTCTTTGAAATAACTGCTTTATATTATTTTGGTATCATGTATTAAAACGTCTTATATTGATAGTTTTGTTTTTGATATGATTGATAGTGCAAGAATTGAACTTAGCTTTGACAAGAGACAAGTTAATCTCTGAGAGAGTTGGTGCATGTGTGGTCAATGTAAGAATTTGTTTTTTTATTATTGATATTGTTGATATATTCTCCCAACAGGTATGAGAATTCTTAAATAATACTGTTTTTAAAAAGGGAGGACCTGAGTTCTTAGCAACAATTAGATTAGATGTTTTTTTTATCTTTTTATAGTAAATGATAAATCTAAGGTATTTGTTGAGATCAGCCATAGCAATAAATCATTTAAATCTTATTTCTACAAATCAAGTTAGAGAAATTGATATGATTTGATGCTTTATATAGCCAAGCAAATAAACTTGGCTGACCTGAATTCTTAGTTGAAATTTTTGATATTAAACATGGCTGAAAACTGGAGAAAATAAAAGGTTTTATTTTTTTTTATTTTTTTCATCATGAAATGTCTATGAAAATAATGAAAGATTACTTTCCACCTGTTGATTAACTATATATGTCATGTAATTCTAAAAATGCTTGCTTAAATAGAGTGCAAAAGAAATATTATCAAATGAGTAGTTTGAAAAAACTATTTATGAAAACAAGACCAAACAAGATACACAAATTCTTAAAAGAAATCAGAATGTACTCAAAAATATGACGGGTTGAATACTATCTCACACGCATATAGATATATGTATTTCTATCAACTTGCTATATATTCCAAAACATAGTTCTACCGAATGTGTGTTTGCAAATCTTGTATATGTAATACATATACATACAATGTATGTAGGCTGGATTTGGCTTCAGATAACCCATGGTGGTTGGTATGCCATAAAATCTAAACAGCCAAATTAAATATATACATTTTTATAAAATATTTTATTAATTTAAAATGTGTTAAATATATACATTTGTTAAATGTATAAGTCTGTTATATATATTAATTTGTTAAATATATAAACTTCTTGAAATTGTTAACTTTTTGTTTGATTTTTTTAATAATTCAGTTTGGCGATAAATGACCCAAGATGGGTTGATACACCATAAAACAAACAAAAACAAACTAAAAATGCTTGTAAATTGGTGTTTAGGGGAACAGATTTTTAAAGAATTTAATGTATAGAAGTAGATAGGTTCACCTGCTCTCCGGTTCACACACCTCTTTCATCTTTTGAACAGGATTAATGGTTTATCCCTTGTTTCTTGTTTAGAATTGGAGTTTAGTTCCTTCTAAAGTCCACTCCAACTTCATACTTCTAAAGTCGCCACTTGAAATCTGAAATTTTATTTATTAATTTTTTTTCTTTCTCAACAAAATAAGTCAATTCAAACTGATTCTGGTTTAAGATAAAACATCTCCCGTATATCAACAAGCAATTTCATAAATTTATACTTGCAGCACAATAAAACTTGGAATAATTTTTTTTCTTTTTTTTTTATAATCATATCTCCGCAAACAAGGCATTTTATTGTCACTTTTTTGCAGGGGGTTACATAGGAGGAAAATTATAAGAAACAGTGACCGGGGTGTCAGGAAGTGGGTAAGAGAAGGATGAGAATGCTGATGAGTGGAGTGAACGGAGAAAGGAGCATGAGAGAGAGGATGCAGGTTAGTGAGATAGGAGATGACTATTGACTTTACATTTAAATTCTTGGAGATTAAAGCTATCGGGAAAACAAGTAAATGGAAGGGAATTCTACAGGCAGAAAGTGCGAGAAAAGAAGCTGCTGGAGTAGAATTTGCGTTTACAATTTATTGATTTCACAGTAAAAGGGTGAGACCTAGTTGCTAATCTTGTGGCTCAAGTAAATTTATATATAGGGGGCACCAGTGGGCTAAGTTCATCGGAGCAGAAGCTGTTAAAATATTTGTAGAAGAGACACGGAGAAGCCACATTGCACCGGTGAGAAAGTGACTGTATCCGAGCTGCCAAGTCAGGATCTATCACATTACAGATTATCCGTTGGATTTTGTTAAAGACACCCAGGTGGTTAGCAGGAGCACCCAACCAGATATGGCAGCAGTATTCAATGCACGGGTGGATGGTAGATTTATAGTTATTAGTTTTTATTTAAAAACTCTCAGAATTTGTTATCCCAAATATCTATCTAATGAAGAAAAATACATAGATTATTTTAAAAATATATTTTCTATCTTATTTTAGGTCGTGACCTGTTAGGGCCAGGGAGAAAGACATGAAAAGAAGGTAGGTAGGTTGAACCAGTGTATTGGAATAACAGAACATATATACACAATAAGAGTGTTATTAGTCAGCGGATAGAAGTGTCTGTCCAAACTGTCAAGTTACACTGTGTCTCAACTGCCCCCTTTAGGAAGTCTCGCAGGTTAGTATTCGTGGAGAAGGAAGAGTTCATTCCAATGTAGATAGGGCACCATAACACCCTAGTACTTTTACTTTTTTATTTTAATTCTTTCATTTCCAGTATCTTCATGTCTTGGGTATGACGATAAACTATATTCATCAGCAAGATCTCTGGTCAGGAGTTTTGAGGAGTGTAGAACCACCTTTTAATTGCTGTTGTTCCCTCAGTACTACTATCTCTGACCCGGGGTAGTAGCTGCCATTAGGATCCTAGCTAAGGGCAAATACACTATAAAAGCATAAAAATAGATTTTTATGATAAAAATAACTGCAATACTTTTAAAAAAGAAAATATAAACTATTGGCAATACATTTTTGAAAAAAAAAATGTCTACACTACATTTGACTCTCAACAACAACTCTCTTTACAAAAATACATTGATGAAACCTGATCAACAAACTGATTTCTTACAAAGAATACATATTCTGTTCATACAAGCTTATCCTAAAAATCTGGTCAGCATTAAATAACACACTGAGATTGATATGCCATAAAACAATCGAATATCTTCGAGTATTAGTTGTAAAAATGGAAGAATATTAATTTCTTTCTTATAAAATATTCTGAAGATATAGTAAAGATCAAAATCTTAAACCTAAATACACGCACATTGCTTTCTTTAAATATTAATGTTTTACTTGCGGAAGACAAAATATTGTTTTTATTCATAAAGTGCTATATTTAAAAATTTATTTTTTAAGTGTTTCTCCAGGTTAATGAGGGATTGAACTTAGATGTTGTTCTTCCTAGTGCTTTGAGAAAATTTGACACTCATGGGAGATACAGAAAGCAAGAGTAGGGGGAATGGTGATTAATATATCTAACAAGATTGTGGAAGTGGGTGGCAGAACAGAGGCTCAGAGGAATAGTAAGAGGATAAACATCACTTACAGTTAAAAAAAGGGTAGAAAAATGAAGCAAGCCATGATTACCCACGTCCTGAAGGGACAGGAGTAACCTACCTAATTAAGTGTAAACTGATAGCAGAATAGTGACTGAGATGAAGAGTAACTGAACAAACATTGTTTACAGCTATAAAGGATAGAAGCAGGATAAGAACAGAATAAGATGGTGAAGAAGCAAAGGTTACTTAGAGCAACAAAAAGGAAGTTATGGAGAGCCATGGTTACCCATCTCCTGAAGATGTTGCTAGTACTAGGGTGTTATGGTGCCCTATCTACATTGGAATGAACTCTTTCTTGTTGCTTTTTTTTTTTTCAAAATCAAGTATTACCTGATAGATGTGCAACTGGTGCAATGGTTATTAGTGTAGAAAATAGAATTGGAAAGCAGAGTTCAAATTCCATCTGATGCTGTCATGTTCACTTGAAAAGACCATGAATTCATGTCTCTTCATCAATGTGAAATTATAGAAAAAAAAAGCTTTAACTTTGGTAGAACAACTCATCTAAGAGAATTCTTCTGAATTCAGAATCATGTAAGAAAGAAAAATAACAAAACAACTACATTATGTAAAGCACAGTTTACTGATATTTATTAATAGGAACCCGTGGAACACCATAATTCTTTAACAATTTGTTTAGCACTAATTTATATAATTTGGGGATACATTAGTTTCTTATAATACTTGAGTGTTGGGATTTCAATTTCAAGCTAAACAAGCCAGTTTGGACTTATACCTCCACGACTGCTGTAATTAAATTATTTTTTACAAGTTTAATTTTAGTCATTGTTAGATCCTAAATAAGACAACAATAATTGCTATTACTTAAATAATATTAATTAACTGAATATTAGTGGCTTTTATATAACCAGAGGTGTAGATTCTATATTTCTAGCCAAATGTAAAGAAGGACTAATATGTCAAGAATCACCTGCATTGAATATCACTGTCGCATCTGGTTGAGTACCCCTGTTATTCATCTCGGGCTTCTTGACAAAATCCAACGGAGAATCTGCAATGTGATTGATCCTGACCTGGTAGCTCAGCTTCAATCGCTTTCTCACAGACATAATGTGGCTTCCCTCTGTCTTTTCTATAAATACTTTTACAGTGTCTGCTCTGATGAGCCTAGATGAATTTACTCGTGCTACTAGACTAGCAACTAGGTCCCACCCTTTTACAGTGAAACCAATAAAATGTGACCACAACTTCTACCCTTGCAGCTTCTTTTCTCGAACTTCCCACCTGTGAAATTCCCTTCTGCATACTTGCTTCCCTGACAGCTATGATCTCCAAGAATTTAAATGCAAAGTCAATTGCCATCTCTTATCTCCGTGACTCACATCCTTTCCCTGATAACCCTTGTATCATGTTCTTCTCCTTTTGCACTCTACTCTTATGCATCATCAGTGTTCTCATCCTTCTCTTATCTATTCCCTGACACTCCCCTGTTACTTGCTCTTCTTTCTCATCACTCTCCTCTTATGTAGCCCCCTGTGCACCAGTGGCAGTACTGTCTTACTTGGGATGAAATGATTATAAAACCAAGAAACAAACCTGAGAATTAAATAAAGTAACTTAAAATACTTTTTGTTTTATGTGCTCTGTCCCTTCAGGAGATGGGTAACCATGGCTCTCCATAACTTCCTTTTTGTTGCTCTAAGTAACCTTTGCTTCTTCACCATCTTATTCTGTTCTTATCCTGCTTCTATCTTTTATAGCTGTAAACAATGTTTGTTCAGTTACTCTTCATCTCAGTCTCTATTCTGCTATCAGTTTACACTTAATTAGGCAGGTTACTCCTGTCCCTTCAGGACGTGGGTAATTATGGCTTGCTTCATTTTTCTACCCTTTTTTTAACTGTAAGTGATGTTTATCCTCTTACTATTCCTCTGAGCCTCTGTTCTGCCACCCACTTCCACAATCTTGTTAGATATATTAATCACCATTCCCCCTACTCTTGCTTTCTGTATCTCCCATGAGTGTCAATTTTTCTCAAAGCACTAGGAAGAACAACATCTAAGTTCAATCCCTCATTAACCTGGAGAAACACTTAAAAAATAAATTTTTAAATATAACACTTTATGAATAAAAACAATATTTTGTCTACCGCAAGTATAATAATATACTTTAATATTTAAAGCATACACATAACAACAAAAGATATGCAATATTGATAGCAGACTGTTATATCGCAGGAACAATATAAGCAGCAAAGTAAATTCTGAGTGGAAAGATTTACGCAACATGTAAAGAGTAAACAAATAGCAGTTTATTGTACGGAAAAGTACAAGTAACAGAGAGTTCATGAAATGGTAAGACAAGACGGAATGGAAGTGGAAGTCGAATCATTTCATACTTCCTTCGATACTTCTTAATCTCTTTGACAAATCAACTGTTGGGGGTGATAGGATGTTCCATTATAACACAGACATAGAAAGAAAATTCCAAAAACTTGTACAGAAGGTAGTGAAGGAAAGCAAGAAGAAAGGACTAAACATCAACTGCAGGAAGACAGAATGCATGGTTGTTAGCAAATTGCAAATTGGGGATTTTAACAGAGGGCAGAAAGAGTGACACTGAGATCCAAAGATGCATTGGGATATCCAAGGAAGCATTCCAAAAGTTAACCAGAGAACTAAGAAATAGGAAAATTGTTCTAGAAACAAGAAAACAGTGCTGGACAATCTTGTCAAAGATGAAGAGGAGACGTGAAGCAACAAAAATGTGGCTCTACAGAAGGATGCTGAGGATACTATTGACCGAACATGTGATTAACAAGAAAGTTTTGGATAAAATGGAAATGAAAAGGAAACTAATACTTATGAGGAAGAGACAAATGTGGTTCTACAGAAGGATGCTGAGGATACCACTGACTAAACATGTGAGTAACAACAAAGTTTTGGATGAAATGAAAAGGAAACTAATACTTATCAGGAAGAGACAAATGTGGTTCTACAGAAGGATACTGAGGATACCACTGACCGAACATGTGATTAACAAGAAAGTTTTGGATAAAATGGGAATGAAAAGGAAAATAATACTTATGAGGAAGAGACAAATGAGATTGTTGAAGTGCATAAGGAAGGTGGGCTTGGAAAATCTGATACTCATGGGATTGAAGGCATAAGAGACAGAAAGACAATGCATAACATATGTAATGAGCTTGATAAAACGATGGCAGAACAGGGCTTAGGAGAAATAAATTTTTTTTATTTTTTTTTTAAAGAGTTACAAGGACCAGGGAGATGTAAAAATCTATGATCATCTATATCCTGAATGAGGTTGGTACATGAAGATACCAAGGAGGCTTGAGTTGGTATCATCTGAAAGAGAAATTTATTTACTTTCATATAAAATCAACTCTTGTAATATTTGATTTTTAACAATCTTTTGAGATATTTCAATTTAAATGCATTCATTCCAATTTTTCAGCTATTCAGTCAGGACTCCAGAGATCAAAACCTCTTAAGAACTAAAAGGAGAATAGCACAAGAGAAAAGAATTAAAAATACTGTCAAGCCTCTAGCAAAATTCCTTTTGTCAGTTATGCAGATTATTTGAAAAATGCAATATTGAGATGTTTTCTGTATTAGGAAGAATTTTAAAAAAAAATCCTTTTACTGCTGACTTGTTATAGCATTGTTGTCTGGCTGTGCTGGCTTGTTTGGGCAAAAATAGGAAATATTCATTGTGTAGAATTATGGTAGAGCACTGGATAGTTGCTCAATTTGAGGAATTGAAGAGTGGAGTTTGAATTCCAAACCATTTGTCCATGCTTAGAATATTACTACTGCAAATGGTCCAGTGTTTTGTGATATATACATAAAGTCTGCCTTCTTCTACTGAGTAAAAATATCCTAGAGGTAGAATCGCTGACTGATACCAATTCGGTCGGGTTTCAATCCTGTGTTAAAAGCAGTCAAAGTCTAACCGTACAGATGAGCTGTGATACAGTGAAACAGATCTGTCTGCGGATGACTATATATATATATACATATATATATATATATATATATATATATATACTGAGAAAGATCCTTGATAAAATTTAAGGAAATATCAGAAATGGTCTCGATCTTGTTTTTCAGCTTCAGTCACTTTCTCACCAAAATAAAGTTGCCTCCCTGATCATTTTCTGTAAATACTTTCATGATACTTGTTCAGATAAGCTCCTTGCTATGGTACGTAGACTCTATGAATTTAAGCACAGTACTCAACTAGCGATGAGGTCTCATCAATATGTAGATTTGTTCAGATGTAGCTGTAAGTTCTACGTTGATAGTTTCCCTCACACTTCTCACTTGCGGAACTCCCTTCCAGTTTCATGCTTTCTAGCTAACTTTAATCTTCAAAAACTTAAATGCCATGTCAATCATTATTTACTGACCTCTTGATTACATTTCTGTTCTCACTACTTATTAAAAAAGCTGAGTTGATTACATTCACTTACATGCATTCATACCTTTGGAAAGGTATGAATGCATCTCTTCTCCTCTCTCAGCTATGGATATGTGGGGAAAATTGTGAAAATGGCTTACCTTGGAAATGCCAACAAGTCTGTCCGTCATGTAAAATCCAGATCCTCCATGATAAAAAGAACCAAAATGACAGTGCCCATATTTTATGCCAGGCGGTCTTGGACAGCCGACCCAAAATCTCGTTATCTCATCATTTGCATGCAAATTATGGACAGTCCTCGATTGCATAAAGCAAGCCATTTTTTTGAGAATATCAGATCGCGATTTGTTTTTCTTATGGACCGTGCGTGGGTTGTTCAAGAAAAAGAAATGAAAGGGACGACTCTCACCTGATTTTTTTTCCTTTCATGCCACAGGATAAAATGTAGGACTGAGTCCTATAGCCTTGGGGGTCAACCAACCTAGAAGAACAACTCTGAATGCAAAACCTGAGTGGTAAAAACTAAACCAGCTCCTCTATCAGATCCTGGTCTGGGGAGAAGGGTAAATAAAACCCTTCTTCTACTTCTATGTGCCCTGTCCCTTCAGGACATAGGCAATCATGGCTTTCCATGTCTCCCTATCCCTGGTGGCTCTTAGCATGCCTTCTCTTGTTACACCCTGCAACCCTCATTCTATCATCCACCTGATTAGGTCCTTTAGATATGTTTTCCGTTGCTTTCCCCTGTTTTTCCCCTCTATCTGGCCTGTTAGTATCAGGTTCTCCAAGCCCTCCTTCCTCATTGCATGTCCCAGGAACTTCAGCCTCTCTCTTCCTGATGCTCAGTATTAATTTTGTTTTCGTTTCTATCATTTCTAAGACCTCATCATTGCTCACATGCTCAGTCCATGATATTTGCAGCATCCCTCTGTAGAACCACATTTCAGTTGCTTCAAGTTTTTCCTTCATCTTTGATGATATTGTCCAGCATTCACTGCCATATTGAAGAACTGACAGCACATAGCAATCCAGTACTCTCTTCTTTGTTTCTAGTAAAATTGTCCTGTTTCTTAATACTTTACTCAACTTCTCGAATATATATATATATATAAGAAAAATAAAAGAACAAGAATTGAGAAGATAGAAGATAATGATTGACATTGCATTGAAATTTTTGAAGATCAAAGTTGGCTGGAAATCAAAATGCCAGATGAGATTTTCACAAATAAGAAGTGTGAGAGAAGAAACTGTTAGCATAGAACTTATGGTTCTATCTCGGCATTTCAACTGTAAAATAATGAGACCTTTCTGCCAATCTAGTACTGTACTTAAATTCATAAATTGTTGGTCCCATAGAGAAAAGTTCATCAGAACAAGTATCATGAAATTATTTATAGAAAAGACACATTACAGCAATAGGAAAGTGAGTGAACCTGAGATACCAGGCTAAGACCAATAACATTGCAAATTCTTTTTTATATATTATCAAGAATCTTTAACAGGAGCACCAGACCAAATGTGATAGCAATATTCAAATCAAGGATGAATGGTAGACTTATAAGTATGTAAGGTTGATTCTGGCAAGAAAAATGGTCTAGCACAACACAGGGAATCATCTTTCTTAGCAGCAGACCTCATAATTGATTCAATATAATCTTTCCATGAGAGTGAAGGCATAACTGCAAGTAGGTGGAATGAATTCTCCTCCTGGAGGTTAAAATATAGACTAAATCAGTCAGTTAAATGTCATAGGTGATATTCGATCATGACTGACTGGGTAAAGGATTTTCCTGCACTGGGTTGCCATTATTTTCTACAATAGTTGCCAACCAAGGCTATTTAGCCCATAGCCGGAGGGAAAATCAATGGATTCATACCTTTTCCAATAGTATTTGCGCATAAATGAATGCAACAAATTCAGCTGGAATTTGAACTTGGCTCTCCAATTTTTTTATTGTGAGCTGATATCCCCTGCACCGTAATGCACATCCATAGAATAAATACTGAATTGAAATAATGTCATGCTTTTTAGTAACAACACCAGTTAATCAATTATGTTTGTTTATTATTTATATAACTAGACTGACTGTGTATTTGAATGAGGACAATAATACCTGAGATACTTTCTTCAGTTCTTCAGTATAACTGACATTCCTATTAATAATTCCTTTCACAGAAAGTCCTTGGCACAGAAAAATAAGTCACTCAAATCACAAATGTAATGAGTTTGTATTCCCTGCAACTGCAAATAACCTTGGATGCTAATCAATTTGCATCTCCAAATAACACAGCTCTCCTGAAATTCCTGTTCGCATTCCATATGCTGTCATATTCCCAATCAACTTTAGTTTCTGAAGAACTAGCAGGGTTATACAACATTGCCTTGCTTATTCGGGAAAGATATTAGAATGATGAAGAATCTACTGGCCGCAAACTGCCTGCATACAGACAGATTAACAAAAATAGAAAGGGGGTGTAAGACAAGGATGTGTCTTCTCACCAGACTTATTCAACCTATACTGTGAGGCAATCCTAAGAGAATTAGATATCCTGCCAATAACAATATAAGATATACTGCTGATACAGTGCTGATAGTAGACATGGAAAGGAAACTACAAAATGAATGTGAACTCCACTGAACAATCAGCTTAATGAGCCACATAGCAAAACTCATCATCTGAATTTGAATGAATAGAGCACTCAGCAGAATTAGGTCAGTGCAGATTTGTCAAAGACACCAGAACAAGGAATGCAATATTTATGCTCAGGATGTTATGAGAAAGAGCAATACAAATGCAGATGGGTGTGTACCTGTGCTTTATGTAATCTAATCTAAATCTAAACTTAGTTATAAATGGAATTTTGTCTGTATATGTGTGTTTGTGTGTGTGTGTGTGAGTCTGTTACCTATAGACTCCGAAACGGCTGAACCGATTTCCTTCAAAATTTACACAGTTGTACTATAAGCGTCTGCGAGTGTTCTTACCTAGGTTTTGCATCGAGGTACCCCCAATAAATATCGATAATCGAAAAAATCGGGTTATAGAAGGAGTGGTCCGATTTTAATCAAATTAGATACACTCATAGACAAAGACATAAGAAACGATATTCAGAAGTTTCAAGGTTGCAGTTCTTACAACAGTGCAGAAAATCGATAAAGGCAAGATGTGTGTGTGTGTGTGTGTGTGTGTGTGTGTGTCTGTTTATCTGCCTGTATGTCTGTATTTTTTTTTTTTTTTCAACCCTTTTCAATTTGACTTACATCCATTCATTTTTCTTTCAGTCTACGGTTTCGCTTTAACTGGAAACAACTTTTGCTTTTTAGTCTTTCATGCCAACGTCCAAAGAGTCTGAGCTCCAGGACCATGGATTAGTTTTAAAGCTTTCATTACACCCGAGCAATGCCAAGCTATACTGCTTAAGGACACATGGCCCAGTGGATAAAGATGTTGGTTAATTTCTGACTTGAGTTGTGAGTTCAATACCAGACTACAGCAGTGGTGAATAATTAACTTGCAGGATTAGAGGTGGATAACTCATGACTTCCAATCGAGGCTTTATGCAAGTAATGAGGATGATATACCCCAGTGATTGTAATAAAGTGTTCATTCTGAAGAAGGCTGGAATGTACAACAGCTGAAACATTGTACAAATGGCAATAAAAATGAGGACAATAGTCAAAGTAATGTAAATACTACCTCATCTCAGAAATATAGACAAATATTTTACAAAGGTGTTTGACAAAGTACATCACAAAGATCTGTTAGAGCTGCTCAACAACCCTCAGATATTCAGGGAAGACATCATAATAATCAAGAATCTATACTGGTAGCAAGCTACTGTTATATGGACAGAAATAAGTTCAACAGATATACAGAAATAGAAAGGGGTATAAGACAAGGGTGTGTCTTCTCACCAAATTAATTAAATCTATATAACAAGGCAATTCTGAAAGAATTAGAAGGATTTGTTATTGGTGGCTACAGTCTTAACAATGTAAGATCTGTATAGCAGACATGGAAAAAGAAACTACAAAAGCGCCTACGGGAGGTAGTGAAGGAAAGTAGGAAGAAAAGACTAAATATAAACTCTAAAAAGACAGAATACATTGTTATCAGCAAAAGGATGAGCCCAAAATACAAATCACAAATTGAAGATACTAAAATCAAGAGTACAGAAATTTAAATATCTGGAAGTGTTCTAACAGAGGATAAAAAGTATGACCATGAGATTCGAAGACATATTGTGATGGTTAAAAATGCATTCCAAAAGCTAAGCAAAGTATTAAGAGACAGGAAAATTTTGTGAAAAACAAAGAAACGAGTACTGAACTGGTACACAATATCTGTCCTCCTATATGGCAACAAATTTTGGACAATCTCTGCAAAGACGAAGAGACTTAAGCAACAGAAATGTGGTTCTACAGAAAGATGAAGATACCGTGATCCAAACATGTGAGAAACAACAAAGTTTTGGAGAAAATGAACAAAAACAGGAAACTTACACTTATCAGGAACAGGTAGTTGACATTTCTGGGGCATGTAATAAAGAAGGAGGGTTTGGAAAACCTGATACTCACAGGACAGATTGAGAGAATGGGGAACAAAGGAAAGCAGTGCATAACATACTTGATGAGCTTGAGCAAATGGATGGTAGAACAGGGTTTGGGAGAAATAACAAAAAGAAAATCTTATCAAGAGCTACAAAGAACAGGAAGATGTGGAGGACCATGATAGCCTAATTCTGGAAGAGACACTGCATGTAAAAGGAAATATACTAGAAGAGCTGTAAAGTTCTTTGCGCAACTGATTACATAAAATTTTGGTCAAAAGATAAAAGCATCAGATTTTTTTTTAAGGGTTTCTTGGGATAAGAGCTTTCCAGAACCCTCACGTTGTATTATTTTTTTTAAATTATGTGTTGATTAGATCATTTTTTCACAATTTGAAAATGCCCCAAAATTAAAAAAAAAAACAACATTTCTGTTTCATTTCCCCATATTTTTGTTCTTTCTTGTCATGAAGTCAGGATGCTACAGTCACATGACTGTATCCCTTTTACATGTGAATATCATTTTTACTTTGTGAACTTTTTGTGGTGAAATGGGACCAAGAAAGACTTACTTGAGGCTAAGAGGTGATAATGTCTTGCCTGCCTGGTTTGAGCCGCCATTTACAGTTTAGTCAAATTGTATGCAAGGTCCTAGCTCTTAAAACGATTGCTAATTTGCTTGCATGCTCAAAAACCTGAATAAACTACAATTTGCACATACACACAACAGAATGACTCCAGGTCTTTTTGTTCAAGACCATGCACTTTATGGCTATCTACCACACTTTTTTTCCTTTTTACTGTTGCTTTTCCTAGTTTTGACTTGCATATATATTGTTTGCTTAGCATTATTTTAATTTCCTTATTATTTGAGAACTTTGTCAATTCAATTTGAGCATTTTTAAGCCAGTTACTCAAAAATAATGTTGGATTATGAATAAAATCAATTAATTATTTAGACTACTGTCTATTTACTTAAAACTTTTTTATGTTAATGTAATTCTCATTGGTTTGCCGGCTGGCTTGAAAGATTGGACAATTTCGTTTGTTGTACTGTTATCCATGGCAAGTGTTCAAGTCTAAGTAAAATGTGAAGATTTCAAATTTTAATTTATTTTTTTTTTTTTTTTTTTTTTTTTTTTTCAAGGTATTCTGTTCATCCCTATTTTGAAGATCAATACATCACACTTTTATTTTTTTTGAATTCACTCCAAGTAATACAGTAAAGCCCCTAAAACAAGGAGTCACTTGATGTAGAAGAATTAGAAAATAAAAACATTAAGAACACTACAAGAGTAATCAGGAAGACAGTAGATAATAATTTATATTGCATTTGTTTTTGAAGATGATTGAAAAGCAAGAAGCCTGATGAGTTCCACAACCAAGAAGTTGAGAAAAGAATCTTTCAGCATCGAACTTTGTTACATCTAGCCAATTCAACTATAAATTGACGAAATCTTGTTGGTATTTTAGTCAGTCAGTTAAATGCCATACATGATACATGCTTGGGCGATCATGTCTCGAAAGAGACATGACTGACTGGGCAGAAGATTATCCCGCAGTAGGTTGCCATTGCTTTCTGCAGTAGACTGGTTGCCAGCCAAGGCTATAGAACCCAATCTGTCCTGTTATTTAACTTATAACTGGAAGGATTAGATGGATTAATACCTTTCCCAAGAGTATTTGCGCGTAAGTGAATGCAACATATTCAACTGGAATTCGAACTTGGCTCCCCGAGTTATCATTCCGAGCAGATATTCACTGCACCACAATGCACATCCTAGTACTGCTCTTAAATTCATAAAGTCTACATACCATAGAGAAGAGCTGATCCAAAATTGACTGAAACCAAGATACCACGTCAGAACCAATAATAGTGTTGATTTGTCTTTGAATTTTATCAAGAATCTTGGAATATATAGCAGGAGCATTGGACCATATATGCAACAAGTTGCTCTCCTGAAGGTTAGCATTTACCATGCTGATGGAACACAGGGGTCTGTCAGATTCTCATTGTATTCATTTTTCAATTATGAAAAATTCAATTGTAAGCAAATAACTGGATATTATTTTTTTAAAAAATACTATAAAAGTAATTATAGAAAATGAAACAGAAAATGAAATGGACCCAGGATTCAAACCCCAGAGTAGATATTTGGAGAATATCTATGTGTGTATCCATTTTTTTTTTCTTTTCTTAGTAAAGGATGAGAAAGAGAGAAGGAAATAATAGTGTTGAGTCGTCTTTGAATTTTATTAAGGATCTTGGAATAAATAGCATTGGACCATATATGCAACAAGTCACTCACCTGAAGGTTAGCATTAGCCATACTGATGGAAGATAGAAATGGGCCTCTCAGATGATTTTATTTTATTTGCATTTAATTTAGTACTACATTGAACTAAATTAATTTCAAATATTGATTTTCAAAACAGATTATTTCCGCTTTGAAGGTTGGTTCAACACAGTATTTCTTCTCTTATTTGGTCTTGTCCAAGCTGCATTCACCCTAGTCAAGTTGAGCCGGCTTTCTCTCCAATGGAGAACGTCTCACTGGAATTTGTTTAAGGGCAGTGTCCCAAGTCCTGCCTTATCATTTAACCTATAACTGGAGGGAAGGGACGGGACGGATTAATACCTTTCCCAAGGGTACAGTGCATAAGTGAATGCAGGGTATTTAACTGGAATTTGAACTCTGCTCACCGATTTCTCTTTCCGAGCCGATATGCACTGCACCACAATGCACATCTGTCACTAAACACTTATAGCACCTGGTATTCCCAAGCAGTTACCCATCTAAGTACTGACCAGGCTCAACATTGCTTAACTTTAGTGATCAAGCAAGAACCGGTGTATTCAACGTGATATGACCGTAAGCATATTTGGTCTTGTCTCATACTAAGTTAAGTTTACTAATGCTCAATAGTATTTGGTTTGAGTTTTCTATGAGACTTGGTCTCTTGAAAGTCACAGGTTCAGTCTCTGTATCAAGCAGAACTAAATGAAAAATACAGCAAGAAAAGTTTTGTTTTGTTAAAGATACTAGAGCAAAATCTAGGTTTAACAGTTTGATGATAATTCACACAGACATCAGGAAAAACATATTTCTACAAATATTTATATGGTAATTTTTCTGATGATCTTTCCTCCATTGTGCTTCAACTGCATGAATTTAATCATGTTACAAGATTGGCAACTGTAACACTGTAAAATCAAGTATTGATGGACCCTGGATTCAAACCCTGGAGTAGATATTTGGAGAATGTCTCTGTGTGTATTTATTTTTTTCTTTTCTTAGGAAGGGTTGAGAAAGAGAGGAGGAAAGAAATAAGTGCTGGGGTGGCCAGAAGATAGAAGAAAAGTGAAACACAAGGCATTCAATAAATGACATCAACTGATATGATAACAATTTAACAAAGACCAGCTGGCCTTGACAGGGGAGCGCATCCTGTTTCTTCCTTGCTGTCATTCATTCCCTCCCTTTCTCTATCTCAGAGAACCATATGAAGGATCAACCAAAAGCAGAATTATCGGGTGGTTTTGAAAAAAGGCCACCCATATAAGGATGCAATTGTAATTAACGCTGGCAGGTGAATGTATAAAGTCAACAGAATCTTGTCTCTAAACTTCCAGGATGGCAGACATCTGCAAAAACTGTAATCGGGTGATTTAAGCTAGATACACCAATTTGACATTAGATTTTTATGGAGAAACGTTTCAATCACTTACCACCCTGTGCCACATTAAAACGGTTTCAACAAAAAGACAACAGATTTGAAAATCAAGTCAGAACAGAACAGAGAACATCAGAGAGATGAGAGAACTGCTTGAGATGCATGTCGTGAAGACACAGAAAGATTCTTCCTCTCTCCCACCATGCTAGTAACACGTACACCACTTCTAAGCAGAACCCAAGGGAAGCACAAAGACTGTATTCTCTCAAATGACAAATAGACATAGTAACAGCAATTTGTGGACTCTGGAAAAAAGTTTGATTGTATTTTCTATTAATTCTTTATTTTTTATTCTCTCTTTTGTTGTATAAAGAAATACAATATAATCATTAGTCCATATAGACTGGTCTTTGCTACTGTCTTATTTTTTTTGTTTTTGTCTGTTTCCCTTATTTTTACATTATGCACCCAACGGCCTCTTGATTTTCAGTAGTCGAGGAGTGAAGTACAAAGACAACTGCCCCTTTTTCTGAAATCAGAAATCACAATGTGGCAGAAGAAGTGAAAGATTTTGACCAATCAGTTGACATCTCACCTGAATGCTGAATGAAAGCAAACAACTGCAGACTCAGGTGCAACTAACTTAAAGCCAGTTAACACATGCATCATACAGCCTGAGACCATTGGGGGTGGATGGCATCATACAACTAGGTCTCACTATTTTACTGTTGAAGTACCTAGATGTAACAATATATTTTGTTCTAATTTTCTTTTTCTCACCTGTGAAAGTACCCTTTTATTTTTTGCTTCCCTGCCACTTATATTCCTCAAAAATTTTAATGCATCTTCTGTCTTCCTGAACTCTATTCTTTTATTGTCCTTTCTTGTTGGTTCTAAAACACTTTCTCATCCCTAATTTAAAGGCAGAAGCACACAAATGTATGTTGGGATTGTTTTCTAGCCAATAAAATAGGCTAATTCTTGGTTTTATATGACTCGCCCCCGGTCTATCTTGTCTTGAAGTCAAAACACATTTGTTTATTCAAATTTGCTCTTCTGTATCAACCTCAATTCTTAGTTTGTGAACTTTTTGTCATATTACTATTGTTTTGCCTTATTAATGTGAATTTGCCTTGTATATATTTATAGCGGGTATCTTATTTATTCTTTTTCTAGTTGTAGTAGGATTCTGTTCTAGTGAAGGGTAATTGTATACCATTGCAGGTTAACGGAATTTGGCCTTATGGAAGATAGCCCACTATAATTCATAAAATGATTATAAAATCAAGAAAGGCAATTTGAGTATAAAATAACATTTATATATATACATTTTAATTAACATTTTACAATTAAAGCAATACTTGAAATAAAGGTCCAAATGAGGTCAAAGTGTTCATGACAAATAATAATGAGCTGAAAGATATAAAAGGCTAAGGAATGTGAAGAATGTTCATTTTGAAGTTGCCACTTCCAAGGTCAGTAAGTCAGTAAGTTGGTTTGTGAGGAATGTCTTTGAAGAAGTCACTCCTGAGGTCAGTAAGTACTTTTGAGACAGGGAGAAGGAAAGAGGTCAGCATAGTAGCTGCTTGACTTAAGTCAAGGGGAGGCACTGGTAACTCTATCCTATTGGTCCTTCTGTCTTTCTGCCTAATGATGCTTTTGTCTCCTTTTTTTATATCCGCTTTTTGGATCAAAAGCTTGTTTTGAATTTCACGCTTGCATTTGATTCTGGGCTTCCCATTGACTGGTAAATGAAATTCACGTAGGCTCGCAAAATGGAAATTTGATATTTGATTAATTTTTATTTTTCAATTGGAACATCTGCGCGAACTCATATGTGCATGACAAGTTTTATTCATTTGCTTTTTAGTTGTTATAGAGCAAACATCCAGTCTCGCTTTTGCTCGGTTGGTATCACCATATATTGTTTGCTTGCTTGCTTTATATTTTTTTTTTTTTTTTTGTAGTTTTCTTTTCCTAGTTATTACTTATTACAAACTTTATTAATTTTGTTTGTTGGGCAGATCTACCATTTATTTACATCTAACCATGGCCCCTCACTCTGCATTTATCTCTTTTATTCCTAGTAGCCCCTTGCGTCTTAGTGACACTTATTGCCTTGCTTAATGTAAAATGATTTTTAAAAAAAATCAAGATGAAAATGCAAGCTCCCCCAAAAATTAATTACATCTTCATAACACTTCATCTCAAAGATTCAGATATAAATTGGTGATGATTTGACGTGTCAGGAGATTTTTTTTTTCCTTAAATATGATCGTAGAGAAGAAAGTAATGGTGCAAAACTGATTACACTTTCTCACTGGGAGACTCAAACTAAGTCTGTTACATGAAAGGTAGTGGTATTTAACACCACCTCTTAACAACCTGGATGCTTCAGTTTTAGAAACACATATATATAACTAAACACTTTGCTAGAAAAATAGATATTATTAGAATTTAGAGTAAAAATATCTATTTGATGACGAAGGGCTTCTTAAAAATGGCCCCTGGGAAAAGTAAACTAACATGCTGGAAACCTAAGCCTAACTTGGCATTTTTCTGAGATTCCTAAACTGCCCTACCCATTCTTCCTTGCTAGATTTCCCCAGTGTTTTATGATTTTGTTGAAAATGGATAATTTCTCGACTCAAATTGTATTGGAATGTCTGCCAAAAGAAATCAGTTGGTTCTCGTTTGCCACTCTGTTCTTTACACATCCACACATGATGATTGCTTTGCCAATGATTTTATAGATTTTTGTTCAATTCATTTGTCAATTTAGCCAATAAAAACCAAACACATTCTTAGATGGACATTAGAATGTTACCAGTGTTAAAATGAAGATATTTTCTTACTGCAAACTACCTTCTACTGGAACAGTAATTCTGTGTCACCCAGAACAAAAAAAAACTTGTGTGACCGTTACTCAGTTTATTATTAATCATGTGTTACTTTCTCCAACATATAAAAATTAAACTGCTTGGAATATATATATATTAAGGCAGCATATCTCCATTCAAATGTCTAACTGAATAAGATAGACACAGTGTGTCTACTTATTTTTATTCTGATCTTTTTCAGTTTTCTAAACAGTTTCTTGATGGTAAAATGAAATTCAAAGAAGATGCTGTAGTTTTAACCAAAGTACTTATCTTTCCAAGATCATTTTCATGGGTAAAATACAAAGACACATATTATGATGAATGCATTTTAATATGTTACTGGTGTGTTTATAATAAATTTTCTTGAGTGTTGGTTGTTTGATTTCAATATAAAGGGCCTCAAGAAGATATATCTATATATATATATATATTTAAGTTGAGCAGATCAGCCAATTAAACTACCATGGTTTCAACTTGCTATTTGTAAACCAAAAAAGTTGAAAACCATGGTAGTGTAATTGGCTGATCTTCCCAACTTAAATATCTAAAACCTCTACATGTTAAAGCTTTATTTCTGTTCAAACATGTATTGATCACTTTCTATTACAACCATTTACTGGTCTAATTATATATATTTATATATATATATATATATATATATATATATACATACTATTTTAAAAATAAGGAATTTATTGTTAGTCTCAAAGGCACTTTTATTCAGCATCTCATTAGGAGAAAAATTATTGGAAAATGAATTAAACGAAAAGAACAGTAACAACAAAAATGAAGAGCAAAAAAGAGGGAAACACAATAATATATATATATATATATATATATATATATATATATATATATATATATTTACTTATAACAAGAGGTGGGGAATTTATGTGTAAATAATTAGCGAGGAACAATTAAAATAAAATATCCCCCAACAAATTTAGAGACTTTACAAAATCTTTCTACTGGCTAAGAGAAGGTTTCCGTAATGATATAGAGACTGATTCCAAAATTTTAAAATGATTATTGGAATCAGCTCTATGTATAATTTTAAACTACTCCTTCTTATAAGACCTGGCACATGCTATATTCTCTACCTGATGTTGGAATTTTGTATTCCCTCTATTAAGGTTGATAAAGCGGAGACACTGGCAGCATTTGACGTGTTGTTCTCTCAACTTGTACACTACGTTCCTTGTTCACCAGATCATGTTGTTACAATGAAGTCCAGGTTAAAGAATTTGGCTTATCGTTATAGCAACTTCTCTGTAGACACAGTTGATTTTGTTTGGTCAAAAACTCTTTTTAAGACTATTAAGTCTTTAAAATCTAATACTGATATTTACATCTGTAAAACTCTGTAAACTCAGGCGTTTTGTTCATCCACTTTTCAGCGGTTATCAGCAATTTACAGCTTGTATTCTTTTTACTTTTCTTTTTTTATGTACTTATCATTATAAGTCTTTTCCATATTGTTTGTGGGCATTTGTGTGCATGCAGCTATGTGCTCGTCTGTGCACATGTGCAGGGTGTTGTGATCATTAGTCTCTTTGTTTTTTTTCTTTTTTCTTCACTTTACAGTCGCTCCTTAGCTTTTTCTCTTTTTCTTCCTATTCATCTTTTCTTTTAATGGTTGCCATTTGTGGCTAATTATTATGATCTCTAGACATGCCACAATTTTTAATTCTAGATTTTGGGAAGAGAGCCTGAGGAAGTTGTTTTTTGTTGTTACATAAATTATTCATATTAATACTTAAATTATATATATACACACACACACAATACTAATATTAATGCTTAAATGATAAATACTTTATATATATATATATATATATATATATATATATATATACATATCTTCACTAGGCTATTATTTTGTTTTATTTGATTTGATGTTATCTTAAGTATTGTAGCAGGTTAGGTTTATAATTAAATTTATATTTAATATTGTTTGAATTCATGTGAATGTCTGTATTCATACACTCATGTATATGCACATGTGAACATCAACGCATGTATGTATATAGTGTATGAATGTGCATATACATATAAATACATGTACACAGGCACATGTACACTTATGTCTGTGCTTTGGCTAATAAACTAGTGAATAAATGAAGTTATTTTTAGGCTATTATGGTTCATTGTATTTATAGAATGTTTTCTTATATATATATATATATATATATATATATATATACACTAGCAGTACAGCCCGGCGTTGCTCGAGTGTAATGAAAGCTTTAAAACTAATCCATGGTCAATGAAACTCAGACTCTTTGAACTAAAAAGCAATAGTTGTTTCCCGTTAAAGCAAAACCGTAGGCTGAAAGAAAAATTAATGGATTTAAGTCAAATTTTGATTTCCTGGTATAGATATCAAATAAGTTTTTTCAATGTAAACTGAATTTTGAAGGTTAAATAAGTCCTCTGAGTAAATGATATCATGGCTGAGACTAAGAACGACAATTATTCCTACTTAGAGGCAAACCCAAAGCAAGAACTAAAATAAAAGGGCTGAAAAAAATACAGACATACAGATAGATAAACAGACACACACAAACATCTTGCCTTATATATATATATATATATATATATATATATATATATATATATTATTGATTTTCTGCACTATTGTAAGAACTGTAACCTTGAAACTTCTGAATATCGTATATTATGTCTTTGTCTATGAGTATATCAAATTTGATTAAAATTGGGCGTCTCCTTTTATAACACGATTTTTTCGATTATCGATTTTCAATATTTATCGATTGTACCTCAACACAAAACATAGCTATGAACACTCGAGATGCTTATAGTACAACTGTATAAATTTTCAAGAAAATTGGTTCAGCTGTTTTGGAGTCTAGAGGTAACACACACAAAGTTCCATATATAAATAAGTTTAGATTAGATATAAAATAGTATATGCTTTTGAACACGTGCTCCACTCACATACATATATGTAATTGTTAAATAGTGTATATCTATTAAGTATTTGCTGTTATTATTTATCTAATGTTTAATTTTTATTTAATGGTTAGTATTTTGTTTACTTTTTGCTTTGGAGTTATATATTGAAGTATTAATTATGAAGGGGGCTAGGTTTGTCTTTTTGTATGTGTTTGCGTGTGTATATAACTATTTATTTTTGTACATAGGTGTGTGTGTGCTTAATATTTATTTGTTTGTTTATTTTTTAAGTTTATATTATTTCATTTATTTATTTATTTATTTAAAGTTTATATTTATGTTATTTATTTTTAATTAGTACTTAGATGGCAACATAAGTATTTATTTATATGCCTATGTTTACCCATTATTTCATTTTTCTTATTTTAGAGTTTAGTTTTGTTTTTAAAACTATTTATTGCTATTTTTTTCCTATATGCCTAATTTACAATTTTTACTGTTAACACTGTATGGGACTGTTCTTTTTAAACTTTTCCATTTGATTATGGTAGGATATTGTTTTCTTTTTGGCTCTCTCTATTTTGATAGGGTTCTATTGTTTGCGTATTTTTCTCTTTTGAATGACAATTTCTACTTATATCTTTCTTTAAATGTTTTTCAGTGGCACAATAGCTTTGTATATAATGTTATTGGTTAAAAATATATTGTTAAGTGGGCAATTTTCTTTGTTTCTGCAGTTGCATTTAATGATGTTATTTTGCTGAATGTTATTATTATTGCAATTGGTTTTGTTCAATATTTTTTTTTTTTTTTTTTTTGAGATTTGTTATTTTCTCCATGTTATACATGCAACTGCAACTAATCTTGATTGCATTTTTGTTGATGATATATTATGTTGTTTTTTAGTTTTTAGGGAAGTATTTGTCAGTTATTTTGAACAATATTTTTCCTATTTTTGTTGTATTGTTGTAGAGGAGGGGGTGAGTTGAATTATGTTTCTTTTTATGTTTTTGTTTTAAACTGTTTGTATTTATTATTTTTGTTTTTTTTAATATTCACTGATTCTTTGGGCTGATTCATGTTTTTTTGTTTTCATGAAAAATTATGCTACTAATTTCAACAAATTCTTTTATTTAGAGATATTTGTTTGAATATGTAAGGAAGTGATTGGAATTTTTGTTAATATATAATTGGGTTGTTTGGTATTCTGTCTGGTTTCTAAGGGCCATTGTTTTGGTTGAATGTTATACTTAAGAAATCTGTGTTTTTGTTGGATTTTATATCTATTGTAAAGCTTAAGGTTTTAGAGGTTTTTATTTCTTTTCTTATTTTTTTTTCTGTAGTTATATCATTGCAAAAATTTGTTTTCATTGTTAATATAAAATGATCACAGCTTGACACTGGCATTTGTTTTGGCACTGATCTTTGGTGTGATCTAGATTAAAACCTTGCATTGCATGTCCAACTTTTTTGAATGTTGACATTTTGTCCACAAATGAATGCCTTACAGATTGAAGATGAAAAGTTGTACTTTTATCATATTATGTTCTCTGAATTATGGAAAAGAGTAAGCGTTGAATCCGTGACAGACATTCAGAAGGTTTATTTAGATTGTATTCCAGTTATTTGACCAATCAAAAATTGGTATGGCAGATTTTGTCAGGAGCATTTTTAACCTAAACAATTCACAACATTCTGGGTAACCTTCTGGTATTGATGAAACCCTCTGCTTGCCATCATAGAAAATAACTGAAGATTTCAACAGAAGAGATTGTCAATAATGTGAAAATTGATATATTGACTCCCTTTTGCCGTTTGAAGAGATGTGAATTCAAGAAAAATGGCTGTTTTTGTCAAATCAAAATTGTGTAATTTTCCACCCTGACAACATAAGATACCATGTTGCAAAACAGACCTTGCCAAAGCATAGAGTTGAAATGGTAAACCCAGCCAACACCCAGTAATGTTCTAACTTGGCTCTTTCAGATTTTCATTTGTTCTGGTCTTTGCAGAACAATTTAAATGACAAAAACTTTAACTTTGTACAGTCAGTCAAAAACTACTTCACAACATTACAAAATTGGCAGCAAGAAACTTGTAGAATGATTGGAGACAGTTGTTAAAAACAATGGAGGCTATGTAATTAACTAAATGTTTTTGTGACTATGTAAACATTTTGTTCTTAGTTTTCTGATTGGATACAAACTTTTTCAATTATCTAATATAAATACCACTCTTTTCCTCCCAACTATGGGTTCAATAGTAGAGCAGTCTGGATTTAATAGCCTTGGGTGGCAAGCAGTCTACCATAAAAAGAAATGGCAATATACTGAGGGAAAATGTTTTGCCTAGTTGGTCATGAATCAAGAAAGACATGATTACCCCAGTGTACATGGCAGTTAACTGAATGAAGCAAGATTTAAAAAAGATAATATGATAACAATGATAACACCCAGTTTTTGCCAATGACTGTGATAGTGTGCAGAAGAAATCTACTTGTGTTCAAAAAGATTTACCTGCTGATAACATTAGCTCCATCATACAAATGATCCATCATTTATAACAGAAAACAGTTGACTGATTAACCAAGATGTGATACCAACATGGTTGACTGAATAACACAGATGTGCTGCTTATGGATTAGCATACCAGTCAGTGACAGTAAAAAAGATATAAGCAAGAAAGCTGACTCTTTCCATGGCTTCTGCTATTATCTGTAATTGGAGCCCAACAAAGCATGTTGACCTGATGGTATCCCTGTAATAGCCCTCAAGAAATGTGCTCCCAAACTGGATCTTGTTCTCTCAATAAATGCCTTGCTGCCTCTTGCATTTCTGCTTGTTGGAAATCCTTCTCTAAGAATTTAGGTGGACAATCTGACCTCTTGAACTATTGACCTATTAGCCTTCTACTTCTTTTTGGTAAACTTTCGAATTCCAGTTGAATTCCTTGCATTCACTTGGGAAAGGTATTTGTTTCTTCCCTCCAGTTATGGGTTAAATAACAGGACAGATTGAGTTCTACAGCCTTGGTTGGCAACCAGTCTACAGCAGAAAGTAATGGCAACCTTCTGCAGGATAATCTTCTGCCCAGTCAGACATGATCACCCAAGCATGTATCACGTATGGTACTTAACTGATTGACTGATTTGAGGCCCTAATTCCAAATTGGTTAAGCACCTCACAGTGCTGGATCTTCTTTCAGACAAGCAATATGGCTTTTGCTTCTGTAGGTCATCTGCTAATTATTTAACAATTATTACTGAAAGAGTCTATCATGCTAGATAAAACTGGTGATACTCAGGCTGTTGCATTGGACATCTCAAAAGCATTTATCAAAGTTTGGCATCCCAGTCTTCTACATAAGTTGAAAGGCTGTAGTATTTCTGGATAAATTTTTGATCTAATTCAGTCTTTCTTATCTAATTATGAAATGAAAGTTATCCTGAATGGCCACTCTTCTAGATATTTTATAGTAATGCAGGTGTCCTTCAAGGCTCTATCCTTGGTCCTGGGTATGGCGGTAAACTGCATCCAGTAGCAAGGCCTCTGATTGGGAGGTTGTGAGGAGCATGGAACCACCTCTTAATTGCTGTTGTTCCCAGGTCCACCCTGACCCGGAGTGGTAGCACCTGTTAGGGTCCCAGCTATGGGCAAATAGTTAACTCCCCAAACTGGGGTCAAAACACTATGAAAGTATAAAAATACACTTTTATAGAAATATATACATAAAAATAGATTTTTATAGAAAAATATATATTTTTGAAGGAAAAGTGTTACCAACAATACATTTCTGAAGAAAAAAATTGCCATCATACATTTTTAAAGGAAAAAAATTACCAGAAATACATTTTCGAATACAAAACTAGAAGACATCTTCAGTTCCTTAAAATAAAAAAAAAATTATCAAAATCTGACTAAATCAACCTTCTTACTATAATCAAACATTAAAATAAAAATCTTAAAATTCTACCTTTTTTAGCATTAAATAACCCACAGAGGTTGATATGCCATTAAGCAAAACTCAAGGCTCTATCCTTGGACTTCTTTTATTCTTAATTTTCCTCAACAACCCGCCTGATATCAGTTCTCAATTTTGTATACTGATGATACAACCATTTATTCCTGTCTGATCAGTTCAATAAGGTGAAATTGGAAAGTGATTTAAAAAAAAAAATGACAAAGTTTCTTGTTAACTGGTGCAAGGAGTGGCTTGTTGATTTTCATGCACCCAAAAAAAAATTCACTTTATTAATTGCCTGAAAGACAACTTCCTGCCACCCATCAGTATGACAGAAACTAATGTACATGAGTGACTTGTTGTGCTTACCCACTTAATATGAACTAGTTGGTTGTTGTTTTTTGTTTTATGGCATATCAACCTCAGCGGGTCATTTATTGACAACTAAATTTTATTTATCTATTGCTGGTAATACCTTCTTCTTTAAACAATTTATTGTTGTTTTTATAAGTTTTGTGTCTAGTAATACCTTTTTCTTTTTGAGTACCAAGATTCATTGGGGTTGTTTTTTAAGGGCAGAGTCCCCAAGTCTTACCCTGTTATTTAACCCATAACTGGAAGGAAGGGACGGATTAATACCTTTCCTAAGGGTACCAGTGCTTAAGTGAATGCAAGGTATTTAACTGGAATTCGAACTCGGCTCACCGATTTCTCTTTCCAAGCCGATATCCATTGCACCACAACACACATCCATCACTAAACACTTACAGCACCTAGTATTCCCAAGCGGTCACCCATCTAAGTACTTACCAGGCTCAACGTTGCTTAACTTTGGTGATCGAGCAAGAACTGGTGTATTCAACGTGATGTGGCCATAAGCACACACATCCGTCACTAAACACTTACAGCACCTGGTATTCCCAAGCGGTCACCCATCTAAGTACTTACCAGGCTCAACGTTGCTTAACTTCGATGATCGAGCAAGAACTGGTGTATTCAACGTGATGTGGCCATAAGCACACACATCCGTCACTAAACACTTACACCACCTGGTATTCCCAAGCGGTCACCCATCTAAGTACTTACCAGGCTCAACGTTGCTTAACTTCGATGATCGAGCAAGAACTGGTGTATTCAACGTGATGTGGCCATAAGCACACACATCCGTCACTAAACACTTACAGCACCTGGTATTCCCAAGCGGTCACCCATCTAAGTACTTACCAGGCTCAACGTTGCTTAACTTCGATGATCGAGCAAGAACTGGTGTATTCAACGTGATGTGGCCATAAGCACACACATCCGTCACTAAACACTTACAGCACCTGGTATTCCCAAGCGGTCACCCATCTAAGTACTTACCAGGCTCAACGTTGCTTAACTTTGGTGATCGAGCGAGAACTGGTGAATTCAATGTGATATGGCCGAAAGCCAACATGAAGTAGAAAGACTATATTGAATTCATTGCTAGGTCTGCTGCTAAGAAAGTCTGGTCATTATGTTGTGCTTAAGAATTTTTCTCACCAGAATCTATCTTGCATATTTTGTAAGTCTACCATGCTTTGTATACTGCTGCCACATCTGGTCTAGTGCCACCTTTTTATATTTAGAGATTCTTGATAAAATCCAAGGAATCTGCAATCTTATTAGCTTTGACCTGGCATCTCAGCATCAGTCACTTTCCCATCACCACCACATAGCTTCCTTGTGCCTTTCCTATAAATAATTTCATAGTAATTGTTCTGTTCTAAGACTTCACGAATTTAAGTGCAGTACTAGATTGGTTGTGGTGCAGTGGATATCGGCTCAGAACGAGAAATCGGAGAGCCGAGTTCAAATTCCAATTGAATTTCTTGCATTCACCTACATGTATTAATACAGCTTTTCCCTCCAGTTATGGGTTAAAAAATAGGGCAGGTTAGGTTCTATAGCCTTGGCTGGCAACCAGTCTACTGCATAAAGTAATGGCAACCTTCTGCGGGATAATCTTCTGCCCAGTCAATCATGTCTCTTTCGAGATATGATTACCTAAGCGTGTTTCATGTATGGCGCTTGACTGACTAACTGACTAGATTGGTGACCATTTCTAATCAATGAATTGGTTAGATGTGATCATAAGTTTTATTCTAACAGTTACTTTTCTTCCACTTCTCACTTGTGGAACTTTGCTTTCCAGCCAACTTTGATCTTCAGAAATTTAAATGCAATGCTAAGCATAATCTTCATCTTCTTAATTCTTGTTTTTATTGTTCTTTCTCCTTAATAGTAGTTTTTCACATATTCTTTGACACTTAGTAACCTCCTTTTGTCTTAGTGGCTTTATTAACTTGCTTGGAGTGGAATGATTAAAAATAAATCTGTTTTCCTTTTCCTGTAAAGACAGAAATCTAGTCAATAGTTTGAAAGAGCCCATTTATCTGTGTGTGTGTGTATATGTCTTTTTTCTTTAATAAACAGAGACACTTATATCCTATTAACTATGCACATATCCCAAAGGTTATATAATAAATGAAAAAAATATGGTATTTTAAAATAATTGGTCAATAAAATGAATCTCTTCTTGACATAAAAAATGGCTGTCAAATACATAAAAAATAAATAAACACAAAAATAGGAAAACAAAAACCGAAGAATAGGGAAAAAAAGAGAACATCACCTGAATGACCATAGAATTTGTAAGGGGTCATATTACAAAGAATGTCTCCCATGAAAACTTCCATGCATCCTCTGTAACCAGTTTGCCTTTGAGTGGCTTGGGGTGAGATGATTAAAACTAAAAAAAAAACAGAAAATTTGCAGTGTTGTGAAGCCATCCTGTACAGAATGCTACCTAGTTTGTTTTGTTTTTTTTTGTCCATCTCCATATCTCTCCACCTCTTAGTTTCTATCAATATATCTGTCTGTTCTATCTGGTTATGTTTCTCTCAGTTCCATCTGGTATCTGTCCATGTCAATCTCTCTCCTACTCCACCCACATCTATTGAACAGGTGTAGAGGCTCATCCTTTGTTCCCTGTTTAGGATATGGTTTCTGGCTTTCTCTTTTCCAATCTATTCACTCTTACGTAATTCCTGCACACCAGTAGCCTTACCGCCTTGCTCGGGGTAATATGATTAAAAAAAAACCCAAAAAAAAAACCTTTGTATCTGTCCGTATCTCTCTGTCTCTCCTGTCTCTCTCTCTCTCTCTCCTGCCCTGGCATCTGTCCGTCTCTCTCTCTCTCTCTCTCTCCTGCCCTGGCATCTGTCCGTCTCTCTCTCTCTCCTGCCCTGGCATCTGTCCGTCTCTCTCTCTCTCTCTCCTGCCCTGGCATCTGTCCGTCTCTCTCTCCTGCCCTGGCATCTGTCCGTCTCTCTCTCTCTCCTGCCCTGGCATCTGTCCGTCTCTCTCTCTCTCTCTCTCCTGCCCTGGCATCTGTCCGTCTCTCTCTCTCCTGCCCTGGCATCTGTCCGTCTCTCTCTCTCTCTCTCTCCTGCCCTGGCATCTGTCCGTCTCTCTCTCTCCTGCCCTGGCATCTGTCCGTCTCTCTCTCTCTCCTGCCCTGGCATCTGTCCGTCTCTCTCTCTCTCCTGCCCTGGCATCTGTCCGTCTCTCTCTCTCTCTCCTGCCCTGGCATCTGTCCGTCTCTCTCTCTCTCTCTCTCCTGCCCTGGCATCTGTCCGTCTCTCTCTCTCTCTCTCTCTCTCCTGCCCTGGCATCTGTCCGTCTCTCTCTCTCTCTCTCTCCTGCCCTGGCATCTGTCCGTCTCTCTCTCTCTCTCCTGCCCTGGCATCTGTCCGTCTCTCTCTCTCTCTCCTGCCCTGGCATCTGTCCGTCTCTCTCTCTCTCTCTCTCTCTCTCCTGTCCTGGCATCTGTCCGTCTCTCTCTCTCTCTCTCTCTCTCTCCTGCCCTGGTATCCTGTCCTCTCTCTCTCTCTCTCTCTCCTGCCCTGGCATCTGTCCGTCTCTCTCTCTCTCTCCTGCCCTGGCATCTGTCCGTCTCTCTCTCTCTCTCTCCTGCCCTGGCATCTGTCCGTCTCTCTCTCTCTCTCTCTCTCCTGCCCTGGCATCTGTCCGTCTCTCTCTCTCTCTCTCTCTCCTGCCCTGGCATCTGTCCGTCTCTCTCTCTCTCTCTCTCTCTCCTGCCCTGGCATCTGTCCGTCTCTCTCTCTCTCTCTCTCTCTCTCCTGCCCTGGCATCTGTCCGTCTCTCTCTCTCTCTCTCTCCTGCCCTGGCATCTGTCCGTCTCTCTCTCTCTCTCTCTCTCTCCTGCCCTGGCATCTGTCCATCTCTCTCTCTCTTTCTATCCTGCCCTGGCATCTGTCCATCTCTCTCTCTCTTTCTATCCTGCCCTGGCATTTGTATGTTTGTCTTTCTCTCTCTCTTGATTTGGCACTTTTCCATATTTGTAACCATTTACCTCTGACTGGCTTTGTCTCCTTGCTTGAGGTGAAATGATTAAAATAAATAAATTAAAACAGAAAATTTGGTGTGGCGTGAAGCCTTTCTATTGAGGAAATTCTCTTGTCTCATTTTGTGTGTTGATATCTAGATAGCCTGGGGAGACTTTGAGAATTTTGAAGAGTATCTTCTTCCAGACAAATTGCATCTGACAGACCAGAACGCATTTTAAAAAGGGAATGGGTTAAAATTAGAATGTTAACGCTAAAAGGAATACACAGGTGTCTAACAGGAACTGGTGGAAATATTTTCCAACTTTGAATTTAAATTTTTGAAGCCCAGTGTCAATTATTATCTTTTGCCTTAATTCTTATACTTTTCTTATTCTCTCATAATAATAGAGTTTCTCATATTCTCTATCAGCAACCCCTTGCATCCTAGTGGCTTTATTGCCTTGTTTAGGGCGAAATGAATTTTTTTTTTTTTTTTTTTTAAGAGTTGTATTTTTTCTATCTTGGCTCTTTTAATTGTGTCTGTTTTTATTGCTTTATCAAAATATAGAAGCGAGAAAGATCTTGTCAATTAATCCAGAACAAGTGCTTCATTGATTGACTTTTTTTATAAGAATAGTTCTTGAATTAAGAAGACCAAGGAAAAAGAAATTTTCCTTAAAATATTTCATCAGTCGCTCTTATGTGGTTAACAACCAAAAGCCATTGGGTTTTTTTTGTATAATCATTTTATTTAAATAAATCTTATGACTTGAAAATACAAAGTTGATAATTATCAAAATATTAGTTGAATATGACAGTTTCTGTTATAACTTTTATCTATTATGCAAAGTATGTGTTTTTTGTTCAAAGATATTTTTGATAAGGTTTAGACATATTTCAGTCATGTTTGGGTGTATCAAAAGTATTTTAATTTTTTGCAGATTTTTACACCAAAGCTTATTTCCTGTGTACTTTAAAAGTCTGTCTGTCTGACCTTGCTACATGATATCATCACTATGACCTTGCTACATGATATCATCACTGTAACCTTGCAACATGATATTACTATTATGAATTTGCAGCATCATGCTATTGCTACAACCTTGCTACATGATGCTGTCATTATGACCTTGCTGCATCATGCCATTGTTATTATTTTAATATCTATTATGATGCATTAAGTGTTTTTTTTTTTTAATTTTTTTTTATTACAGGCCTTTAAACAAAGCAGATATGATCCCAACCACCAGCACTTAAATATGTAATTGTTATTTCCAAGAAATAGATGAGTATCAAGATGGGTACTACCATTTTTGGTTGGATATGCAGTAGTACAGAGTGAGCCAAATGACTCCTTCCAGCACACAATATAAGAAAAAAAAATATCACAAAACAGGTCCTATCACATGCTATTATGTCGACATGGTTTTGGGATATACACTATTCTAAAACATAGATGCTAAGGACTCACATTTCATATATTCTTGCAAATGCATAGACACCTCAACAGCAGGCAATATGTAAATATGTCAACAGCAGTGAAAGTGTTCAAAACAAACATGAGTAGTTGATCTGACACATTACCAAAATATTTGGGCATTCAGTGATGCTCAAAATCACTAGCTTGCAAGACAAGTCTACTAACCATTGCTTGAGTCTCAGTTTAATCTGGTTCTAATCTATCAGGTACCCAATATGAATTAAACCCATCAGCCATGGTCATCTAGTTGACTAACCATATATCTACAGCAGGCACTGTAAGTTAGCTTTGCCAAATCATGGTGTACTTGCTTAAGAACCAAACTTCATAGCAATAGTTTGTATACCAAAGCTCATTGGTACTCATTCTATATTTAGTTTTATCAAAGTCTGGTATAAGGCCATAATAACAGGATGTACAGTTCTAGCATAGATTTAGATGATCTTACTAGGCAATATCTTTTGAAGGCACTTTTAGATGTTTACCATTCATGTTTTAGTCTGGCATAAGGCTGCAGTAGTGAACCACATTACAGATTGCTATGTAACAATGACTGGTTGAACTCACTCACTCAGTAAGTATAGCTCTACGGCAAATGTATGTATGTATGTATGTATGTATATACATATATATTTCGGTGGAAAGTGAAGATGGTGCACTTGGCACCAAAACCTGAAAGTTTTTCGGTTGCAGTTCCATATGTTGTTATTATAACACTAATAATAACTATATATCTATAAAAGCTCTACATCTGTACTGAACACTTTATAAAAAGTAAAAATTACCAAATTGTGGAATATATATACATTAGTTTATATCATATACATATATATATATATATATATATATATATATATATATAAGTTTCATCTGACACAAGGTCATAATATTGTTGCATTCACTTATATGCAAATACCCTTGGGAAAGCTACTAATCTGTGGCTTCTCCCTCCAACTATGGGTTAAATAGCATGACACATTGAGTTCTACAGCCTTGGTTGGCAACCAGTCTATTGCAGAAAGTAATGGCAACCTACTACTTCTTCTGCCCAGTCAGTCATGTCGATTTTGAGACATGATCACCTAAGTGTGTGTCATGTATGGCACTTCACTGACTGAAAGAATGAAGATCAAAGTTTATGTCTGATGAAATAAACAGTTAACAATGGCTTTATGATAGGTGTCCAATATAAACTTTAATTTTATCCTCATTTGGCACAAGGCCTTATGAACTAAGCACTAGGTCCGAATCATAGTCAGCAAAAATTTCTGAATCCTTTTTGGTATTATGAGAGTTGTCCTTTGATAGCGTAACAATAACTGACCTCCATTTCTAAAGAATTGATATTAAAACAAAAAAAAATAAAATAAAAAGATTCATTTTTAATTTTTTTTTTTTTTTTTTTTTTTATGAAAATGTTGATTTGGCTTATTTAAGTAATTTAGAAAAAGCTGAAAGCCCACTAGAACAACGGAGGAAATGCAATTGAAGGATGCGTATATTTCTGAAATGGTCAAAATTTTATCCTAAGCTTTACATATCTACATCAGGAAAGAGAAAGAGTAACTTTCAAGATAAGATGGTAGCATTTACATAGCTCAGAAATTCTCATGCAAACAATATCATGAGGTACAGATGGGATAGTGTTGTAATGATTCATCTTAAAATCCATGCCAAGTTAGCCTTTCAGTCAGTGAAGTGCCATACATGACACACACTTAGGTGATCATGTCTCAAAATCGACATGACTGACTGGGCAGAAGAAGTAGTAGGTTGCCATTACTTTCTGCAATAGACTGGTTGCCAACCAAGGCTGTAGAACTCAATGTGTCATGCTATTTAACCCATAGTTGGAGGGAGAAGCCACAGATTAGTATCTTTCCCAAGGGTATTTGCATATAAGTGAATGCAACAAATTCAACTGGAATTCACTTGGCTTGTCAATTTCTTGTTACAAGCTGATTTCCATTGCACCACAACGCATTACCTTTTACATACTTGTAAAATCTGCAATACCTGCATTGTATCTCGTTAGTATTTGAAGCCTGATTTACAAGCTGAGGTTTCTGTCAGCCTAGTAAGAAGTTCTGCATGTATGGTCTGGTGTTTTTAGCCCAGAATTCTCATGCTCAAATCTGTCAATTATTTCATCTGAGGAAGTGGCAGAAATCTAGGCACAAGAATGTTAACAGAAAAAATATCAAACTCTATCCCAAGAATGAAGAATGCATGTGATGATAGTGAATATATATCTTATGACCAATTCTGCTTTGGCTAAACTTGCCATGTCATTAGAGAAAATAAATCCTAAAAAGATATTTTCTAAGACCAGTCATAGGTTGAATATGTCTAAATATGCTAATTTCATAAGATTAAAGAACCAACAAAATTTGATATCTTATGGTTATTGCAGATGCTTACCATTCCTGGTCTAGTCTAGCACAAGGTTGAAGTAGTTGGTGTTTCAATATATATATATATATATATATATATTGATAACCTAAAGAGCCAACAAACCTACCTAGGTTTCACCTAACCAGATCTTCAGGGAAGATCTTCACTGAAGATCTGGTTAGGTGAAACCTAGGTAGGTTTGTTGGCTCTTTAGGTTATCTATTTTTGGGCTATGTACTTTGACTGATGTTCACGTGCTTAGCTCTTTTTTTACATCCATTTTTTCCTTCCGCGTATATATTCAGAGGGTTTTTCAAAACGAGTATAGTGATAAGTTTACATTTATTTATATATATATATATATATATATATATATATATATATAGTTTCATCTGACAGACGATCACAATATTGGAGCTCCTAATATGAATAAGAGTTAATAATATTTATTGAGGTAAACTGTTAATTATGGCTTTGATAGGTGTCTAATATAAACTTTAAATTTATCCTCATTTGGCACAAGGCCTTATGAACTGAGCCCTATGTGTATTCTAAGAACAGAAGTTGAATGTGTCTAAATTGGCTAATTTTATAAGATTAGAGAACCAATTATATCTTATTACATCATGTGGTATTGCTGTTGTTTACCATTCCTGCTTTAGCTTGGCACAAGGCTGCAATAGTGAACCACATTACAAATTGTCATGTAATAATGAAAGGTTAAACTCAGTAAATATAACTCATTGGCAAGTCGTGTGTGTATATATATATAGTAAAGTTTTGTAATTTACTTGAAGCATTGTTTATATTAGGTATATGGTTAGGTCTCATCTTCACACAACAGTTTTGAAGTGTTTGAAAGCATTAGGAATGATTCAAAAGGAAGAACACTGGGTGCCGTCTGAGTTGAAGCTGAGAGATGTTGAACAGTGTCTTATCACATGTGAACAGTTGTTTCAACAACAGAAAAGGAAATGTTTTTTGCATCGTATCATGACCAGTACTACGCCTCCTTGGCCTTATACTCTTGGCAGATCTCAAATGGAATGACTATATCGAATCCATTGCCAAATCTGCTGCTATGAAAGTTGGCTCTCTGTGCAGTGCCTGGAAGTTTTTCCTGCCTGAATCTATTCTGGACATATACAAATCTATCATCCGCCCATGTATTGAATACTGCTGCCACATCTGGTCAGGTGCCCCTGCTACTCTCCTTGGGCTTCTTGACAAAATACAAAGGAGAATCTGTAACATGGTTAATACTGACTTGGCAGACCGGCTGCAACCACTCTCTCACTGGCATGATGTGGCTTCCCTGTACCTCTTCTACAAGTACTTTCATGGCTTCTGCTCCGATGAACTTAGAGCACTGGTGCCGCCTAAGCAGGAATTTACACGAGATACTAGATTAGCAACTAGGTCCCACCCTTTTACAGTTAAACAGATAAGATGTAACTGTAATTTCTACTCCAACAGCTTCTTTTCTCGCACTTCCCGCCTGTGGAATTCCCTTCCACATGTCTGCTTTCTTGACAGCTACAATCTCCAGATGTTTAAATGTAGGGTCAATAGACACCTCCTATCACACTAACTTCCAACTATTCTCCTAACACTCTTCCCATCTGCCCAACCCTCATTCTCAGTATCCTTACCCGTCTATCACCCACCTTCTGACATTTCCTATATCTAACCATCCTTTCTCCACTCTATGTAGCCCCCTGCACAATAGTGGCAGTGAAAAAAATAAAATAAAATAAAAAGGGGATACACTACGATAACCCTAAGTGTAGAAGATCATAGGGTAAACCCGGCCATGCATTATTATCAGCAGTAAAGCCAAATATTCATGGTTCGAAATTTCTGTTCTTCATTTGATGGGATCAGCTGGGTGGAGTTTATTATTAGCTGCTTAAACTGGCTGAAACCATCACGGAAGATCGCTATCAGCAACAATTGATGTGTTTGAGCTAAATATTGAAGAAAAAGCAGCCACTATATGAGTAGAGACACGACAAAGTGATTTTGCAATAGGACAACGCTAGCCCACATGTTGCAAAACAGGTGAAGACCTGCTTGAAAATACTTAAATAGAAAGTCGTATTCCATCTGGCATATTCACCAGACATTGCCCTGTTTGATTACCACCTGTTCTGATTAATGACACACAGCCTGGCTGAGCAGCACTTTCATTCTTATGTAGCTGCAAAAAAAAAAATGTGTCGACTTGTAGTTAGCCTCAAAAGATGTCGTTTATCTGATGTAGAATTCAAATGTTGCTAGAAAGATGGGAAAAAGTAGTGGCTAGTGATAAACAATACTTTCAGTGACATCTTTCTTACTAATTTTTTTGAATAAAACATTACTTTTCATGAAAAATCAGTGAAAACTTATTCAAGATCTTTTTTTTTTTTTTTTAAACATTTGGTGTTAAATATAAGAGACAATGAATGCCTATTATGTTTAATAATGAGCTGTTCTAAACATCATGTTTTGGCTTTAATCTCAGGTGAAAATAAAGACAAAAATTCTCCAACAATTGGATTATGTTTTATTAAGTTGGTTCTAAGCTTTTGGCTCATATGAGCCATCTTCAGAGAGGTTACAAGGATGTTAACATAAAAACATCCACCATCAGCTATTATTTTATCTTGTGTTGATATAAAACTTTGCTAAGCAACAATAACAGTTACCAAATAGCAAATACAGTTCGTAAATTTGTAATGTAGTTCTATGACATCACACCACGTGAGAGCGCAAAATATTAACAGAACCATATATTTAAATGCAATGTAATGTGTTATGACCAGATGTAAATGTGATTTTATTAAGTGAGTGTTGTTTACATTTAATGTAGATGGCCTCCAATATCTGAAGGTTCTTTTTACTGCGTATGAGTGAGGATTATTGTATTGTTGACTAAAATCTGTCTGATATTACCTACATGGCTATGTTTTTCTAAGAAATGTTGTTTAATTGTACTCTGGTCAGAAAGATGACAGATAAGTCTACAGGAGAGTGTGGTTGTAGTAAAACCAATATATGTAGTGGGTTTATTATTAGTACCAGAGATACAATCTCTGAACGGGCATGTAAATTGATACACTACATTGGTTTTCTGTAGAGGATTTAGTTGTGTGCTTGTAAGGTTAGTAGAGACTATGAGGTCAATTGTTTTAAATTTTTTTATAATATATAATGAGCTTAATTTGATTATTATTTATTGGTTTAACATTTCTACATATTATGTTTTTGAGAGTTTTTCATCTTGTTTGTAATTATGTATTTGGTTGCAATAGTATGAGCTAATAGTGTTATGCTTATTTTGATGTACACTATTATTAATATTATCAATATTGTTATTGTTAAGTTTGTTGAGATACTTTTTAATTTGTTGATGAATAATGAAAATGTGTTTGCTATTTGGTAACAGTTATTGTTGCTTAGAAAAGTTTTGTCAGCACAAGATAAAATTGTGTTTGATGGTGGATGTTTTTATGTTAACGTCCTTGTAACCTCTCTGAAGATGGCTCACGTGAGCTGAAAGCTTAGAACCAACTTAATAAAAAATTATCCAAAAGTTGGAGAATTTTTGTCTTTATTTTCGCCTGAAATTAAAGCCAAAATACGATGTTTAGAATGGCTCATTATTAAACATAAGACATTCATTGTCTCTTATATTTAACAGTGTATGTTTAGAAAATTATCTGCTTCCTAGATACACTATATATATATATATACACACAGTATATATTTGTGTATTTAGCAGCAATCTCTCTTTTATGCAGGTTTCATTAAAAATGACAGACAAGGTATTATAGTAAAATTTCTAAAAAACTTTTCCATAATACCTTGTCTGTCATTTTTAATGAAACACACACACACACACACACACACATATATATATTCTCGCACTTCCAGACTGTGGAATTCTCTTCCACATGACTGCTTCCCCGACGGCTACAATCTCCAGGTGTTTAAATGTAAGGTCAATAGACACCTCCTAACAAACTAACTTTTATTCTTTCAAACATTCTTCTCACCCACCCAACTATCTATCACCCCCTTCTGACATTTCCTATATCTAACCACTCTTCCTATTTACCGCCCCCTATGTAGCCCCAAGCACAATAGTGGCAGTGGAATGCCTTGCTTGCGGTGAAATGATTAAAAAAAATATATATATATATACATATATATATATTGCTTTTTTTTCATCTAACAGAAGGTCACACTTTTGGAGCACCTAATGCAGATCAGTTAGTAATGTCTAATGAGATAAACTTTAACCATGGCTTTATGATAGGTGTCAAACATAAACTTTAATTTTATCCTCATTTGGTAGAAGGCCTTATGTACTGAGCACTATATAGATATATTCCAAGACCAGACAGAGGTTGAATGTGTCGAAATTGGCTAATTTCATAAGATTAGAGAACAAACAAAATTTGATATCATGTGGTATTTCTGTTGTTCCTTAGCTTAATGTTAATGATTAAGCCTGAAAACCATGCCTAACCTCAGTGTCATTAAAGAAGGCTTTCTTTGAAACTCCACTTTCTTTTCAGCTGTTGGGTAAGTTTATTATTAATTGTCAAGTTGGAGCCTTGTAGCAATAACTGATTGTACAATATCTTTTTTTCTCCATGCAAACTAAAGATTTATTTGGTTGATGTTTATCTTGAAATTCCAGACATTGATTTCATATTCTGGTATGAAACTCTATTAAATGTCTTTTTTTTTTTTTATTGTTTATCAGGACAGTAAGATAATATATTTTCTTGTTCAAATATATCAATGTATCACAGAGACAATATAAATTTTGAATGCCTTCACGTGAAAATGATGGAAAACATAAGGAAAAGATTTGACAGATTCAGTTTGTGTTATATATATATATATATATATATATATATATATATATATATAATGGGTGTGTATGTGAATATTAGTAGATGTATATACTATATATCTTTGTCTCTATATTTAGTAAATTTATGATTGCAGAATAAGCCAAATAAAAGCCTGGTTAATTAAAGTTCTTTTGTGTTTAATCTAACATAACTCTAAATTTCAGGCTACTTTTTTAATAAAGTGAAAACAAATGTGCATGCATATGTATGTATATATACAGACATATTTTAGAATGTGTGCAAGTGTAATTGTATATGTAGTAAAAAAAAAAAAAATGAAATGTTCACATCTCTGGTTCCTGCTCATAATGTTGTGGAAATTGCTCATTTTGTCAATCAAATCCTTTGATGAGATGATGTAATCTTGTCAAAATTCAAAGAAGGGACAGAATAAGCAGCTATATAATTTCATTTGTTACTGTCAATATTTTCTCTCTTGATATAAAAACATTATCTTCCAGAAATACCCTGGTCAATGACTTTTATATTTATATATATATATATATATATATATATATATATTGTGTGTGTGTGCAAAAGCAACAAGCAATTTTATTCAGAACATGATTTTGTACACATACATATACAATTCTACTGCATGTGTCATCATGCATGTATATATTCATACAAATATTGTGTGTGATCATGCATATGCACACACACACACACACACACACAGTTCTTCTTTGTTACTATGTTTTTCTATATACAAGCATACATATACTCTATTCTATCAGTGTTTGTGCATATACACATTTAGGCAGTTCTTCATGTCAACCTGTGTATTTGAAATATTTTAATGTTTCTATTTGTTTTTATTTTTTAATTTAATATTTTTTTTATTTATTTTTTTTAAATCTTAAGAAAAGTGATTAAAAAAAGTTTAAATGCATTTATTTAAAACCAAGGAAAAAGTTTATATTCACACATAAGAAGACCCACTTTCTGGGTAATACGGAGGGGGTAGTCTATAAGGTGGAGGAGGGTTCGTTGAGCCATTATTATAAGAGTAGCGTCCCGACTCATCCTCTTCTTCCTCATCTGAACAATTGTCTGGTTCTCCAAATCCAGATGCTTGGTATGGAGAGAAATTCCGATGTCCAGAAGTCTTTGGATTTACATCTCCAGGCAGAATAATAGCCCGTTTTGCACGCATTCCACGATCTGGATTTGACCGCTCACTATGGAACATGACAGGGTCTTGGTCCTCAAATGAATTACTCTGTTCATTCTTTTGATTTTTTTTCTGCCGCTGTTTTCGACTGCATATCAAAAGAATAACAACAACAATAAAGATTGCAATAGCCACTGCAATGACAGTTGGTATAATAGCTTCAGCCCAGGGGTTCACCTCTGCCACGTCTCCTGTCTCCGTGTCACTTGGCACACCAGGCTCAGTTCCAGTATCCAAGCATGCACCATCTAGATTGAATTCAGCACTGAGGACCGTGAATCGTGGTGACATGTATTTTCTGAATTTTGGATTAATGTGGTCATTATCATCGAAGATTTTTTTTTTTGTTCCTGAATTGTTGCATTATCACAACTGTCTGTTGGTATACTGTTGTTTGTCCAGGTGAGAATCAAAGATCCTGGCCTAGCATCAAGAATTGTGATGTAGCTTGAATCCCGGTCACCAAAAAAGGAGCTCAGCTTCCTCATCAAATTTCTCATATGTTTGCGTTCAGCTAGAAATTTCTTACCATTCACCTCAAACTTTATAACAAACTTGTATGTTGGATTCTGGTCAACCACACTGGAATTGACATAGATCATAATAACGTCCTGAGCAAGTTTTCCGCCTTTGTCTAATGCGTTAATTGTCACTTCCATTGGGCTTTGCTTAATTTCTTCTCTTAATGGCAATCCAGTCAGCATCTGAGATGCTTCATCAAATTCCAGCCAGTTGTTTGAGTTGCTTGGGGGTCGTCGTGGCTCCCAATGAAATGACACATCAAGTGTAAGCCGTCTGGTGTTACCATCTTCAGGATCATGGAATGTGTTCTTAGGGATTTGGAATTTGAAAATGGTCCCGACTGCTGCAAAGACACTGCCTATTGGTGCTCGAACCTTGGGGGCCTTATTCGTGTAATCTGCAAGAGAGGAAAGAGAAAAAGAAATTAAGTTGGCATTTTGCTTTCAAGAAGTTTTCTTTCAATTAGAGTAATTAATTAGCCACATTATATAATAAATTAATCAAGGTATCAATTTCAACTTTTGCTTCTTTCGCTCATTCTGACAGCTAAGATGAGTGTATCTTTTTTTTTTCATACTTTCTTGAGAGATATTTTAATTGCAATTCTTAAACCAATAAGCCTTTTCACTGTCTTGTTATTTCAAGAGAAAAGAATGTATGAAAGTATAAAAACAAAAAAAAAGGATTTACAAATCTGTTATGATGAAACACTTATTCTATAGTGAGTAGACTCTCCCACCTAATTTAAGTAGGAGTAGTAAGAGGAATGGGGGTCAATCTATGTTGAATGATAGTAGTCGACAGTCGAATACGAAAGTAGTCAGTGACCTGGCAAGTTTACACTGTGTAATACATATATCAAGTTCCTAACGTTTTGTGTGTCAAACCTATTAGGACCAACTTTAGCACAAATACTAGCCTATACAGCGAAAATAACTCCACAACAAAATTTAAAAAAATTTAATTAAAAATTTTCATTTAATTCTTACCTGAAGTAAAAAATATAATTTGTTAGTAAAATTTAAAAAAAATATCACACCATAAGCTCCAATATAAACAGAGTATTTGGGTATCAATCTTAGAGCAGTGCAGAGGATTCAAAAATACTTCGATGAGTCTAAAGGTGATTACAAAGGCATTTGAAGTGATCTATAGTGATGGTGATATGCATACAATCATCTTCCCAAAGATTCTTGGACTCAGCACTGAGGTCTACATCAGGTGCCTTGAGGAGGTAGTGCTGACCTGGGTCAAGAAGGTGGCTGCTGGAAGACCTTGTGTCTGGCAACAGGATTCTGCACCATATCCCTCAAGCAGATGAACATAGTCATGACTGTCAGACAATTTCTGCGACCACATCACCCCTTACATCTCTCCAGACTCCAATCCCCTTGATTATTATGTGTGGGGTGCAGGTGAGCAAGAGACCAACAGAACTCTTTGTAACACCAAAGATGAACTGAAGGTAACATTCTCCAACTTAAACAAGGAGACCTTTCAGAAGAGATGAAGGTGATGCCAAAATCATCTGGAGGCCATGGGTAAAGCCAATGACAATTTTATTGAATAAATTTACTCTTTTTAGTATTTCAAGATATTTTTGTGTACTTTTGGTAAATGTATCTTGAAAATCAGATGACAGTATTATTTTCATTTTTGCATAATTTAGACAATTTATCCATTTCCCCTGTAAATAAAATTATAATTTTTGTTGTTCTTTTATTCCATATGTTAAATTAATTTATTTTGAAATAATAAAAGTTCTTAACAAATTTTGTTAGAAAACCCAGGGTTAATTTAAACAATCTTCCATGTGAATATTAACTTTGGACAAAATCTTCCATGTGAATATTAACTTTGGACAAAATCTTCCATGTGAATATTAACTTTGGACAAAATCTTCCATGTGAATATTAACTTTGGACAAAATCTTCCATGTGAATATTAACTTTGGACAAAATCTTCCATGTGAATATTAACTTTGGACAAAATCTTCCATGTGAATATTAACTTTGGACAAAATCTTCCATGTGAATATTAACTTTGGACAAAATCTTCCATGTGAATATTAACTTTGGACAAAATCTTCCATGTGAATATTAACTTTGGACAAAATCTTCCATGTGAATATTAACTTTGGACAAAATCTTCCATGTGAATATTAACTTTGGACAAAATCTTCCATGTGAATATTAACTTTGGACAAAATCTTCCATGTGAATATTAACTTTGGACAAAATCTTCCATGTGAATATTAACTTTGGACAAAATCTTCCATGTGAATATTAACTTTGGACAAAATCTTCCATGTGAATATTAACTTTGGACAAAATCTTCCATGTGAATATTAACTTTGGACAAAATCTTCCATGTGAATATTAACTTTGGACAAAATCTTCCATGTGAATATTAACTTTGGACAAAATCTTCCATGTGAATATTAACTTTGGACAAAATCTTCCATGTGAATATTAACTTTGGACAAAATCTTCCATGTGAATATTAACTTTGACAAAAATTATTCGCAAATGTATTTTAAAATTAATCATAATTACTTGATGGGTAATTACTTGAATGCTAGATTCTTGAAACTAGTTAAGGATTTTAGATTTAATCACTGAAACTATATATGGCATAATTAAATCAATTAACTGTTATTTATGGGTTAAATAACAGGATAGATTGGGTTCTATAGCATTGGCTGGCAAACAGTCTATTGCAGAAAGTAATGGCAACCTACTATGGGATAATCTTCTGCCCACTCAGTCATGTCTCTTTCTAGACATGATCTCCCAAAGTGTGTATTCCGTATGACACTTGAGTGACTGAATGAATTATACAAAATGCAAGTAATATTAATAACAATAAATCTACACTTTAAAGAAAATGTTCATGGCTTCTCACATTTTTCTTCTTTCAGGGAGTACTAATGAACAAAGTTTATAGTCAAAAACTAAGACATGTTAGTGATTTGAAAAATTACATAAGAGATAGATTTCAAGAAATTACTGCACAAAGAGACTTGTACCAAAAATGTTTGAAGCATGAGGGATAGACTTTGAAGCTGTGTAAATTGTGATGGGCTACAGTTTGAGCGCCTGTGTTAAAATTTAAACACTTTTGTATTATTGTACACTATAAAATTTAATTGTGTTAGTAAATATAATTGTATATGAAATCTCAAAATAAATGTTACGATTTACTGCCTATCTATTTTAGACCATCCTGTGTATACTATCATGTACAAATGTATATATCATTTTCCTTGAGTGAGGAATATAATTTGTTTATACAAAAAATGAATAAGAATATCCATTGTATTAGCTCTGCCGTATATAAAAAATTAATGAAAGTCGAGAATTTTAAAAACTACTTTTAAACCTTAAACAATGTATTTTTTTTTAAAGGTAGAGTATTATGATTATTTTTACTTTTATAGTATGCACAACGATAAAAATATTTTAGATTAATTAAATGTGAACTATTTCCCTCATCTTTGTTGTTGTTATTACAGTGTTTCAGTTTTTAAGCTTTCCAGCCTTCCTCAGGTGTATGCTGATCCTGATGATCTACAGGGAATTTTGAATTGAACCCTTTACTTAATCAACAGCACTAAGCTGTTCTTGCTCAATGGCCTATGTCTCGGGATATCTCCTCTAATTCTATTTAGCACTGCTCACTTATTGCTTGTCATGTTTCAATTAAGTCCAAGTACACAGTCTCCATTCCGGTGATTGAACTCACAAAAGTACAATCTCTTCAACTCTAGAGTTAATTTCTGTCTGAATTCCTGGGATGAGGAATTATCATTATTTACTCATCTTTGTTGTAATCCCAACGTTTCAGCTGTTGTGTCCTCCAGCCTTCATCAGATGTATGTCATTCCGGGTAATCTACTGGGAATTTCAAACTGAACCCTTTATTTAGGTGAACAGTTCTTGTTTCATTACCCACATTTAGGGATATGTCGTCTAGTTCTCATTTAGCACTGCTCAGTTTTTACTCACCTTTAGGCTATAAGAATAAAGATAAAAAAAAAACAAATGTTAGTTCCTTAAATTGGAGATATAATATTTTTTACTGTATGATATTCTTTGAAGTATTCCATGCACAACCGAGTTGAACTCTCTTTGCACCAAATTCTAACCATTTTTTTTAATCTCTTTCCTCTTTGAGAAGTACGCATGCAGATCAAGCACTATCTTCATGTTTTGCCTTTATTTAATTTTTTCAGAATGATTTAATATCTGATGAAAAGTGAAGCAGGTTAAATTTATAAACATTTTCTATTTGCACTATTTACATTATTCAGACTATTGTCCTCATCTCTGTTGCCATATGTATGACTTTTCAGCTGTTGTACACTCCGGCCTTCTTCAGGTGCTAGATGAGGAGAATAGTCCCAATAATGTAATTAGTGTAAATACTACGTCATCTCAGAAATATAGACAAATATTTTCTATTTGGTCCTTATTCTATCAATCGTATTTTAATCCATTTTGTGTCTAGTTCATCATATATATTATCAAATATATGAAATATCTTCTATGTGCCATGTCCCTTCGGTATGTAGGTGATCATGGCCTTTCACATCTCCTTATCCCTGGTTGCTCTTAGCATGTTTTCTTTTGTTATCTCACTGAAAAACACTGCTCTGTCATCCATTTGTTTAGGCTTATCAAGTATGTTACCCACTGCTTTCCCCTGTGTTTCTTTCCCTCTATCTGACTGTGATTACCAAACTCCAAGCCCTCCTTCTTCATTACATGTCCCAGGAACTTTAGCTGTCTTTTCCTGATAATCAGTATTAATTTCCTTTTCGTTTCCATTCTTTCCAAAACCTCATCATTGTTCCCATGCTCAATCTATGATATCTACTGCATTCTTCTGTAGAACTGCATTTAAGTTTTTCCTTCATGTTTTATAAGATTGTTCAGCATTCACTGCCATATTGAAGAACAGACATCCAGTACTTTCTTCTTTGTTTCTAGCAAAATTTTTCTGTCTCTCAATACTCTACTCTGCTTCTGGAATACGTCCTTCACCATGCCAGTTTGTCTTTGGATCGCTGTGTCGTACTTTCTGTATTCTGTTAGAACACTTCCCAGGGACTTAAATTTTTGTATCTGCTTGATTTTAGCATCCCCCCATCTGTAATTAGCATTTTGGGCTCCTCTGTTTACTGATGACCATGCATTCAGTTTTTTTTTATAGCTTATTTGTAGTCCTTTCTTTCGACTTTCTTCATCTACCTTGTAGTTTTCTTTCCATGTCTGCTATCAGCCCTGTATTATTTGCATGTTCTCGACTGCAGCCACTTCCCCACCGTCGAAAGGTGGCCTCCCTTTGTCTGTTCTGTAAATACTTTCATGGCTTCTGCTCGGACAAACTTAAGTCACTGGTGCCTCCTCAACAGGTGTTTACTTGTGCAACCAAACTGGCAACTGGGTCCCACCCATTCACAGTCAGGTTAGCCAAATGCAGACCACAATTCAACTCCTGCAGCTTCTTCTCTCGCACTTCCTGCCTGTGGAACTCGCTCCCATATTCTTGCTTTCCTGATGGCTACAACCTCCAGAAATTTAAATGCAATGTTGATACTCATCTATTAACCACTGGACTCTAGCTCTCTCCCCACCCCCTTATATCCTTCCCTTTCTCTCCACCTATGTATCTATCATCACACCTGCATTCTCATCTTTCTATTGCTCCTTTCTAACTAGTTTGTACTCCTCACTTTTCTAATTAATCTTTTTACAGTTATGTAGCCCCCAGCTCATCAGTGGCATTTCTGCCTTGCTCGGGGTGAAATGATTAAAAAAAAAAAAAAAAGATTGTGGCCACTAATGACAAATTCTGACATAACTTCTAGAGTTCTCAGAATATTCTTGCTGTATAAGTTGAATAGATCTGGTGAGAAGGCACATCCTTGTCTTACACTCCTTTCTATCTTTGTGTATCTGCTGAATTCATTTCCTGTTCGTATGCAGATGATTTGCTGCCAGTAGAGATTCTTGATTACTCTGTTTTTCCCAAATATGTTGATGTTGCTGAGCATTTTTATCAATTCTTTGTGGGGTATTTTGTTGAACGCCTTTGCATAGGTAGACGTCCTTTTTCATTTGTATTGCCATTTCTGATATGAAATATAGCATAACATAAAACTATATTTTATCATATTATCATATATATTTTTTTTCAAATGCAAGCACAAAAACAAATTCTACCACCATATCACAGCTCAAAAAAAAAAGATGTTAGGTTTATTCCTTGTTCCCTATTTAGGATTACGTTTCCAGTTCTTTCTAAAGTCTTTTTGTTCTCTTTTCTCTCTTTTCTTTTCTTTTATTTTGTTCTCTTTTACTCTCTTTTATTTTGTTCTCTTTTACTCTCTTTTATTTTGTTCTCTTTTACTCTCTTTTATTTTGTTCTCTTTTACTCTCTTTTATTTTGTTCTCTTTTACTCTCTTTTATTTTGTTCTCTTTTACTCTCTTTTATTTTGTTCTCTTTTACTCTTTTATTTTGTTCTCTTTTACTCTTTTATTTTGTTCTCTTTTACTCTCTTTTATTTTGTTCTCTTTTACTCTCTTTTATTTTGTTCTCTTTTACTCTCTTTTATTTTGTTCTCTTTTACTCTCTTTTATTTTGTTCTCTTTTACTCTCTTTTATTTTGTTCTCTTTTACTCTCTTTTATTTTGTTCTCTTTTACTCTCACTCGACCCTTGCATCTTTGTGGCATTATTACCTTCTTTGGAGTGAATTGTTTTTTTTTTTGTTTTTTTTTACAAAAAAGGATGTGTCCTTTTTGTTTTCCTTTTCTCTAAAACTTCATTAATTACATATTTGGTCCATGGTATTCTCAGTATCAAGATCAGAAGTAGTGGAGAGTTATGACCAACCAAGTCCCAGCATGTAAACCAAGGTTAAGAAATTGCAGATCTGTACTTGTCTTATTTTAATTTAGTTTCCTTTTTCATATTTTTCTTGACGTTTGTCTTTCATCCTCAATTTATTCTTTCGGCACGTTTTTCGCTTCTCTTATGTCTATTTTTGTGGGTGGAGGATTTCTTTCAGGATGTAATGCCACTGGCCTTGGCCTTTCCATGTTCCCAAGCTTCTCATTATCACTCTCGTGAAAGAGCAATGAAAAAGCACTTACACAATATTTTCTTAAAAAAAAAAAGAAAAAAAAAAGAAGACCCCCCCCCACCATACCTATCAACCGAAGTAAACAATTATTTTTCTCTCTTTCTCTCTCCTTTTCTTTTCTCTTTTCTTTTAAAGTATCCCAGATGCAGACAAGAATGGAAGAGAAGTATGTCATGGGATGCAGCATTACTTAAAGACTATTTCTTTCCCCTAATTTTGTATTAGTTGTTTATATTACAAAAGTGGCTTTTTCTTTTTTATTTTCTCCTTTTATGCTTTATATACACTCTCACACATGAGGGGGTGCTGAAAAGTTCCTGGCTCAATCTACTTCATGAAAACATTACTTCAAAATTCAAATATCAGAATGTTGATATTTGTAAAGTGGGGCAGCCCTAGGGCTTTTCAGCACCTCTGTGTGCGTATATAAGTGTGGGAACATAACCAAGTAGTTAGGACATTTGTGTTCTGACCATTAGACTTAAGTTCAGATCTCATTCTGGACAATTTGTCAGGAAAAAGACTTCATGAGGTTATCAGCACCATTATCTTAGTATGCAGCACCTTTCAAATGTGCCTAAAAAGTATATCCCATGTTGACCTAAGCTTTGTGAGTGAAATTGGGTAAATAGAACTGTTTGGGGACTGTTGGTGATTGTGCTAACACAGTCACAAGTCATCATGTAACAAAGAATCGAGTCAGCTTGAAAAGAGACTCAGTTGTGTGTGGTGCAGTAATTACTAACATTTATGTCCTTTTACACAATTGACTGAGAGAGGACATTCTACTTAAAGTAGGTGACACTGACAAAATTTGCATATGGATGATACTGGGCAAGTAATAGCCAATAGTCTGTATGGGTTTGGAACTGACAGAGCTATATAACCCTAGCTTTTTCTTAGTCAGGAAGAAGCACTTTCGTCATAAATGTGGTTGGAATTTCACATTGAAGTGTTGTGTTGAAGTTAGTGTCTACATTTACTTAACTTTGTAAACCAAACAAAGCAGACACATTATCATGACCAAAGTTTTGAGCATACTGGTGTTGTTAAAAACTGTTGATTACACCAGATGATGCAGTCTTTCCTCAAAACTGTAACAAAGATTCACTCAGCACTATTTATAATGGGCTTTGCAGGTGTTGAAAAAACAGAAATGTACCTAAGAAGGCATCTGCAACCATCCTAGCAGATGTGAATGCTTGTAAACAAGAAACTGACCATTTTATATATATATATATACTGTAACAACCATTACAGTATAACGCTCTACATTTGTATCGAGCACTCTTTATAAAAGTAAATGCATGAACAAAAGGTTAAAAAATACCTATGAGTTCAACGACTTAGTTACAATACAACACTATATATATATATATATATATATATAATGCAATAGAGCAATAATTGTTTAATATAATAAAACAATATTGTTCTTGACATGATTTTATATATATATATATATATATATATATATATTTTGTAATAGTTGTTACAATGGTTTATAAGTTCATAGTATCACTACACAAAAATTTTCGTGTTTCGAAGCTAACCTTGGTTTTTGGTTGCTTCTCTTCGGGTGAAGAAGTTGGAATGAAAATTATCTGGTGAAAAAATAGTTTATTTATGGTGAATATGCTTTTTTTTAGGGGAAAGTGGGGTTGGGAGCTTATTTGGATTCTGTTGGTCTTATTTATGTCTTAGAGTTAGGTGTTGGGGAGGTGGTTTAGTTCAGGACAGGTTTCCTATTTATCTTGTCTGGATGAAGTAGTAGTGGTGTTGTTAATGATATGAGTGGTGTGTGATTTTTGGATGGTCTAGTCGATTCTTTTATGGTTTTAAGGTGCTGCTATTTGGTTTAGAGGATATGTGTTATTTAGTTTTGGGCTGGTCACTATTTTGTTTAGTTTTGGTTATTTTGTATTGGGATATTTGTTTTTTTGTTTTTTGCAGTGTCGATATTTTATTTTTCTACCATTTATAGGTAGCTGGACTTATTGTTGGTGTGGTATGGGGTTTGTTGTCTTTTGTTTCTATGTTTTTTGTTCTATTTATTAATAGGATTGATTATGTGTATTTATTGCATTTTTGGGGGGTTGTGTAGGTGGAGTGCTTTCTGGTTTATTTAAATTTTAACAAGAAATATTTGTGATGTTTGCATAATACTGCTAATTCATCTCTACGGTTTCATAGTTCGCTACTGTTGGGGTACTTTAGAATGTGTAGCTTTTCACTTAAACATAAAGGGCAGATGTCGTCAAGTGAGTTGCAAGTTCTAGTTTTTTCTAGGATATTCCATTTTACTTTGGGTTTCTGTTTTAAGTCCTTTAGCTTCCAAAAGTATGTAGAAAGGGATGTTTGGTTTCGGTATAAGTTGTTTTGAATGAAGTTAAGTGCATGTACCAGCGCTGCTTAAAAGTGTTCTTAGTTGATCCGATACACACTTTATTTATAGTTGGATTTTCAATTGATGTTATGTTGCATTGATAGATTATCGAGTTTATTTTACATTTATTTTGTAGTGGGCAGTTGCTAGGGTTTCTACAATTACACATGTTTTTATTGTTGTCTTTTATTGTATTTTGGTAGTTGATTTTATTCTGATTTGCGTGTTGATTTAGGATATATTTATGGTTTGTTATGATTTTTTCTAGGTTGTTTGTGCAACTGTAGCTTAGTTTATAATGCTCTATATATATATATATATATATATATACATGGCAAGAAATAAATTAAGTTTAATACTTACAGAACGACCAACGTTTCTATCCTAACCTCTTCATGGTTATTTGGGGAAATTTATTTCTTCTTTTTTTAAAAATTTTAAAAATGAAGAGAAAATTGTATGACAAAAAAAAATGTTATGGACAGCAAAAAGGGAGGCAGAAAAGAATAATTTTTTTTTTCTTTTTTGAGGGAATTATTTTTTTTCCTTTTTTCTTACCTTCCCTTTTTCTCCCTACAAGCACTAGCCATTGATAATATGAAGTCCAAGGAGGCCATCTCTCTGCTTACAAAGAGATGGCCTCCTGAACTTAATATACAATGACTCCAAGTCTGAAGTAAATATATAATAGGTTGAGGAGCCCATCTGGAGTCATTGTCTATTAGGTTTAGGAGGCCATCTCTCTATAAACAGAGAGATGGCCTCCTTGGACTTTATATTATCAATGTCTAGAAGGAAAAAGAGACAGAGGAAGGCAGCGGATAACATATTTGCAGGGCCTGATCAGGTGGATGACGGAACGGGGGTTGCGAGGTGTAACAGGAGCAAACATACTAAAAGCCACAAGGGATAAGGAGACGTGGAGAACCATGATCGCCTATGTCCTGAAGGGACAGGGCACATAGAAGAAGTGCTTGTAGAGAGGAAAAGGTAAGAGAAGAGGGGAAAAATAATTTCTTCAAAAAAAAATTTTTTTTCTTCCTCCTTTCTTTCTGTCCATATACTTTTTTTTGTCATACAATTTCATCTTCATTTTAAATTTTTTTAACAAATAAGAAATAAATTTTCCCAGATGGCTCTGAAGAGGTTGTGATAGAGACCAGTCGGTCATTCTTCCTGTGTTTTTATTCTTTGTTTTCATCTTACAAAATGCCTTTAAGTATTAAACTTAATTTATTTCTTTCCATCATACGATTTTGTACAACCAATAATTTTTATATATATATATATATATATATATACATAATTAATATGCTCATACAATAAAATAGTAATTGTTTAATATAATAAAACAATAAAATATTGTTCTTGACATGAACAATTTTTTATATATATGTGTGTGTCAAGAACAATATTAGAAAAATTGTATGACAAAGAGGTAAAAGTTTACTTGATCCTTCAGAATTTTATCAGACTAAATCCGTTATGTTGGTTTGACTACATGAACACCTGAATGAGGGTTGCTGGGAATTTTAGAATTATTTTTTTTTTATTAGTCAATCAGTTAAGTGCCATACATGATACACGCTTGGGCAATCATGTCTCTTTCAATCCATGGCTGACCAAGCAGATTTTCTCATGATAAGTTGACATTCATTTCTGTGGTTGACTGGTTGCCAACTAAGGCTATAGAACCCAATCTGACCTGCTATTCAACCCATAGCTAGAGAGAGAAGGGATGGATTCATACTTTTTTCCAAGAGTATTTGTGTGCAAGTGAATGCAAAAAATTCAACTGGAATTTAAACTCAGCTCTCCAATTTCTCATTCTCAGTCAACATCCATTAACCTACCACATACATCCAAATTTTTTATATATCTAACCAAATTCTTTCCTGGAAGGTTTTCTATTATCACAGTGTGGGATACTTTTTTTTTAATCATTTCACCCCAAGCAAGGCATTCCACTGCCACTATTGTGCAGGGGGTTCAAGGAAACATTAACCAGCTCCCTATGCTTCAAATTTACATGCAGTTCCTTCAAACGAAATTCATGAATAATTAAGATTGGATATACTACTACATCCCTATTAAGAAGATTCATACGACATCTCTCTGACTGTAGCAAAGTTAGTACCCATTTAAATACACATGGAACCCTACCAAACTTTGTCTGCGACATACTTATAAAAAATACAACTAGAATAGCCTCGTGTAAAAAAAAAAAAAAAAAAAAATGCTAACAATAATGGAAGCATTAATACTAAAGAAAAACCCAGGAATCAGTAATATCAAATATGAACACAACCACAATATACTATGTTTAGAAAATAAATAACTCTCCTATCACTATATATACAAAATCTGTAGCTGATAAGAAATTGATTAAAATCAACCTTCTTCACTTTTACAAAAATTCACAACGATGTGTGAAATCCTGGTTTATTCAAAACAAAAAAGGGATTGACCATGTGCTTAAAGTAAAAGTTGAAACCAGATTTTGCAAGTAGGTATTAAAATGATTGGGAGCAGCAACTTGCAAGATCAAAAAGGATTTTGCAAGTAAGTGTGAAAAATCTAGATTACAATAAAAGGACTTCATCAGTCAGAGTGTCAGATGGGAGCCATGGGACAAACATCTAAAATGTAACTTCAACTTCAAACTACTCTGACATTGTCCTCTTTCTCTTTCTCCTTATCTCTTTCAACAATTACTACTACAAACAATTTCTTCAATTCTGGATACCCTTAACTCAACTTTATCATTGAACATGAACTCTACTCATAACTACTTAATAATATTTCTAATTGAACATTAACTTCTGAAACTTGTGTTATTCTTTCCTTTTCATAAATTTTTATTTTAAAATGCAAAATGTATATTTTATTCTTCTTACGCTATTCCGCACAATTCCATATATTCCAACCTGCTGACAACCAACCTTCTGATGAAAACCTACCTTCTGATAATAATTCTGCATGAAACTTGTAAGCTGTAGGGAGTTTGGTTATGTCTGACACAAGGCTGAATCAAAGAAACATTAACCAGCTCCCAATGGCTACACTGGTGACTCCTGACGTACAAAGAATACACACCGCTACATTACAAATCTACATATTCAGTTGAAAATAAAAATAAAAACACTCCTTGATAATGGCTAATAGAATAGCCTAAAGTGGTTGGATATGTAGAACAATCGGACAATTTTGGCACTTTATGCATAAAAAGAAAACAAAATTTTATGAAAGACAAATTGCAGTACCTTGTCAGCTGTCTTTAATGAAATTTGCATAAAAGAGGGATTACTGTCCCAGTGCACAATTTTACATATTGAAGAGAGGAGTTACACATGGTAGAAAGTTTGCTTGAGGTGTGAAACTTTCAGCCACCATCCAGTGTTTCCGATGTCTACATAACTTATATCCACAAACACTTTAACTTTGAGCACCCTTCCCTCATAAATATAGTAAATTTTAAAAAACTATACTTAATGCTAAGCTTCTGTATAATTTATGACAACTACAATGTACACTTTGCATCAAGTAGTAAAATGTTTTATTCCTTAAAAAATAATGATGCAAAGAAAATCAAAACAAAGCATTAAATTACAGGGTTTTTTTTTTTTTGGTCTATCTTTTTCGGTTTCTTACAGGTCATGTGACCTGTGACTGTTCTTATGAAGAATTTAAAATGTTTCTTCATTTAATATGGTTTATTTGTAAAAGTAGTAGTTAATTCGTGCTGAAATATAAGCTTTCATGATAACCTATTTCTTTTTTTTTTCTTTTATTACTGTTTATGTCTAGTATGCTTCTTGTAAAAAAAATAATAAATTAAAAACTTTAAAATTAGCAAACAATACAGCCATACTACAAACTTCTCAGGCTTACCCACTTTTCAAAATGTGATAAAATTACCAAATCTCAGATTTTTTTTTTTTTTTTGGGAAGGGCTTCTCGGTCAGTTCAAGAAATTTCCACCACCATCTAGTATTTCTGCCTGAATTTCTGAGATGAGAACTTAGCATTTTTTACATGTGGACTATTATCGTCATCTTTATTATTGTTATCATGTTTCAGCCATTGTACTCTGCAGCCTTCATCAAGATCTTATTTTAAATCACTTTCGGGGAATTTTGAATAATGGGTTCAATTTGAAATTCCCTGAAGTTTACCTGGATCAACAAGTGCCGGATGAAGATGAGAGCACAGCATCCAAAATGGGACAATAATCCACATGTAAATAATGTTAATAACTGCCTATTATTGGCTATTTACTCAGTTCAACTTTGAGAGTGATGTTAACGTTGACTCTGAGTACAATATGATGCTGTAAGAAGTTATAAAAATTTTCAACCTTGTGTCAGTTTTGGCAATGATGAAATTTTGGAGAGGATGGGCACAAGAAAACTGATGCTTAACATCAGGAAAAGAGAGCAAACATTATTGGGATATGCATTCACAAATACCATTGGGAAAGTTATCCATCTCTTTCTTCCAGTTATGGGTTAAATAGCAGGACAGATTGGGTTCTATAACCTTGGCTGCCAACCAGTCTACTGCAGAAAGTAATGGCAACCTACTGCAGGATAATCTTCTGTTCAGTCAATCATGTCTTTTTTGAGACATGATCACCCAAGCGTGTATCACATATGGCACTTAACTGGCTGAGTGATTCATATTTTTTTTTTTTTTTAATCATATTACCCCAAGCAAGGCGGTAATGCCACTGAAGTGCAGGGGGCTATGTAAGGATGAGAAGATTGGAAAAGAGAAAGCTGGGAACCACATCCTAAACAGAGAACAAGGGATGAGCCTCTGCACCTGTTCAATAGACGTGGGTGGAGTGTGAACCGGGTGATAGTTTAGTCCATCTACTCCAATTGAGGAAAAAAAAAAAGAGTGAAAAGATTGGAAAAGAGAAAGCTGGAAACCACATCCTAAACAGGGAACAAGGGATGAGCCTCTTCACCTGTTCAATAGACGTGGGTTGAGTGTAAACCGGGCGGTAGTTTAGTCTATCTACTCCAATTGTATGGTATTTGCGTGTAAGTGAATGCAATGAATTCAACTGGAATTCGAACTCGGCTCCCCGACCCCTCGCTCCGAATCGACATCCATTGTACCACAACGCACATATACTGCACTTAAATTCATGTTCTAGCTACTATAAAGCAAATCTCATCAGAATAATTACCATGAAAGTATTTATAGAAAAGGCACAGGGAAGCTACATTATGGCAGTGGGAAAGTGACTGAACCTTGGATGCTAGTTCAGGGCCAATAAAATAGCAGATTCTTCTTTAGATTTCATCTAGAATCTGTAAATATATAGAAGGGGCACCAGACCATAAGTGGCAGGAATATTTGAAGACAAAATGGTTGAATGGTAGATTTATAAATATATAAGATAGATTCTGAAGAGAAAAATTGTCGAGCATAACACAGTGAAATAACTTTCCTAGCAGTAGATCTAGCAATTGATTCGATATAATCTTTCCATTTCATGTTAGCAGAGAATGTTAACTCAAGAAGGCACGATGAGTCATTTTTCTAAAATTTAGCATCAGCCATAATAAATTTAGTTTACATAGGTTACATTCATAACTAATAATTTCATCATATTTGCTACATATATATGCACACACTTACAGTTGTTGTCTTCTATCTACTGTGTCCCTTTGAAATGTGGGTGATCATGGCTCTCTGCATTTTCCTGTCTTTTGTATCTTTCAACTATCTTTGTTTTTGTTTTTAAGTATAAACATCCTTTTTCTTTCTCTTTCCCTGAAAAATGACTTATTTCTCACGTTCCATCTATATTATTCTTGACATCATTCTATGGAACTACTGTTGCTTATAGTTTTTTCTTAATCTATAAATTACAACACCTGCTGTTTCCTTATGAAATAATCTGTGTCATTATACATGTTATTTGGGGATGAACAAATTTTTTTAGTTTGTTAAAAGCCTACCTTTGATATCACAGTTCACATAAAGTTTTTTTTTAAATTTCCTAAATTTCAATTTTATAGTAAAACCTTAAACAGTACACTTCTATATGAATTTAACTTGTTTATCATGAATTGTTTTTCTATATATGATTTTAGGATCTTTTGCATTGCTATGCATGTAATCCTTAGCACGAAAATAAATTTTGTATTTTTTAATCTACCTATTGCTTTGTTGATGGCAATTTGATCAAATTTCAGTTCTAAATTGTTTGTCCATTTAGAATACTCTATTACAAAATATATACAGTGGTTGTAAAAATTTATATACAGTGTAACCCTGATATAAGAGAGTTATCAGGGCCATATAAATGTTCTCTTATATCCGGGCTTCTCTTATATTTGGGTTTGGTCTGTTTTATATACATTACCACAGGCTGTAATTTGGGACCAGATAAACTATCTCTTATATCCGGGTTTTCTCTTATATCCGGGTTATACTGTAAATGGATCTTACACTTTCCGTCTGAGTTACATGCAGACTATTGTCCTCATCTTTGTTTTTGTTATCATAACGTTTTGGTCACTGTGCTCTTTGGCAGTCATCAGGTGTGTATCATTCTTACACATTATAATACCGTGTGTGGCAAAAAAGTAATTGCTTTTTTTTTTCTAAGCTGAGGTGAATAGGAGTAACTGATTGGTTATTATGCCTACCAAACCTTACACCAACTTACTTTTTGTTGCGGAATGTTCTGAAAGATCTTGTTTACAGACTCAAGCTGAAAACAATTTCTGAATAAAAAGATCAATTTTTGATGACTTTAATGTATTGTAGAAATCTGTCAAATGATGTGTTGAAGCATTATTGTTAGGGTTCAGAGTTGTATTGAACATAAAGGGTAGCATTTTGAACATGTTAAATATTTTGTTAATCATAACAAATGATGTTGATTTGATGTGACAATACAAAAAATATACAAATACAAACCTTTCTTTAAACTACTGAAATTTCTTTTTGTTCCATAAGTTAATAAGTAAAAAAAGGTCTTACTGTTGAACTCTGTATTGTATTTGGGGGAAAAATGAAAGCAGAAAATCAAAGAATTCAATTAGGGACATAGAAAAGACTAAAAATAAAAGCATTTTTTTTTTTTTTTTTTTTTTTTTTTACCATGACATTATGATAAGCTTTTAAATGACAAAAAAAGTCTGAAATAATTTTTTTTTTTTTAAATCAACATACAGTACCATTTAATAGAAACAATCTTATCTACTCACCTGTTGTTTTTGTGATGGGTGGTTGTGTTGGACGTTTCCTAGGCTTTTTCGTTATCCTTTTCTGTTCTGTAGTTGGTTGTAATGTTGTGGTACGGTGTTTCTTTTGTGTTGACACACTGACTGGTATCATTTGTGTCACACTAAACAATTCAGTCGTACTACTTGAGCTGATGGCTTCCAGGGTGGGACCTGTGGTGCAAGTCTTACTTGTTGAACAATCGTCAGGAAGGATAGTTGGCCCATATGGAAATTTTGAAGATTCGGTGGGCATTTTACTTGAAGAAACAAAATCATATTTAGATGACATGTCATCATGTTTCATGACCGCTTCTTCAATGTAGACTGAGCCAACACTTGAAGTCGTTGGAACATAGCTACCAGTACTTGAAGAAATTTCTCCTTCTTGGATTTCTGTGGAAGTGCTGGAGATGAATGCGGAACTGGAAGAAATTGAGGGGTAAGAATAAGGAGGTACTTGCATACTGGATGATGCTTGCTGATATTCTGTCAATGATGAGGTTGCAATCTTTGATGGGACTGAATAATATAGTGTTGAGTGTGTTCTGATTGTCTTTGACGTCGTCATTTCTTTGTCAGAAAGTTCTGGTGAAGATGTATGCCAAGTCTCTCTGGTGTGTTTTGTTTCTTCAGGCCATAATCCTCCTATGGCATAATCTGTTGCCTTAGATGACGCTATCACTTCAGAATGCCACACATCTGTTGAATATTCAGTTTCCCTTGAAGACCAAAAATCTGCTGATTGTTTAGGGTACCACATATCTGTAGCAGGTTCTGTTTGTCTTCTGGATGACCAAGCATCAGTAAAATACTCATTCCTCGAGTACCACATATCAGTGGGTGGTCCCATTTCTTTAGAAGACCAGACATCAGTAAAATCCTCCTTTCTGGAGGACCAGACATCAGTAAAATCCTCGTTTCTGGAGGACCAGACATCAGTAGAATCCTCTTTTCTAGAATACCATAAATCTGAATAAGGATCCATTTTTCTGGAAACTAATATATCTGACGAAGATTCGGTTACTTCAGAATGCAAAATTTCCCGAGTACGTTCGCTATCTTTGGATGCCCATGGATCTTTTGTGATCCATATCTCCCAGGAAGAGGATGTAGATGAGGAGAAAAGATCGGTATCCCAACTTGGTATATAGATCGAAGAACTAATACGTTTACTAGATGACGTGCTTGCTGTTTCCTCAAAGTAGAAAATGTTGCTCTCACTGGAGTCGATGACAGAACTTAAAGATGGTGTTGAAACAAACAAGGAGTCTGAAGCTACTTGAGTTGATGGTTGAATGCTCACCGTTTCTTCTTCATCACTTCCTGAACCTGAACCTGATCCTGCATAGGGCATGTCTAGGGAAGTGTTTAAAAAAATAAAAAATAAAAATAAAAAATTTTAGTTCTGTCAATTATTTGAGGTAAAAAAAATGTAGAGAAAAAAATGCAAAATACTAATAATCTGGGTGGTTTAATAATTTATTTTTGTTTTTGATAATTTCAGTCTAAGTAAGGCAATAGACAATAAAAACTTATAAGACACAAGGAGGTGCTTGTCATGTAGTGTCGACACTGACACATGAGGCTGAATGCCGATCACCAAATAACAAAATAAAACTACTAGAAAGAAGGGATTATTCTACTGGGGATCACATGACCATGATTATAGCCTATATTAAGCACCAAACAGAAGTCTAAGTGGATCAACCAAGTAAATTAATCGGATTATGAATAGTAGCAGTAGTTATACTAGTTACAGCTGAGTAGCAGAGTTGAGTGTTCACAGTGTGATATTACTATTTAGTCCTTGAGTAGATTACTAAAGAGAACTCCCAGGAGAGGATACTATGTATTATCTGGAGGAACATCTTCATACATTACTGTTTGCAAGATACACAAATAACTATCACCTTATAGTAATAACTATTACTACAAATTCACGAGTAACTGAAGTAATAACAACCGTGTGTTATCACAACACCTGAGTAATCTTTTAGGTCTCAACAATAACCAATGAGCTTACAACAATGCTAAAAGGAAAACAAAGGCAATGAAAAAGAAAAACAAGATTGAAGGCGGGAGAAGACGATGATTACCTTTGCATTTAAATATTTGAAGGTCAAAGCTAAGTAAGAAAGAACAAAGAAAACCAAGAGAAAAATCTAATGGCATAAGACTTAGTTACATCCAGAAATTTCCGTAGTGACATTATGAAATATCATCACCAATCTAGTACTACACTTAAATACCTGAGGTCAAGGTCTGTCAGTTAAATTACATGCTTGGGTGATCATGTCTCTTTCGATCCTTGATTGACGTGGCTTGTTTTCCCACAGTAGGTTGCTATTTCTTTCTGGAGTAGACTCGTTGCCAACCAAGGCTATAGAAACTAATGTCCTGCTATTTAACCCATAGCTGGAGGGAGAAGCAATGGATTAATATCTTTCCCCAAGGATATTTGGGCGTAAGTGAATGCAATGAATTGAACTGGAATTCGGACTCGGCTCAAGTCAAGGTACCAAAGATGAAAGCTCACCAGAACAGTTATGAATTAATATATTTACAGAAAAGCATGAGAAAAGTTCTGTTATGGGAGTGAGAAAGTGACTAAAGTCAAGATACCAGATTAGGACCAATAGTATTGCATATTCTTTGTATTTTGTCAGATCTCTAGACACATAAATTTTTTTTTTTAATCATGTCACCCCAAGCAAGGCATTCCACTGCCACTGTAGTGCAGGGGGTTACACAGGGCGATAGACGAGTTAGGATGTACATGGGGGAAGAGTTGGAGAGAATGGGAGGGTTAGTGTGTTAGAAGGTGTCTATTGACCTTACATTTAAACTCTTGGAGGTTATAGCCGTCGGGGAAGCAAGCATGCGGAAGGGAATTCCACAGGCGGAAAGTGAGAGAAAAGAAGCTGTTGGAGTAGAAATTGTGGTTAAATTTAATCGGTTTCACTGTAAAATTGCCAATCTAGTATCTCGTGCAAACTCACGCCTAGGGAGCACCAGTGATTTAAGTTCATCAGAGCAGAAGCCATGAAAGTATTTATAGAAGAGGCACAGAGAAGCCACGTCACGCTGGTGGGAGAGTGGCTGCAGGCGGTCAGCTAAGTCGGTATCAATCACGTTACAGATTCTTCGCTGTATTTTGTCAAGAAGCCCGAGGAGAATAGTAGGGGCACCCAACCAGATGTGGCAACAGTATTCAAAACACGGGCGGATGGTACCAAAACAGACAAGTCAGTAATAATCAATACACAGACAGATGGTAGACTTGCTGACTCTAGGTTTGTACCTTATCCAGTGTAGTTATTGAATTATAAATAAAAATTGCAAACAGATTAAGACCTAAAATACATTCTTTTGGATTAGAAGGAAGGCTGCTTAGGCTGAATAAAAAGCTTCTCAAGTAATCCAAAAGACGAAGTACAAATTGAATTGTCTACTAAGTTTTCTGCTGTTGCAGATCCCACATAATTTCAGTTACTAATCAAATTCTACAATTCTACTCTTACATAGAAATGGATTTATTTCTGTAAAATATTTCAGGTAAAGAAAGCAAGAAAAAAGTGTTAACCAAGGTAGTTTAATAAGTTTTCTAGCTCTTGGTATCTGTCAAAATTTAGAACAGACTGGAATATATTGTCTGGTGCAATTATTGGATTATAAATAAAAATTGGTACAAAAAAAATTAAAACCTCACTGGTTAATTAATCTGTTAGTAGTTACAAATTTTATTAGGACTTTAAATACAGCTATTTTAAAAGTATATATAAACGTAAATGTATAGAAAAAATAAATAAAACAAATTGGGATAAGTAAAAAAAAAAAGATTACTCATTATAAAGTAGTGAACCACAAATACTTAAAAATAAAAGGGCTAACTGGTTATTGCACCTTGCTCTTCAGAACTCACTCAAAGGCAAAAATATATAATTATGTGCAAAACAATACAAAAATGTGGTGGGTAGAAAAAATTATAATGAAAGAATCAACAGTATAAATCTGATACAGATTACATGTATACCCAAAAACCATTCATTGCACTTATAGAATGTAGATTCCTGAGACTTAATTTAACTGGTCTCAGATGTCAGTTTGGATGTTCTCTGCTGATTACTGCAAAAAAAAAATACCTGGTAATTAAATTTTTGGATTGGGTTATTAAATTATTAATTTGAGAGTGTTGGAATTCGGGATCAAGATGAACATTGTCCCATCACCCTGGAGATGATTTAACATTAGCTTGGGAGGATTAAGCCTTTTTTTGTGGTGGTGGTGGTAATTATTTTAATTCAATTGGTGAGGTGGAGGTTAATGCCAGTATGATACAACATTTTTAATTAAAGTTTTAAAAGCAACTAATTAATTGTAATTTCCCATCAATATTGTTAGACTTTAAATAAATGGGACATACAAATAGAAAATAATGGACAAAACAAAAACGAATAAAAATTTTAGCACTTCTTCTAAACTGGGAAATGAAACTGGAATAAAACTGAATGTAAATTGAAGGACTTAAAGATAAACAATGCAAATATGTAAATGTTTGAGTTTTAAGGATCATTGGAGTAGATAGACTAAACTATCGCCCGGTTCACACTCCACCCACGTCTATTGAACAGGTGAAGAGGCTCATCCCTTGTTTCCTGTTTAGGATATGGTTTCCGGTTTTTCTCTTTTCCAATCTTTTCACTCTTTTATTTTATTTTATTTTTTTTCAATTGGAGTAGATAGACTAAACTATCAACCGGTTCACACTCCACCCACATCTATTGAACAAGTGAAGAGGTTCATCCTTTGTTTCCTGTTTAGGATGTGGTTTCCGGTTTTTCTCTTTTCCAATCTTTTCACTCTTATGTAGCCCCCTGCACAACAGTGGCGTTTTCGCTTTGCTTGGGGTGATATGATTAAAAAAAATATAATTGTTGGACCTAATTTTGCTTTATAAATAAAGCAAGAAATTTTTTTCCTGTCAATTTTTACTTAAAAAAAAAACTTAAATGAATCATTAAGAGTATTTATGCCTTTTCTGTATATCTAAATCTAAACTCATTTATAAATGGAACTTTGTGTGTGTCTGCTACCAGCCAAGATTCCGAAACGGCTGAACCGATTTTCTTGAAAATTTACACAGTTGTACTATTAGCATCTGCGAGTGTTCTTAGCTAGGTTTTATGCTGAGGTACCCCCGATAAATATCAAAATTTGATAATAAAAAAAATCGAGTTATAGAAGGAGTGGTCCGATTTTAATCAAATTTGACACACTCATAGACAAAGATATAAGAAACGATATTCAGAAGTTTCAAGGTTACAGTTCTTACAATAGTGCAGAAAATCGATTTTATATATATATATATACATACAAGACAAGATGTTTGTGTATGTGTATATCTGTTTATCTGCCTGTATGTCTGTATTTTTTCGGCCCTTTTAGTTTTTGCTTCAGGTTTGGCTCTAAGTAGGTATAATTGTACTTCTTAGTCTCAGCCATGATGCCATTTACTCAGAGGACTTATTTAGCCTTCAAAATTCAGTTTACAACGAAAAAAACTTATTTGATATCGATACCAGGAAATCAAAATTTGACTTACATTCATTCATTTTTCTTTCAGTTTACAGTTTCGCTTTAACTGGAAACAACTATTGCTTTTTTGTCTTTCATGCCAACGTCCGAAGAGTTTGAGCTCCAAGACCATGGATTAGTTTTAAAGCTTTCATTACACCCGAGCAATGCTGGGCTATACTGTTAGTCATTATCTAAATTGAGAATTTAATAAATAATAAACAATAAAGATATAGTCTCTTGAAGTTAAAAGGTTCTATGCGGATATTCTAGGTAGGGAAATTTGTGAGAATATATAAACAAAGATGGAAGTATACAAAATCTTGAATTTCTGCTCTGGATGTTTATTCCTTTTATAGTGACTGTAATAAAACAGTTCTCAACTGCTTTACATTTTTGGTTTAGAAGTATGTTTGGATAACAGTGGCTGAACTCAAGTCAGCCCTGCACTGAGTTGGAATGACCAGTTCAACTGAGTAAAGATGCCGAAATATGTCCAAATGCTGTCATTGGAAAGTGGAAAAAAAGATTATTTTCCAAAAGATGGGCTCATAAAATTGCATAAGTGACCAAAATCCTTTTCTGTTTCTTTATATGTTGCAACATTGGAAAATATTTTTTTTTTTTTCATTTTTTATTATTATTTTAGAAGACATAGCGGAGTAAAGGGTAGTGGCTTGGATTGAGGAATTGGAGAGCTGAGTTTGAATACCAGTTCGATATATTACATTCACTTACATGCTAATACCCTTGGAAAAAGTATGAATTCATTTCTTCTCCCTCAAGCTATGGGTAAATAGCAAGACAGAATGGGTTCTATAGCCTTGGCTGGCAACTAGTGTAGGAGAAGGAAAACTCTGAATTCAAACCAGCCTGGAGTGAGTTGGGCTTTGTCAGGCTGTTGTGCCCAAAGAAATACCTTTTCTACTGCAGCTTCAATACACGTGGTGCCTTTACGACCCTAATGCGTCACAATACATCTGGATCTGGATGATTTATTAATTCTATTTCATTTTACCCTAATTCGCAACATAATCCTGGGAATCGTAAATAAAAAATACTTTTGATAAAGACTTTAAAACATTTTTGATTGTGAACAGTTGGATAGGCAATGGAATGATTTATTAATTCTATTTCATTTTATCCTAAGTTGCAACTTGATACAGGGAATTGTAAATGAAAATACTTTTGATAAAGACTTCGAAAACATTTTTGATTGTGAATAGTTGGATAGGCAATGGAAAACCAATTCATTATTTTTTTCTAAAAAAATCATAGGAATTCGCATAATTATTTCCTAATCAGTTTGCTCCAAGGAAGGCAACAATATTTCTCAGATGCAAGGGGCTGTTGGGAGTAAAAGAGAACTAAGAGACTTTAGAAGTAACTGGAAACTAAACAAGAAATGGCAGACCAAATTCTGCTCTTGTTCAGACAACTAGGGAAGATTCTGAACCAGATGATAGGCAAACCTAACTACTATTGAGAAAAAAAAATGGCAGATAAACTTTCAGAGTCGAGGTGGCAATATTAAAAGTATGGCATTGAAATACACTGTAGAAGGAACCAAAAACCCAATCCTAAACAGAAAACAAGGGATGAACCTTTACTCATGCTCAGCAAACCAGTGAGGAGTGTGAACCTGTTTACTCCTATTGAGAAAAAATAAATAGTAAATAAAATGTCCAAGTTTCAGCAGAGACATAAGTAGATGATAAAGAGAATCTTTGCAAAGCCATGGTTTTTTTATTCTCTGAAAGGGCTACATGCTAATTATTTTATTTAATAGATCTCTTCTCCTGCTAGAGAAAGCAGGAGAAATTGGGTTCTCTAGCCTTGGGTGGCAGCCAGTCTAGAGTAAAGACAACTATGAATTTTGAACTGTGGAGCAAAGGGAAAACATCATCTCAATTTTCAAAGTCATGCTAATTCAGATGAAGTAAAAGAAGCAGTGGTGAGCCGTGATTACTTATATTTCGAAAAGACATGGCATTTAAAAAAAAGTAACAGGTATTGGAATTCAACTATGTAAAAATTTTGTGCAAATACCAACCTGTCACTGAGTGAACATCTGTATCTGGTCTCTGTATTGGTGGGGAAGGCGTAATATATTGGCTAATAGGTGGATAGGTCTGTGGTTGCAGTGTTGTTTCGATAACAGATATTGCATCTTCATCAGTATATGTGGAATCACCAGATCCTGACATACTGTCAATACCTGTGTAACTTTTGCTCTCTGCTGGAGTTGGTGTGTGCATAGAAGAGATGTACATTTGGCTTTTTGTGTAGTAATCTGTTGGTGTAATTTCAGGAATGACCTCTTGGGATGTTATAAGGCTTGAACTAAAGGTGGAGGAAAACTCTGAAAAAAATAAGGATTCCCCTTGGTAGCTTGAGGTTGTTTCAGGAAAAACACTGGATGGTACCTTGGTATCAAGTGTTGCTGCTGGTGATGATGCAAAGTAGGAACTCTTGGTAGGGGATATCTGTGAAAAGTGGGAACTTGGTATCAGTGTATGACCAACAGTCTCACTTTGCGGAAGGAACGGCTTGGTCATTTTATCTGTTGTTAGTGGCAATTCTGAACTGGTTTCTTCGACAAATGAGGAACTCTTCGATTTTGTCTCGGGCCACCACCACCAATGTGTTGAAGATGTGGGCTTCACTTTGGTTGCTGGCACCAAGTCTGGGACTGGTGTTGGTGCTGGTGTCATAAACCTCCGTGCAGATCTTTTCTTCCTGCCCAGCTGCTGTTTGGATGGGTTGACCATGGCCGAGATGTACCAGCCGACTACGTTATAGCCAACTTCTGACGTTAAACGCCCACCTTCGACATTATGCTGCAGCACTTGAACAAAAAGATGCACCTCCGGGAAGACGCTGCAAGGAACTTGCCAGGTCAATTCTGTAGCATTTGGAACAATGGCTACTGTGTTTCCATGTCCTGAAGCCAGAATACTGTAGCTCTTGTCGTTATCTTGTTTTGAAAAGAGTTCGTTTCCAGTACTGATAGTGATCACTGAAGAGTCAATGCCCAGAAAATGAGCCAAGTTTTTGATTAAATTTAGCCTATCAACAACCCAAAGTTCTTTCAGGTTGACTGCAAAAATTAGTGTTGTCTGGATTAAATCTACCCCTCTGTAGCATACCTTTGACCTTTTGTTATGATCTGGTTCATCTGAGGGCTGAGTTGGAGCTTGAATGTTTTTTTTAATGTCAAGGGGCCAAGATATTACTGCTATGTGAAAGACATCAGAAACCTTTCTACAGATAGATTTTGGGTCTTCAACTGTTGCTTTTAGGTAAATACCATAGCTATCTTGGATGTTTGGGACTGCTAACAGTTCTTGCCTTTCTTGATTGTAATAAATCCACTCAGGTAAACTTGAATTTTGCAAAGCTGGAGTAATCTGAAAAAAAAATGTAGATAACATGAAAGTTTAATGAAATAATTACAAAAATTAGTAGTGGTATAATCTAGATAACCGGGAAAAATTGGTTTGTCTGTTTCTTATACAGGGTGTCCCTAAAATCTGGACTTTTATCTAAACTTATTTATAAATGGAACTTTGTCTGTGTGTGTGTGTCCGTTACCTATAGACTCCAAAATGGCTGAACCGATTTTCTTGAAAATTTATACAGTTGTACTATAAGCGTCTGTGAGTGTTCTTAGCTAGGTTTTGTGTCGATAAATATCGAAAATTGGGTTATAGAAGGAGTGGTCAAATTTTAATCAAATTTTATACACTCATAGACAAAGACATAAAAAACGATATTCAGAAGTTTCAAGGTTGCCATTCTTACAATAGTGCAGAAAATCAATTATATATATATATATATATATATATATATATATATATAAATAAAAGGCAAGATGTTTGTGTGTGTGTTTGTTTATCTGCCTGTATGTCTGTATTTTTTTCAGCTCTCTTATTTTAGTTTTTGCTTTGGGTTTGACTCTAAGTAGGTATAATTGTAGTTCTTAGTCTCAGCCATGATACCATTTACTCAGAGGACTTATTTAGCCTTCAAAATTCAGTTTACGACGAAAGAAACTTATTTGATTTCGATACCAGGAAATGAAAATTTGACTTACATCCATTCATTTTTCTTTCAATGTACGGTTTCGCTTTGAGTGAAAACAACTATTGCTTTTTAGTCTTTTGTGTCAACTTCCAAAGAGTCTGAGCTCCAGGACCATGGATTAGTTTTAAAGCTTTCATTACACCCGAACAATGCCGGGCTATACTGCTAGTATATATATATATATATATATATATATAAAGGACATTGAGGTTAGCACTTATATACAAATGTAAAAGGGGATATTGAGGCCCATTTCTATATTTATATTTACATATATTCTATTCTTGATATTGAACATTTTAACACATAAATGTCAGTCAGTCAGTTAAGTGCCGACTGTGATACATGCTTGAGTGATCATGTCTTGAAAGAGACATGACTGACTGGGCAGAACATGATCTCGCAGTAGGTTACCATTACTTTCCATGGTAGATTGGTTGCCAGCCAAGGCTATAGAACCCAATCTGTCCTGCTATTTAACCCATAACTGGAGGGAAGAGACGGATTAATACCTTTCCCAAGAGTATTTGCGCATAAATGAATGCAAGGAATTCAACTGGAATTTGAACTCGGCTCCCCAATTTCTCGTTCTGAGTTGATATCCACTGCACCACAATGCACAGCATACCTTAAACTATGTTTTTTATGCATATATTTTTATATTGCAGGACAGAAACTTTTATGAGTGGCTACCATCCTACCCCCCTCCTTACATTCATATTTCTAATTAATGAATTTTGGTTGTTTTCAACCTTTTATCATTCCAGACAATATCAGTGTAGCTAAAGATGTATTGAGCTGACATTCTTAGATTTCTCTTTTCATGATTCCTGAAATAGTCATTGCCAAAAAAATAACAGAATTGATAAAACTGATGAAAAGAAGATAAAAGAAATACCCAGGTGTAAAACTCAGAGGAACAGGAAATTCCCGAGATATCTTTCATTTCCTCTGACTGTTTTCCTTTTTTTTAAAATGAGATTTTCAACACCAGCTCACAATAGAATGAATTGTTTTAACCTTCCCAAAAATTTTAAATTTAATTATAGACAGAAGTATTTAGGTGTACAAAAATATCTATTGAATATATATTGTCAAAAAAAAAAAAGAAAATGGTACAAAATTAAATCACTGTGAGTTAGTGGATTATAAATTTTGTTGTTCTTCCTCTCATGTGTGCTGGGTCCCTTCAGGACATTGGTGGGCATGATTCTTCACAATTTCCTGTCATTAGGTTTTTTTTTGGGGGGGGGGTTTAAAGAAAGGTTCATGGGAACTTCTGCACACTCCTAATAAAATAGAATTTTTTAAATTCATTTAACTTGAAAAAATCATTCACCCAAAATTTTTTAAATTAGAGGCAACAAAAATTGTATCACACATAGGTGTATGTGAAGTCAATGAAACAAAGTTGAAAAGCTTATAAACAATATATTTCACAATCATGACTCAGCTCTTTCAGATTGATATAAAAATGCATTTAAAGAAAATTATTTTGTGATCTTAGAGGATAAGAGGGGATATATATATATATATATCCCCTCTTATCCTCTAAGATCACAAAATGTTTTTCTTTAAATGCATTTTATATCAATCTGAAAGAGCTGAGTCATGATTGTGAAATATATATATATTTTAGAACATGTTTATAATTTTTCTATATATATATCAACGACAAAGGTACATTTGTTTCGACATTGAAACTTAATGTCTCATCAGGCGGTGTGTAAAGTAATGGAAAGCCTCTTTCCTTATATTTGTTTAGTTTTGTTAGAGATGTTGGTGGGGGTTAGTGATAGGGGAATAAGTATATCAAGCACTGTTTTAAATTAATATTTTGGACGTTGTAAGAATTCTTTCTTTGTTCTGTATTCACGCGGATATATATATATATATATATATATATATATAGCCCCTCTTATCTTCGTGGCCCTGGGTACGACGGTAAACTGCATCCGACAGCAAAGCCTCTGATTAGAAGGTTGTGAATAGCATGGAACCACCTCTTAAATGCTGTTGTTCCCAGGTCCACCCTGACCCAGGGTGGTAGCACCTGTTAGGGTCCCAGCTATGGGCAAATAGTTAACCCTCAGACTGGGGTCAAAACACTATGAAAGTATAAAAATACATTTTTATAGAAATATATATGTGAAAATAGACTTTAAAGAAAAATGTACATTTTTGAAGGAAAAAAAAATTATTGCCATAATACATTTTTGAAAGAAAAAATTATTACCAGCATTACATTTGTGAATACAAAACTAGAAGATATCTTCAGTTTAGTAAAATACAAAAAAATTAAATTGTTTTCATCAAATTCTGATTAAATCAACCTTCTCATTATAACTGAACATTAAAAAAATACCTTAAAACCCCAACTATTTTGGCATTAAATAAACCACAGAATTTGATATGCCATTAAAAAAAGCTCAAGCTCTTATCCTCTAAAATCCCCAAATATTTTTCCTTGAAATATATATATTTTTCTCTGTGTGTGTGTGTGTGTGTGTATATATATATATATATATATATATATATATATATATACACACACACACAAGTGTACCTCTGCCATCAAAAATATTTGAGAGGATTATTAACTGTTTTTTCACAGTTTATCCTCCTGAGTATGACAGGAGGGAATATATATATATATATATATATATATATATATAATGTCTGTATGTTATATAGATAAATATACAACGATCTTTATGATAATAGAAAGGATATATATTCTTCACTACTCGATGGCATAATTTTTGCAGAAAAAAAGCAAACCCGGTAAGATCTTTCATAACTGGTAGTAAAGAGAGTGGACTGAGCTGACTTTGCCTTGCAATTGTCTCTCTCATTAACTGAATTGACGCTGCCTTGCCATTGTTTTTCTCTCTCCATGAGTGTGACAGAAGGGAAATATACATACACACAACAGTCCTTATCATCATAGAAAGGATATATATATTCAAACAAAGGGGAAAGCTTTTTCAATAACATATTTTGCCTTCATTAGATAGGCATTTGTCAGGTCCGAATGAAAGACAAATCTATGTGTGTTTTTTATCAACTCGGAAAGAGAAACTGGAAATCTGAGTTTGTATTTCTGTTGAATTCATTGCATTCACTTATGCACAAATACTCTTGAGAAAGATATAACTCCATTTCTTTACCCTCCAGCTACAGATTAAATAGCAGGATAGATTGGGTCCTATAGCCTTGGTTGGTAACTAGTCTACTGCAGAAAGAAATGGCAACCTACTGCAGGAAAATCTTCTGCCAAGTCAATCATAGAGTGAAAAAGACATTATTGCCCAAGTGTGTATTATGTATTGCACTTAATTGACTAAGTATCTGTTTGATAGGTCAGCATCTTCAGGTCAGAATGAAAGAACAAACATGTGTGGACTGAAAAACCTCCAAAAATACTTCCCACATGCTTCATAAAAGAATTTATTATACAGAGTATAGAATTAATTTCAGAAAACACTTAATTCCAATTTAACAACCAAAATTATATTCAAACAGCAGGTATCACAATAGGGACAAAAATGATACCAACAACACAAATATAATTATAGACACTTTATGCATTATATACCTTTTCACACAAATACCCTTGGGAAAGGTATTAATCCATCTCTTCCCTCCATTTATTGGTTAAATAACAGGACAGATTAGTTGCCAACCAAGGCAATAGAACCCAATCTACCACAGAAAGTAAGGGCAACTTAATGCGGGATAACCTTCTGCCCAGTCAGTCATGTCTCTTTCAAGACATGATCACCCAAGTGTGTATCACGCATAGCGCTTGACTGACTGAATGTATTATAAAAAAGATAAACAATAATAACAACAATAAATTTTCACTTTAAACAAAACATTGACAACTTCTCATACTTTTTTCATCTATATCAATTTCTTTCGTTGGAACAACTCATTTTTGTTTTCAATATATATAGCATTGCTCATTTAGTAATGAATTAGAGCACTCTGGCTATTGGCGTATGATGCATCATACACTAAAAGTCTACCTCCTTCTACCGAGCGCCCATAGCTCAGAGGTAGAATTGCCGACTGACACCAATTCAGTCGGATTTCAATCCTGGGTTAAAAGCAATCAGATGTCTAGCTATACTGATGAGTTGTGATACAGCAAAACAGATCTGTCTGCGGATGACTATATATATATATATATATATATATATATATATATAAGAGAGAGAGAGAGAGAGAGAAGTATGTCTCTGTGTGTGATACAATGACTGATATGAAATATCTAAACAATATAATATGTAATATGTGTAAACCTGTTGGAGGTATAACTTTTTTTATTCTGCGGTCAACATCTTGTTCATCTGAACAACTGAAAAAAATAACAAAAAAAATGTTACCATGGCAATCCTGCCACTTAGATCCAATTTTCTGAAAACTTAATGAAATTTTAAATAAATATTTCTGAAAAAAAAAAACATCTTTTGAAAAAAATCAATGAAATCTGTCCATAGGAAAATGTGAAGTATGGTGATTTAATGTCAGAAAAGACACCAACATAATAAATTTATGATTAGTTTATATAAATCTTCTCCATATATTAATATTCCCATTAATAAATGTCTTAGTTTATAAGAGAAACAAATGAAACAAATTTACCTCTATCAATTTATACTATTAACAATATATTGACTAAGAAGCAATGTATTTTATTTAAAATTTGACAAGCTTATGGCCATATCATGTTAAAACATTGGTTCCCTATATGATCACTGAAGTTAAGCAACCTTGAGCCTGGTCAGTACCTAGATGAAGGATCACTTGAGAATTCCAAGTGTTGTAAGCTTGGATGTGCACGTAGTGAAATAGATAATGGCTCAGAATTGTTAATTAGAGTGTTGAGCTCATTATATTATGCACAAATACCCTTAGGAAAGGTATGAATTAATTACTTCTTCCTCCACCTATGGATTAATTATTAAGACATGTATCACTAAATCATTCTTCTTCTTCTATGTGCCATGTCTCTTCAGGACATAGGCGATCATGGCCTTCTGCCTCTCCCTATCTTTGGTAGCTCTTAGCATGTTTTCTCCTGTTACCCCACCCAAATCCTGCTCTGTCATGCTCAGGCCTGTCAAATATGTTATCTGCTCCTTTCCCCTGTCTCTCTTTCCCTTTATCTGACCTGTGAGTATCAGATTCTCCAAGCCTTCCTTTCTCATCACATGTCCCAGGAACTTCAGCTGTCTTTTCCTGATGCTTAGTATTAATTTCCTTTTTGTTTCCATATCAGTAAAAAAAAAAAATTCTTACAATCTAGAATTTTTTTCTCACATTTAATAACCTGCACTGGGTTGAGAAGTAGTTGCAAACAAATCAGTGTTATTTCAAATTCAACAGGCTTGTGGCCATATCACATTGAAATGTCAGTTCCCTGTAGAATCACTGAAGTTAAGCAATATTGAACCTGGTCAGTACCGATATGGGTGACTACTTGAGAATATGAAATGCTGTAAGTTTGGATGTGCAGGTGGTGTAATGGATAATGGCTCAGAATTGCTAATCAGAGAGACGAGTTCAGTTCTAGTTGTGTTTGTTATTTTCATTTACCTGCAAGTACCTATTGAGAAAGGTATGAATTCACCTCTTCTTCCCCCAACTATGGGTTAATTAGTAAGACTTGTATCACTAAACCATTATCTCAAAAAATTAAAAAAGAATTCTTACGATCTATAATATTTTTTGCCTTTATATAATATGCAAATGGAAAAAATATTAGGATTCTGGAAAACTTAATAAAAATAAATGAAATCTTCCTTGTTGGCTAAATTAATGAAAGATATATATATTGTGTATTAAGGCAGATATATTTTTTTTTTTTAATCATATCACCCCAAGCAAGGCGGTAATGCCACTGATGCGCAGGGGGCTACGTAAGAGTGAAAAGATTGGAAAAGAGAAAGCCGGAAACCACATCCTAAACATTGAACAAGGGATGAGCCTCTTCACCTGTTCAATAGACGTAGGTGGAGTGTGAACCAGTTGATAATTTAGTCTATCTACTCCAATTGAAAAAAAAAAAAAGAAAAAAGTAAAAAGATTAGAAAAGAGAAAGCCAGAAGCCACATCCTAAACAGGGAACAAGGGATGAGCCTCTTCACCTGTTCAATAGACGAGGGTGGAGTGTGAACTGGTCGATAGTTTAGTTTTAGATATTAAAGAATTTAAATGGATTACCTTATATAGAAATATCTTATTTTTTTTATGGTGATATTCACCAGCTTATAAGGCCAAAGAACAACTCAAGGTAGGGGCTCCAGAGTAAGAGGCACATTTTATGAAGATCTGTGGGGGAGATAATGGTCAAGCCTAGACTTGAACAGGTTTAAATAGTAACAATCAGAAAATCATCCTCTTTCAAGTTGGTTGCACAAAACAGCAGTTCATAGGAAGATTACTGCTCAATTGGTACTTAATCTCACTAATGGAATACCAAAGGACATGATCACCCAAGCATGTATCTCGTATGGCACTGAACTGAGTTTATTACAGTGTCATCTGTGTCTCTTATACTGTTAAGACTGTGTCCAACAGTAATAAAACCTGGAAGGATTTATAGCTTTCTTAGGATTGCTTTGCTCACAAAAAAAAAAATAGACTTCTGAATTTCATTCAGTCAGTCAGTTAATTACCATACTTGATACACAAGTTGGGTGATCATGTCTCAAAAAGAGACATGAGTGACTTGACAGAAGATTTTTCAGTGATAGGTGGTCACTATTTTCTGTGGTAGACTAGTTGCCAACCAAGGCTAGAGAACACAATTTGTTGTTATTTAACCCATATCTGGAGGGAGATTTATACCTTTTTCTAAGGTATTTATGTGTATGTGAATTCAGCTAATTCAACTGGAGTTTGAACTCTGCTCTCTGATTTCTCAATATCCATTGCACCACAAGGCACTTCCTGGATTCATTAGCTGAGTCAAAATCAGATGGTCATAGCAAATGGTTGATTTGTAAAGTTAATTTCACCAAACCAGTGTCAGGTAACCTTGCTAGCATTTCACTGTTGTTGGTCAATTTCATTATTTCTCTTGACTGGAATTAGTTAGCCATATTTGTGGGTAAATGCCTTGCTTTTCCCTGTCTCCTAATAGCAATGAAGCATATTCAGATGGAAAAATCAATAACATGCCTGAATGAACATAAAATGGCCAAATAATCACTCTACTCACAATCTAAACTCTACAAGCATGATTCAATAAATTTGCTTATTACACAAATATCTGATTTGTAAGATGAAATTTCCGGGTCATAACTCAATAACATGAATCAAAACACAGTGTCTTTCAGTTGGTGGGTGTAATGTTTGGAAAATAATGTAGACAGTTATCATTTCTCTTAGAATATCTGTAATTTTTGTAATAATATGAATTAATTTGTTTTAACATTATTTTTTATGGAAACTTGTATCTTGTTCGGAAAATATCTATCTTCCAATTAAAATGTACTGTTTAATTATAGAAAAAAAACAGACTATCCAATCAAATACGAATATTTGTTAAAAATATAGTTAAAACATAAATTTAAATAAATATTTTCGTATAATTTCATAACAGTCTTCATTTGCTTACATTTGGATAGGATCCTGAGCAGATAGTTGCTTTCATGAAAATCAGGAAAATATATACTTAAAAAGCTTAATTTGGACTTTGGTCACCATAATATCTTTTGTGGTTGAGTAGTAAAACACGCCAGATTTAATGGTGGCATCTTTCTGTTATATGGAAGTAAGTGGGTTCGAATCTTGCTGGAAGCTAGATATTTTCTAAACAGGATTTCTCAAATATCTAGGCTAGTGGATAATTAAAATGTACTGTTTAATTATAGGAAAAACAGATTATCCACTCAAATATGAGTATTCATTAAAAATAATTTTAAAACAAATAAATTTAAATAAATATATTGGAAAATACCTATTTTGTAAATTTCTGTATAATTTTGTAATGTATATCTGAGAACAGTTTGTAAAATTTACTTTTTAAAAATGCTCAATACAAAGTAGAGCAATATATTATTATAATATATTTATTATAAGTGGTTATAATAAAACAGTCTACATTGCAGTAAAGTGTTTTTAGTGTTTTTAGTTTTAAACTAACAATTTTTTGGGTCAAATCACTGGATTACTCCAAAATCAAGTATGAACAGACAGCATGAAAAGTGAAAATGATATCCAAAGGTGCATTAGACCAACCAAATGCAGCCACCAATTCTACTCTAACAGCTTCCTTTCTTGCACTTTCTGTCTGTGGAACTCCCTTCCATATTCTTGCTTTCCTGATGGTTACAACCTCCAGGAATTTAAATGCAATGTCAATACCCATCTCTTATACACTCGACTCCAGTCCTTTCTACATCACCCTGTATATCTTTTCCTTTCTCTCTACCTTCGCAACTGTCATCACACCTGTATTTCCATTCTTCTCTTGCCCTTTCTCTGACACCCACTGTAACTGGTTTGTCTTTCTTTTTACTCTCCTCCTGTTTACTCTTATGTAGCCCCCTGCACATCAGTGGTATTACCACCTTGCTAGGGGTGAAATGATAAAAAAATGATAAAAAAAATGAGGTTTTGCTGAAAAGTTCTTAGCCTGACTGATCAGGTATTTCAAAATAAATTCTAATGTTTGGCAGATTTTTTGAAGTTGGTTGGCCCCAAAACTTTTCAGCACCTTCCCTCTTTTAGATAGTTTGGATTAATATCAAATGTTTGCTTACCTTAATAATGGCATCTTCATTCATTTTGAAGGCACGGTCCGGTATTTTATATTCGAATATCTTTCCTGTTGTGATGATTTGGTCAGGGATTCCTTCCAAAATGGACGGACAGAAATGTGTTGTAATGACATTCTGATTTGCATGTGCGAATACAAAGCAGACATATATGATGGCAGTGAGCCCACAATTTCGTACATGGTGTCTCATTTTGGTCATATAATCTGCTCAACTGAGGCCAAGAGGCTGACGAGCATCTCAGTGTACACCTGCAAAAGAAGATTAAATGAGAATGAAAATTAACAGGAAATAGAATTTAATAAGTTATCTACATCAAAATATGATTCTTCTCTTCTACGTGCTGTATCTTTTCAAGGTATGGGTGATCATGGCTCTCCACAACTTCATGTCATGTGTCTATTTATGAGATGTAGTATTTACAGTATTTACATTATTCGGACTATTGTCCTCATCTTTGTTGTCATTTGTACAATGTTTCGGCCGTTGTATACTCCGGCCTTCTTCAGTTCTTTGGTTCGAAATTCCTAGCACTTGAAGCAGGCAAGAGCATACAATGGCCGAAATATTATACAAATAGCAACAAAGATGAGAACAATAGTCCGAATAATGTAAATACTGTTCATGTTATTTATTGCTTTAAGTAACTTTTGACCATTTACCACCCCTCTTTATTCCTGGTTGATGTGCAGTATAATGGATAATGACTCAAATAAAAAAAAAATCAAAGCTGAGTTCAATTTCCACTCAAGCTTGTTACATTCACTTACATGCAAATACTCTTGATAAAGATATGAATGCATTTTTTCTCTTCCTTCAGGTATGGGCTAAAAGGTTAGATTTGTATCTGGAAAAACCATCGCAAAAGAAAAATTGTTAATGTAAAATTTACTCATAAAAATGTCATGATTCTTACCATCCAGAAATGTTTTGGTTTTAATTAGCCCATAACAGGTTGATAAACTGTTGATATGTCCCAGAAAGAGATATATATCAATACAAGGTTAAGTGGTTAAGGCAAATGTAACTAGGTAGGTTAGCCTAGTAAGTAGACGTAATTGTTGTATGCAGTATCCTCAGATGTAGGCATAGACAGTAGACCTCTAGTGGAAGATCTCTAGATCTCTCTCACTCTCCTGACATCCTTGCCTTTATGTGTATTTATGGCTGATACCAGCCAATCACATTCAGGGGGAACCAAGGTGTATCCATATTCACTATCTATTCATGAGAACAACTGTAAAAACAAATCAATCAATCTCTTCATGTTCTTCCAACAATCAATAAAAACTTTTCAAGTAGGTTATTTATTATTTTTCTTGCTTCTTTTACCTTCATTATGTCTAATGTGTACAAAATCATGGCTCTCCATAACTTCCTGTCTTTTAACCATTTACTCTCCCTCTGTATCTTTGTTTAACCATCCAGTTACACAAACGGGTTACTGTTTACTTGCTGTTTTCACTTTGCTTACCTTCAGTATGTTCTAAAACGTTGGGTCAGAGATTAGGTCTTGTTATTGGTACCATGTAACCCACTACAACCTGTCACCTGTTACTTAGAGAGAATGTGTGCTTCCAAGTCATACTAATTCCATGCATTGCATGATGATATAACATTTTTAGAATTCTCCCCACTGAGTGTGAGACTATTATAAATCTAGCTAGTATTCTAACACCTATTTGCCTGTTTGATCAAAGCATGCTTTTGTTGTTTTTTGTTTTGTTTTTTTATGAGATTTATTGACTTTTTTTCTGTAAATGTCTTGCAGATGTCAGCCGTGAAAGGTCAAGAAGACAAATGCTCTTGCAATGGAAACTGTGAATATGATGTGGCTGAAGAATTGGAGAATTTCCCAGTTTATTACAATGGCAAGTCTTGTGTTAAAAAGTGGAAGAAATTCAAGGTAAGGATATGTTTGTATGTGTTTTGTCTTTTCTGATTCAAAACCAAAAACCTTCAGGATTTATAAAAGAAGTAAGGGAGCATAATGATTTTATTCACAGTATTTCCTTATCTATGATTAATGTTTGATTTGTATTTCTTTCATCTTAATTTCAGTTGCATTTTATAGCAATTGTTTAGAGTGTCACTAAACAACATGGATCAGGAATAAATAAAACTGCTTTCAGCAAGACTTGAACTCTAAAAGCCTGTCTAATCATGAGAGTTGCTCTAACCATTTGAACTACAAGTACTTAACAGATCAATCAATAAATTGCAGGCTTAACTAATAAAACAACTTTTAGGCAAAATTCAACTTTATTCATCAACATAGTCTCCTTCTAGCGTGAAATAATGATTCCAATGCTTCACTAACAATTCAATGCCTTTTTTGTTGAACGATTTGTCTTTAGCCTCAAAATATGCCTCAATTTCCAATATCCCTTCTTCATTGGAGCCAGATCTGGAGAATAGGGTGGATGTGAAAGCAATTTGAAGTACAATGCTTGTAGTTTTGCCATCATTGCAATTGACTTGTGAAGCAGTGCGTTATTTTGGTGAAAGATCACTTTTTCTTCTTCATTTGTGATCATTGTTTGATGATGTCTTCCTTCAAACAAACCAATAATGCTATATAATATTCACTCTTGATGGTTCTTTTTTTTCTCAAGGTATAATCAATGAACAAAATACCTTGTACATCTCAAAATACATAGACCAAAACCTTGCCTGCTGATGTTTGTGTCTTTGGTCACTTTGGATGGCTTTCACCTACTGATGTCCACGCAGCTGATGACCGATTTTACTCTGGAGTGAAGTGATGGAGTCAAATCGGTCATGCTTCGTCCACTGTCACATATTTATGCATTGGAACAGTTGCAAACAACGCTCTGAATCGTTGATGCATTGTTGTTTTTGATTGACTGTAAGCAAATGCAGCAGCCACTTTGAACACAGATTTTTCATTGACAGATGTTCATGCAAAATGGTGAATACACTGTATTCTGATATGTTCAGCTACTCTACTATCTCATGCAACTTCAATTTACGATTGGCCAAAATGAGGTTGTGAATTTTTTGGTGTTTTCCAGGACAACTACTGATTTTGGGCAACCTGAGTGTTCAGCCTGATTTGTGTTTGTTTGACTGTGTTTAAAGTCAGCATACCACCTCTTAACCATTGTTTCCAATGAAGCAGAGCCTGAATAATACTTATCAAGCCATTGCTTTGCTTAAACAGTATTTTCCCATCAAAAAGCAATGCTTTATTAACACATGATATTCAGATTTTTTTTTATTGTTTTGAACATTTGCAACAGTAGCTTCACTTTGTAGTAGGGACGATCAGCCATGTCTGGTACAAAGCTAATTCACAAGCATAGCCAACACTCCTCACAACTTAAGGATTGTTAGAATCATCATCAGAAGTTGGATTTGTGGAAGAATAAAAGTATTTCATTTGTATGTTTAAAGTAGAATTTTATTAACAAAACAAAATGACATGAATTTGTAATAGTTAAATGTTCAAAGAGAAAATGTAGTACATAGTTAAATGTTCAAAGAGAAAATGTAGTACATAGTTAAATGTTCAAAGAGAAATAGTAGTAAGGAGTTAATTGTACCCAGAGCTTGTAGTCGTAAGTAGCAAAATGTGTTTAATAAAGTCTATGTTTCTTTCCTTTTTTTATGGTTGGTGAGAAAGTGAAAAGGAAGCTGAAGTAATAAAGGAAATTTTACTTATTAGACATTAGTTTTTAGGAGTCAGTTGAAGTATCTTGTTGTCATCATCTTTGTTGACTGCAAGAATCTTGAAGATGGAAAAGAAGAGGTAAGAAAAATAGCACACAAGAAAAGACTGAATGGGTCAGGCTTAAAATTTCTTTAGTCACATCATAGTGTGTCGTCTCTAATTTCTGCTCCCATCTGACTGACTGCTTCAAATTTCTGCCTATTTTTATAGCCGAAGACAATTTTAACATAGACTTGTTAACTTTTCTCTCAGTTTTGCAAATCGCTTCCTTTCATTGGTTAGAAAATTGATTTAACATTGGATCATGAAATCTGGCTTCATCTTTTTCTTTCAATATGGGGGTCAATCCTTTTCCTATTTGTCAAAATTTGGATTTCACATGTAATTGTGAATTTTTGTAAAAGTGTAGAAGAGAGTTGCTTTTAATTTTGTGTTCACTACAACTTATATAACTGTAATTTGTAAACTAATTATTTGATTTGTCCCAAATTTGGTCACGCAACATTTAAAGTTTAGTACTTCATAAAAATCATATGAATTTTTTATTAGTGGCACCATCTATGTCAGGTTCAGTACTTATTGTGTGATGTTCTAAGAAATGGCAGAAGATCATATCTAACCATGCAAGGCTATCTGACCCTGCCAGCTGCTCATACCAATTTATCTAAAATTAATTAAGAAATAGAAAAAGATTTTATTTTACCATCTAACCAGCTGTGCTACAACAGCTTAAGAATTGACAGAATATAATTCCTAACCATAGAAATTAATTTATTATCCCCAACCCCAATTGTTCAAGGTTGTCATCATTGATGACAAAGGTAACACATATATTTAACTGACTATATAAATGAAATAAATTTACAGCAATGTAGTAGTCTATGAACATTAATCTGAGCTTTGTTCTCAAGACTGATAACTCTGATTTCATGACCTCGAGGATATATTTACATTGATTAATTAAAACAATTATTATTATATGCATCTGGTACTTTAACTCTCTTTTTCATGTGTAAAGAAATTGTGCAGCATTCATTGTTACACAGGAGAATAGATATGAAATGGCATTCCAGCTAACTTTTCTTTGTTTTTATTGAAATATTCCTGTTTTGATACTTTTCTTAGTTTCTAGAAGGCTTCTTCTGTACCTCTGAGGCACCTTTGGATCTATCATTTTTAGTTGTTGACATCCTAGTTCAAATTTGTACCTGCATGATTCTGCTGTTTACAGTTTAAAGCTTACATCTTTGGTCGTCGCTCTTGTTAATGATCAGACACTGGTTTTTTGTTGTTAGTCCTGTCATCTGACTTTTCTTTCTTACCTTGTGTAAGAGTTCTTTATGTTTGTCTTCTGACTAAAAATAAAATGTGGGCATTAAAGATGCCTTTTTTATTATTGGTAACGAATATGTGAATGTTTTTGCAAGTGTGAAATCCAGGTTATCTTGAGGATATTATTATAGTAATAAAATATATGAATCTTCTTATAGTTAAAAAGGTAAATTCTTCTTAGAGGAGGATATTGTTAGAAAAATATATTTATCTTGTAAAAATTAAGAGATCATGTTTTCTTGAAGAATATTGTTAGTAAAAACTAGATCAAGTCTTCTTGAAGGATATTGTGAGTAAAAATCTAGATCAAGTCTTCTTGAAGGATATTGTGAATAAAAATCTAGATCAAGTCTTCTTGAAGGATATTGTGAGTAAAAATCTAGATCAAGTCTTCTTGAAGGATATTGTGAGTAAAAATCTAGATCAAGTCTTCTTGAAGGATATTGTGAATAAAAATCTAGATCAAGTCTTCTTGAAGGATATTGTGAGTAAAAATCTAGATCAAGTCTTCTTGAAGGATATTGTGAGTAAAAATCTAGATCAAGTCTTCTTGAAGGATATTGTGAGTAAAAATCTAGATCAAGTCTTCTTGAAGGATATTGTGAGTAAAAATCTAGATCAAGTCTTCTTGAAGGATATTGTGAGTAAAAATCTAGATCAAGTCTTCTTGAAGGATATTGTGAGTAAAAATCTCGATCAAGTCTTCTTGAAGGATATTGTGAATAAAAATCTAGATCAAGTCTTCTTGAAGGATATTGTGAGTAAAACTCTAGATCAATTCTTCTTGAAGGATATTGTGAATAAAACTCTAGATCAAGTCTTCTTGAAGGATATTGTTAGTAAAACTCTAGATGAAGTCTTCTTGAAGGATATTGTGAGTAAAACTCTAGATCAAGTCTTCTTGAAGGATATTGTGAGTAAAAATCTAGATCAAGTCTTCTTGAAGGATATTGTGAGTAAAAATCTAGATCAAGTCTTCTTGAAGGATATTGTTAGTAAAAATCTAGATCAAGTCTTCTTGAAGGATATTGTTAGTAAAAATCTAGATCAAGTCTTCTTGAAGGATATTGTGAGTAAAAATCTAGACCAAGTCTTCTTGAAGTATTTTGTTAGTAAAAATATAGATCAAGTCTTCTTGAAGGATATTGTTAGTAAAAATATAGATCAAGTCTAAAAGGATATTACTATGATCTTTTAAATGTTGTATACCTACCTATATACAGTAATGGAATCTTTCTATCACTTAAATACATGGACACTATTGGAATAGATGGGAGTGATTATACTGACTAGCAGTGTATCTACTTCATGCTGTATACAAGTCTGGCACTTGTTCTCATACTATTATTTCCAACCTCCATTTTGTGATTTCTCATGCAGTAACATTTTATGGTGCGCACATACCATCACAGTATTTTGAGGTACACTTAAGAGGATCACACAGTATGCCAATTGAGAATCACTCATTTGAAGGAATAAGAAATAATGTTGAGTTATAAATAAAATCCATTGAATCCTTTGAAATTACTTTGTTTACACTTTGGATACGAAAGTAAAATAAGCAGATGAGGGCTTCACGGGATCTCAGCAATAGATATTCATTTTTTAAAATGGGTAATTGAAATGTGCTTTACTGTGAAAGTGTTTTGTGGCCGAGTGGTCTGAAGCACACCTTGTGACAGTGGTTTCCTCCATAAGAGGGACACAGGCTGGTATATGTAAATTTGCACTGTTTATAAAATGTGTATCCACTAGGTATAATGTTTACAGTATTAAGATGTGTTTATCTCTACATAGCACATTTGCAAATATCACGCATACATACACTCACACACACAATGTGGTTAAAACACCAAGAATCCATGGGCAAGATTTCCTGTCCATTATCTTGGCTTTGAAATAGAACAACATTAGTCAGCACCAATATGGCTTCACCAGATGTCAAACTGATCCACTTCAGGCAAAGGATATAGAATAAGAATAGACAGATCAATGTGTGTGCTTGTCAGTTTGTGTGTGTTTTTATATATATATGAATTGCAAATGTGAAATAGAATTTTGAAAATAACTCATCACTAAAATTTACCAATGAACTCATAACAAAATCCTGTTTTTGGATGTTAATACAGAGCTAAAAGCCAATGAATTTATCACTTAACTGTATAAAAAAAAACCACTAGTAAGAACTCTCGTCTTCTTAACTATGATGGCCAATGCCTGGAAAAGTATAAAATAGCTGTAGTAATGAACTACTTAAATAGAGCACATCAAAATTCCTCTACCCAAAGAATATTTTTGAGCAAACTAAAGCACATAAAGCAAACATAAGTCAACAATAATTTTTCCAACTATATCATAGATAAACAAATAAAATTATTCTTACAAAAAATACATGACACCAGTATTAAAGATAACAAAAAAAATTTTAACATATTTATTACAACCAAATACACAATAATTATAAACAGGATGAGTATAGAAAAAATTATTAAACACCATATTTCTGCTGTAAATCCTCAAAAACATGTAAAATTTATAATATATTATAGAAAGTGGAAAACTGCAATCCTTTTTGTTTCTAATGAAAATAAACTCATCAAATGTAAACTAGCAATGACTAATATAGTGAATGAATTTTAATGCTCTTTTCATAAATCAATTACCTATATTGGCTATACTACCACTTCTCTGAGTAGACATCTTACATGCCACCTATTTAATAATAATAGAGAAATAAAAAGACATTTATTAACCCATAATTACAAGAACCCTTAATATTATTTAACAGCAGAAATGGAGTTTTTAAATTTTTTTTTTTAAATAGACAGCTACTCATGTGATGCCCAGATGCACATATCATGTGATAGCTTGAAAGAACTCTCCTTTTCAAAAACACAAAAAACAAAAATTATGTTATAATCAATCCTGAGGACAAAATAATCTCCTTGAAAATGGCCAGTGAAGTGGCTGAAAGTGCTTGGGAAATAAAAAAACTATGGAACATTTTTACATTCCCTATCTCCAGAAAAAAGAAATCTTGTAAGAATATTGGAAAAATGAAATAAAAAAATGAATAAAATCTTCCTTGCTGGTCATTTTTAACGAAATATGTTTAAATGAAAGATTGCTGCCCAAATGTATATTAATATACACCATATTTTCCGGCTTACAAGTTGCACTTTGTTTCCTAAAAAAGAATACTCTGAAAAACACATGTGTACCTTCCAAGATAAATGTATCAGTTACCACCATGGTAGTGAGGATCATTTATTGTACATGATCGACAGTAGTGATGACTCTGCAGATGATAGTTTAGAGCTTTTACATGAATCCAGCAATGACGAATTTTTGTGGATTTGAGGATAAATAAAATTTCTTTGATGGTTTTAAATTTTTAAAAGACATAAGAGTAACCAAAAATCTTTACTGGCAGTAAACCACCTGCATACAGACAGGTAACGAATTCAGTAGATATACAAAGAGAGAAAGGGGCATAAAACAAGGATGTGTCTTTTCAGCAGATCTATTCAACTTGTACATCAAGAATACTCTGAGGACCCTAGAAGTTATGCTAGGATTTGTCGTCAAAGGCCACAATCTGAACAACGTAAGGTACACAGATGATACAGTGTTAATGGCAGACATGGAAAGCAAACTACAAAGCCTCCTACAGAAGGAAGCTGAAGGTAGTGACAAGAAATGACTACAAATAAAATGCAATAAAACTGAATGCATGTTCATTAGCAAAAAGAGCAGCTCAAAATACCAAATACAGGTGGGTGATACTTAAATCAAGCAGGTACAAAAATTTCAATACCTGGAAAGTCTTCTAACAGAAGACGGAAAGTGCAACACAGAGATCCGAAGGTGAATTGGCATGGCAGAGGACACATTCCAGAAGCTGAGCAGAGTATTAAAAAGCAGAAAAATTTCACTAGAAACAAAGAAGAGAGTACTGGATTGCTATGTGATGTCAGTTCTTCAATATGGACAATCTCATCGAAGATGAGGAAAAAACTTGAAGCAACTGAAATGTGGTTCTACAGAAGGATGCTGCAGATATCATGGATCGAGCATGTGAGCAATGATGAGGTTTTGGAAAGGATGGAAACAAAAAGGAAATTAATACTGAGCATCAGGAAAAGACAGCTAAAGTTCCTGGGGCATGCAATGAGGAAGGAGGGCTTAGAGAATCTGATACTAACAGGCCAGATAGAGGGAAAGAGAGACAGGGGAAAGTGTGTAAAATACTTGATGGGCCTGAGCAGGTGGATAACAATGGGAGTTGCGTGGTGTAAAAGGAGAAAGCATGCTAAGAGCCTCCAGGGATAGGAAGATGTGGAAGGCCATGATCGCCTATGTCCTGAAGGGACAGGGCACATAGAAGAACAACAACATTTTTAGGATCAGAATGATACCTTGATTGATAATCTGCCCTTCATCTGGCGCTTGAATATCTAATATTGGGATTTTAGTTCGGATGTAGAGGGAAAAGTTACTAATTCAAATTTTAAAATAACTGAAAAAAATTAGTGTTTTAATTCATATTGTGTTTAAACTAACACAAAAACTGAATGTACAATTTTTTTCTTTTTTCTTTATTCTTTTTCTTTTTTCTTTTTTCTTTATTCTTTTTCTTTTTCTTTTTATTTATTTTTTTAATCGTATCACCCCGAGCAAGGCAGTAATGCCACTGATGTGCAGGGGGCTATGTAATAGTGAAAAGATTGGAAAAGAGAAAGCCGGAAACCACATTCTAAACAAGGAAACAAGAGATGAGCCTCTTCACCTGTTCAATAGATGTGGGAGGAGTGTGAACCGGGCGATAGATAGATCTGTCTACTCCAATTGAAAAAAAAACAAAGTGAGAAGATTGAAAAAGAGAAAGCAGGAAACCACATCCTAAACAGGGAACAAGGGATGAGCTTCTTAACCTATTCAATAGACGTGTTTGGAGTGTGAACCGGGCGATAGATCTATCTTCAGTTTAAAATATTGCCCAAACTTAGTGAACTAAAGAAATCAATTTTATTTCTTCAAAATGTCAAGCAATCATATTTAAAGTGAGAGGTCTCGTGACATAAGTCTTTGAAGTTCTACAGAGTTTGTGATTTGAAGAACTCAATTATTGGCTTGAATTGGAATTTCAGCCCAAATCGGATTTTGGCCAGAATTAGACTTATAGCTTGAATCAGAGTTAAAGTGACATTTTGATGTCTAATGGAATAAACTGAGGAATTCAAAGTTATTTCTTTAAAATTATCATTGCTTTTTTCTAAACTGAACCAGCTGCATAAGCATAACAGGAGGGAAACATATATATAAACCATCTGTCAAATTTGCAGTTCATTTCTTATATATTTCAATTATTATACGTGAAAGATTAACTGTGAGTAAGAATGGATTTTATTAAAAATAAGCAGACACAATGTTTGCAATTTATTTAATCTGACAAGTATAAAAGAAAATTTGCTGCCTAAATACATACACACATACACAGACATACATATATATACTAGCAGTATAGCCCAGCCTTGCTTGGGTGTAATGAAAGCTTTAAAACTAATCCATAGTCCTGGAGCTCAGACTCTTCAGACGTTGGCACAAAAGACTAAAAAGCAAGAGTTGTTTCCAGTTAAAGCGAAACCATAGACTGAAAGAAAAATGAATGAATGTAAGTCAAATTTTGATTTCCTGGTATCGATATCAAGTAAGTTTTTTCATTGTAAAGTGAATTTTGAAGGCTAAATAAGTCCTCTGAGTAAATGGTATCATGGCTGAGACTAAGGACTACAATTATACTTACTTAGAGCCAAACCTGAAGCAAAAACTAAAATAAAAGGGCTGAAAACAATACAGACATACAGGCAGATAAACAGACACACACACAAACATCTTGCCTTTTATATATCGATTTATTATTGATTTTCTGCACTATCATAAGAACTGCAACCTTGAAACTTCTGAATATTGTTTCTTATGTCTTTGTCTATGAGTGTATCACATTTGATCAAAATCGGACCACTCCTTTTATAACATGATTTTTTTTATTATTGATTTTCATCGGGGGTACCTCGACACAAAACCTAGCTAAGAACACTTGTAGACACGTATAGTACAATGGTGTAAATTTTCAAGAAAATTGGTTCAGCTGTTTCGGAGTCTATAGGTAATGGACACACACACACACACACACAGTTCCATTTATAAATAAGTTTAGATTTAGATTAGTCAGTCTGAGTAACAGTCTGAATCAAAACAGTAAGAGGATTCATTAAGAAGTCTTCCTGTGTCTAGTCTATTTCTTGTGACATGAAAATTCTCTTTATAAAAAAAAAACTGGACTGGAAACAGGAAAAAAGAAAAGCAATTTTTGTTAAACACCTCACAAATATTTTGGATTTATACTTTATCAGCTTCCTTCTCCTTTTCTTTTTACTTTGTGAACAAGTTGACTATTTTTACAAGGTCAAAATTTCAACCCTTTAACCTTCCACGAAGATATACTTTTCCCAACACAAAGAAGTTGATAAGAAGGTCCCAACCTGTTACCGTCAAAATAGTTAAATGTAACTGCCTCTTCTACTCTGACAGTTTCTTTTCTTGCACTTCCCATTTGTGAAACTTGCTTCCATTTGCATGTTTCCCTGATAGCTACAATCTCCAAAAGTTCAAATGCAACATCAATTGCCATCTATCTACTCAAAGCCCATCCATCTCTTATCTTTTTTTGACATCCCCAGTACTTTTTTTCTCTCACTGTAATGCCATGCACACCATAACATTTCTGCCTTGCTTGGGGTGAAATCATAAAAAACTCTCCAAAAACAGTCTTTACATCCAACCCCCAACCCCACCACCTCCAAAGCACTAATTCTTGTTTAATTAGCAGCAAAACTTGCCTAGTTATGTATACGATATTTTATATGTTACAATCAAAAACAAAATGAGAATAAACCAAATTTACAATAGCAAATCACACATTATCAGAAGCAACTGTTTGAACACAAATTGATTGCAGGAAATCTCGATTTGTCTCATAGCCGACATTTTATATGGTACAATCAAAAGAGCAAATTAGAATTTGCCAGATTTACAATAGCAAATCACACAGTACCAGATGCACCTATTTGAATACAAATTGATCGCAGCAAATCTTTCCTATTCTCGTATACGACATTTTATACGGTCAGTCAGTTAAGTGCCATACGTGATACACACTTGAGCAATCATGTCTCAAAAGAGACGTGACTGACTGGGCAGAAGATTATTCCGCAGTAGGTTGCCATTGCTTTCTGCGGTAGACTGGTTGCCGCCCAATTCTATAGAACCCAATCTGTCCTGTTATTTAACCCATAACTGGAAGGAATAGACGGATTAATACCCTTTCCCAAGGGTATTTGCGCATAAGTGAATGCAATGAATTCAACTGGAATTTGAACTCGGCTCCCCAATTTCTCGTTCCGAGCCAATATCCAATGCACCACAATGCACATTTATATGGTACAAAGACAAAATTGGAATTATCTAAATGTACATGTACAAATCACACAGTACCATAAGCATCTTTTTTAATACAAATTGATCGCAGCAAAACTTGCATAGTCTTGTAAACAATATTTTATATGGTACAATCAAAAATACAATTAGAATTAGCCAGATTTACAACAGCAGATCACACAATATCATAAACATCTATTTGAATACAAATTGATCACAGTAATTCTTGCATAGTCTTGTATCCGACATTTTATGTTACAATCAAAAGCACAATTAGAATTAGCCAAATTTTTACGAGCAAATCATAAAATATCATGTCTTATGGCCATATCACGTTGAATACACCGGTTCTTTCTCGATCATCAAAGTTAAGCAATGTTGAGCCTGGTCAGTACTTAGATGGGTGACCACTTGGGAATACCATGGTGACGGATGTGCATTGTGGTGCAGTGGATATTGGCTTGGACAGAGAAATCAGTGAGCCGAGTTCGAATTCCAGTTGAATACCCTGCATTCACTTAAGTACTGGCACCCTTGGGAAAGATATTAATCCGTCCCTTCCCTCCAGTTATGGGTTAAATGACAGGGTAGGACTTGGGGACTCTGCTCTTAAAAACAAATCCCAAAGAATCTTGATACTCGAAAAGAAAAAAAGTATTACTAGACACAAAACTTATATAAAAACAGCAATAAATTGTTGAAAGGAAAAAGGTATTACTAGCAATAAATAAATAGAAATTTAGTTGTCAATAAATGACCCGCGGAGATTGATATGCCATAAAAACTAAACAACCAACCAACCAATTAGCAAAACTCAGCATCAGCAAAGGAGACTATTAGTTAAGTAGTGGAACATCTTGGTAGTGTAAGCAACTTGTTGCTTACTACTGTATTCACCAAAGCTCAATAAATATTGGCGGGTGTTGGTCGGGGATGCATTCAGGAAATACCTCTGTTGGTTTTCAACAAATTCTAAATGTCTGTTTATCTCTAAGATGAATGTAAATATTTACTTAGTTGAGTTCAGTCTCAAGATCTGGAATAGAGAAAAATTTAAGAGGGGTAAATTGACTGCCACCCTTACTCCCATCGATCCATATAACAATTTTACAAAGGAAGGCATGGTGTGTCGTAGTCACTATTAGCTTAGAAATTGTAATTGGAAAACTGTGTTGCTAATGTCCATTTTATACTACTACCCTTGGAAAAGTCATGGATTGAATTCTCCATTCACTAGCTAGAAAGTAAATAAGACAATGTTTTTTAATATAACACATTTAGGCAGTAAGAATTCATTCATTGAAACAAGTTTTATTAAATTCAACTGACAAAGTCTGTCAGTTTAATGTTTTATTTTATTTTCCCAACTTTCAAATATGATGTACCTTCTGTCTGAATTTCTTTGATTAGGAGTTTATTTATAGCACTGATATTCAGAGAACTTAAAACGATTACTTGGTTACTTATTTTAGTGCATCAGTTTACTTTAAATTATTATCTCATGATGCAAAGTAATGTTAATATTAGCAGTTTCCTTATAAGGAAACATTTGGCATTCATTGACCAAGCAGCTTGTACTACTGTTAGTTGAAATTTGTTTTAAGAGAAAGATCTATCACAATTATTTTCCAGGAAAATAGGTTTTTCAAGTCCAGTAGCTTTTATTGCTCTTTCCAGTATTGATGGGGGTTTCCTTCCTAACCTTTTATTTGAAGCAGTATTGTGGAATGCCAGATGTGCATTGTGGCGCAGTGGATATCAGCTCGGAATGAGAAATCAGGGAACCAAGTTCGAATTCCAGTTGAATTCCTTGCATCCACTTTTGTGCAAATACCCTTGGGAAAGGTATTAATCTGTCTCTTCCCTCCAGTTATGGGTTAAATAATAGGACAGATTGGATTCTATAGCCTTGGTCGGCAACCAGTCTACCGCAGAAAGCAATGGCAACCCACTGCAGGATAATCTTCTGCCCAGTCAGTCATGTCTCTTTCGTGACATGATCGCCCAAAGCGTGTATCGCGCATGGCACTTAACTGACTGATTGTGGAATGTCATCACCTTGATTATGCTATTTTCTCTTCAAGTTACATGTTATATCCATTTTAGCTGCTGTTGGTAGTCCTCAAGTGATGTGGTTTCTCTTAATTAGTGCAGTTCTTTGATTCTGTAGCACCAGTTCACAAGGTTCAAAGAAGTGTGGTCATCAAGTCCAATCGGCTTCCTGTGCGCAAAGCAATTTTTAACCATTGATCTGAGAAAGTGGTTGTATTCAGCTGACAGTTCTGATTTTTTTTAATAGGTTTGACATGTCACCATGCGGCCTTGGCCGAGATAGAACTCACTACACCCCTCCAGTATTCCCTGTGCATTTGGAACCCTGGCACGGTTTATAGTGAAATTCGTAATCTTGTCAAATAGCTGAATACTTGGTGCTTCACCAGGGCTACCAAGGGTGTTTTTATTGTGACACCAACACTGGATGGGTTGCCTCCAGGCCCCATCCTGTTATTTAACTCATAGCTGGAGGAAAGTGATGGATTAATACCTTTCCCAAGGGTACTAGTGCTTAAGTGAATGCAGGGTACTCAACTGGAATTTGAACTTGGCTCATCGATTTTTCTTTCCAAGCCGACATCCACTGCACCACAACGCATATCCGTCACTGAACGCTTACAGCGCCTGGTATTCCCAAGTGGTCACCCATCTATGTACTGACCAAGCTCAACGTTGCTTAACTTTGGTGATTGAACGGGAACTGGTGTATTCAACATGATATGACGTAAGCATATCAGGTTTGACACAATGCATGGCATTCATATGGAAATCTTTATTTGATGCTATTTATTTGATGCTATTTAAGAAAATGATTAGTTTTTAGATTATTTTTATTTTCTAGGAATTGTAACTATTGAGTGAAACTACCTGTAGCACAGTCTATTCGATATTCAAGTCTTCTTGGAGTTGGTTGGTCCTGGACATGACGATAAAACTGCATCCGGCAGCAAGACCTCTGATTGGAAGGTTGTGAAGAGCATGGAACCACCTTTTAATTGCTGTTGTTCCCAGGTCCACCCTGACCCGGAGTAGTAGCACCTGTTAGGGTCCCAGCTATGTGTAAATAGTTAACCCTCAAACTGGGTTCAAAACACTATGAAAGTATAAAAATGCTTTTATAGAAATATATATATATATATAAAAATAGACTTTTCTAGAAAAATACATTTTTGAAAAAATTATTACCACAACACATTTTTGAAGGAAAAAGTTCTCAGCAAAACATTTTTGAAAACAAAACTAGACTACATTTTCAGTTTCTTTTTTGAATAAAGAAAAAATTTTCATTAAAATCTGACTACATTAACCTTCTCACTATAACCAAACATTAAAAAAAATACCTTAAAACCCCACCTTTTTGGCATTAAATGACCAACAGAGGTTGATATGCCATTAAACAAAACTCAATCACTCACTCTTGGAGTTGGTGTTTATATATTTATAACTTTCATACATTTATTTCTCACACATTCATCTCGGTGAAGCTGGGCTGATCATGTGTGTCTAGGGAGACACCTCTCTGGTCAACTCTGCACTTAGCTTCTCTGGTATTACACCCAGTGTAAAATATATTCTGACATGATCAGGAGTGACACACATGCTACACAGACTAAGCTAAGCTTAATAAATAAAACAAGCAGATTGCCTTGGACTTGTATGAACCTTGGACCATTACTACTGTAGAGAGTCAGCTTCCCTGGGTGTAAGACTTAACAAGGTTTCCTTAGACACTATTATTACTGAATTTAGTTTGATTTTCAGTAGCTATTCTGCATCTTAGCCTTGTGTGTACAAGAGAAAACTTACGTCTTATACCTGCTATTATCACAGTGTTTCGGACATTATACCCTCAGCCTTCATCAAGTGATTGTCAGTCTGGGTAACTTACAGGGAATTTTGAACTGATTCCCTTTTTTTAAACTATGGGATTGATTGTTCTTATTTTGTTGTCCATGTCCAGGGATATCTCATCTAGTTTTTATTTAGTTCTGCTTAGTTCTGCTCAGTTATTGCTTGCCTTTGTTTCCACTGATTCCATGTACACCTGGCTTGTCCCAGGGTTTGAACTCATGAAATAATGCTTTAAACCTCTAGACTATCATCCTGTGGGATAATTGTAAGTGGAAAACTCTGAGACTGAAAACCTAAATTGCCTGTTGATGAGTGCTGCTGTTATTTCTCATACTTGAATGTAATCGACTACAGCCACTTCCCTCTGTCTGTTCTATAAATACTTTCATGGCTTCTGCTCCAACGAATTTAAGTCACTGGTGCCTCTGCAACAGGTGTTTACTCATGCAACCAGATTGTCAATTGGGTCCCACCCATTCACAGTTAGATTAACCAAATGCAGACAACAATTCTACTCCTGCAGCTTCTTCTCTCACACTTCCTGCCTGTGGAACTCGTTTTTTTATTCTTGTTTTCCTGACAGCTACAACCTCCACGAATTTAAATGCAGTGTCAATACCCATCTATTAACCACTTGACTCTAGTTCTTTCACCACCCTGTATATCCTTTCCTTTCTCTCGACTTTTGCAACTGTCATCACACCTGTATTCCCATCCTTCTCTTGCTCCTTTCTATCTGGGTCATCTTCCTCTTCACTCTCTTCTAATTAATCTTTTTACTCTTACGTAGCCCCCTGCACATCAGTGGCATTACCGCCTTGCTCGGGGTGATACGATTAAAACAAAAAAATCACAGAGGCTTCAGTTTTTACTGCAATTGCTGCTGCTGTTGGAGCTTTGCTGTTACTTCTGTTAAATGAAGGGTTAAGTTGGAAATTCTCTAAAGGTTATTAGGATTGACAATTGCATGATGAAGGCTGGAGGGCGCACAAGCCAAAATATTGGGATAAAAACAACAAAGACAGTCCATATATATAACTAATGAAAATACCTCATCCCTGAAATTCAGACAGAAGGCAAACAGCTGATAAGAACAACAATGATGAGGATATTAGTCTGAATGTAAATAATAGTAACTCTTTATTCCTGAAATTCAGACAGAAAGCAATCTGGTGATAAAAACAATAAAGGTGAGGATATTAGTCTGAATGCAAATAGTAATAACTCTTCACCCCAGAAATTAAGAGTACCTTGCTATACAGAAATCGTTAGCAAGCTAATGTGACATTTTATTCTTACTATAGCATACTTGAATGGATGTGCGTATGTGGTGCAGTGGGTATTGGCTTGGAATGAGAAATCGGAGAGCTGAGTTCAAATTCTAATTGAATTCATTGCAATCACTTACATGCAAATACCTTTGGGAAAGGTACTAATCCATCTCTTCTCCCTACAGCTATGGGTTAAATAGCAGGGCAAATTGGGATCTATACCCTAGGTTGGTAACCAACCAACTTGTCTTTTAGAACTGAGGCTCAACTGAGGGATGTTTACATCACTTACTCTCTGGTTTCTAAGAAAATTTCAAAACTTGACCCCCCCCCCCCCCATGTGCTCTTGAACTTTACTCTATTCTCTTCAAACTCTATAATTACTGCTTCTCTGCTTTCTGTTTTCTTGCCTGATAGAAGTCCTCTTCTGTGGTTTCTGTATTTAAGAACTCAGGAGAACCCTTGGATCCCTCTAATAATCACCCTGTCAGCCTCCTATTAATTTTCAGCAAAGTGTTCGAGGTTATTTTCAGTTCTGAAATAGTTCAACATCTCACCACCCATAAACTATTCTTGAACAGACAGTATGGTTTCCACTTTGCCAGGTCTACTGCTGATTTGCTAATGACCATCACTTAGTACATATACAAGGCTCTCAATAAGAACAGCTTGAGCTGTTGGCCTGTATATCTCCAAAGCAATTGATAGGGTCTGGCATGCTGGCCTTTTGCACAAGCTACAGGGCTTTGGTATCACTGGACGCTTGCTTGGTTTGATCCAATCATTCCTATCAAACCACATAATGAAAGTTGTCTTGAACAGGCAAACCTCCAGATCTTGTCACATGACAACGGGTGTCCCCCCGTCCCCCAGAGCTCCATCCTAGGCCTGATACGCTTTTTGATCATCATCAACGATTTCCCTGATGTGATGAAATCCCAAGTAGGCATTTACGCTAATGACACCATCATTTACCCCTGCCTCAGTCAGAAATCTGCCAAGGATAACCTTGCTGATCTTGAGAAGGACCTCCAACTGTGGCGTGCTGGGGTAAGAAATGGCTCATTACCTTTAATGCTTCTAAAACAAAGCTTCTATTAATCAATCACCATAGACATTTCCTCCTGCCTCGCTCATTAACATAGATCTTGCTAGTCTCCCCAAAAGCAATACACTGCACCTCTTTGGACTCATTCTCTCAGCCGATCTCAAGTGGAATGACTACATTAAATCAATAGCTAAATATACTGCTAGGAAGGTTGGGTCACTGTGTTGGACCAGGAAGTTTTTCTAAACTGAATCCACCTTGCATATATACAAATCAACCATCTGCCCATTCATTGAATACTGTTGTCATATCTGGTCAGGCATCCCTGCCATTCATCTCAGGGTTCTCGATAGGCTCCAGAAGAGAATCTGCAGTATAATCGATCTTGAACTGGTAGTTCAACTCCATCCACTTTCTCACAGATGGGATGTAGTTTCCTTCTGTCTCTTCTACAAATATTTTCATGGCTTCTTCTCCGACAAGCTTAGCTTTCTGGTGCCCTCTCTACAAAAATTTACTTGAGCACCCAGAGTGGCAACAAGGTCCCACCCTTTTACAGTCAAAACAACCAAATGAAGCCACCACATCTATACTATTAGCTTCTTTTCCCACACTTCCTGCATGTGGAATTTCCTTCTGTATACTTGCTTCCTTAAGAGCTATAATCTCCAAGAGTTTAAATATAATGTAAGTTACCATCTCTTATTCCCACGACTCTCATATTTCTCTTATCCTTTCCCCAACATTCTCTAAATCTTGTTGTTCTTCCTTTCTCACTCTACTCACTCAACTCTCTTCATACCAGGATCACCCATCCTTCTCTTGCCCATTATCTGACACCCCCTGTAACCAGTTCCTCTTCGTTTCTTTTTTGTTTTCACTCTCCTCCTTTGTCATCCTTCACTCACCTCTTATATAGCCCCCTGTGCATCAGTAGCAGTACTGTTTGCTTGGGGTGAAATGATTAAAAAAAAAAAACAGTCTACTTTACCTGGAGGGTAAAGGGGTTTGTGTAAGGGTCAACACCCTTACCTGTAAAAAAAAGTTACAGAAGCACTGATGACCCCCTTGCTCTACTGGAAACGAGGGGGGAATAATTTAATTGAACTTTACTGAGTTTGTTCTAGATGAGGCCTTGTTGTAAACAAACCTAAGAAGTAATAAAGTTTATCCTTTCATAATTTTAACACTTTTTCTGATTTTCTCCAAACTATAGCATATGGCTACACTAATTAGTAGGATGTGCATTGTGGTGCAGTGGATATCGACTCAGAATGACGAATCAGGGAGTCGAGTTTGAGTTCCAGTTGAATTTCTTGCATTCACTTAGGGGCAAATGGGAAAGATATTAATCCATCTCTTACCTCCAGTTATGGGTTAAATAACAGGACAGATTGGGTTCTATAGCCTTGGCTGGCAACTAGTCTACCACAGAAAGCAATGGCAACCTACTGCAGCACAATCTTCTGCCCAGTCAGTCATGTCTGTTTTGAGACATGATCGTCCAAGCGTGTATCACATGTGGCACTTAACTGACTGACTGAATTAGTAGTAGATATAATATGAGGGTGGACTGAAAAGATCGCAGGCTGTTTATTAAGGAATAATGCTCAAGCTGTGGAATCTTGCATGCATTAAGAATAAGTCCCAGAGACTCTACAGCTCTTTGAATAATAATAATACTTCTGAAAATTCTAAGATGTGGCTGAAATGGCTGAATTGACACAGCTATGGTAACAACAACAAACTGGATTGTCTCAAATATGGTAACAACAACAAAAGCAACAAAAAGAAAGTTAAAAAGTATAGACAATTCTTTCACTTCTGTCTATATTCCTGCGATGAGGTATTGTAACTATTTACAATAGTTACAATACCTCATCTTTGTTGCCATATTCATGTTTCAGTTGTTGTACACTTCGACCTTCTTCAGGATCTGTCTATTTCTGAGATGAGGTATTGTAACTACTTACTCTATTTACATTAGTCAGAGAGTTGTCCTCATCTTTATCAGTGGATGTAATAAAGAGTTCAGTTCAAAATTCCAGTGTATATCACTTGAAGAAGGCTGGCATACAAGGGTTGAAACATTGTGAATATGACAATAAAGATGAGGTCAACAGTCTGAACAATGTAAATAGCGTAAAAAGTTCTTTTATTGTTAATTTCTATCTTATTATGGATTTCTAATACATTGGCATCACTTTACCAAATTCAATGTATCCTACTTGATCCCTTAATGACAGTTTGAATTTTTTAGGTTTTTGTTCACACCTGTAACCATTATGTCAAGATCAACTATATTTTCTTTAGTAAATGTATCATCTGTGTACCAGTCATTAAAAAGGATGGTATTCTCAGTACTATTAAAATCTTTTGTATTCTATCGGTGTTGTGGAGTTACTTTTGCAGTGGTGGCTACTATTTGTGCTAAAGTTGGTCCTAATAGGTTTGACTTACAAAACATTAGGAACTTGATACAATATGTATTACGCAGTGTAATCTTGCCAGGTTGATGACTGCTTTCGTATGCAACTGTTGACTACTATCGTCCAACATTGACTGACCCCCAGTTCCTCTTACTACTCCTACTTAAATTAGGTGGGAGAGTCTATTCATTATAGAATAGGTGTGTCTCACCATAACAATTGGTGAGATATAAATTCCACTCTAACAGCTTTTTCGCTACAAACCACTACTTTGTGGAACTAACTTCAAAGAGGATGCTTTTCCAATCACAACAATCTTAATCAGTTGAAGTCTAGGGTTAACAGTTATGCCTACATATCCCAATAAACAGTGTCTCTTACCTTTTACTTTGTAACTCTACCTTGAGTGTCTCTTGGGCATGGTACAAGGTGATCATTATTGTAAAAAATGAAAATTAGAAAATTGCAGTATATCTTTTACACAGTAAATCAATCACCGAATTTTCTTCTCTAGTAGAGTTGAGAAGGTATCCTTTGAACTTGCTTAAGGATCATTTGTTAAAATAATCATTAATAAAACCTCAAAGAGAGGGCAATAAATTGGATGCTGTAAGAGACCTAAATTCTTAGAGGGAAATTAATCAAGCCAATAAAGATAAGAGAACTATTCAATGAACTTGATACCACAAGAAAAAGAAGTCACTGATTTCAATTAAGGATAAAATTGTTTCAGGCATGGTACATTATTGTTTAAACAGGAGGCTTATCAAAGACACAAGCTGTTAACAAAATTAATCATTTTCATGAAGATAAAATCATTTTACACTTGATCACGCTAATCTTATAGAACAAGAGAACTGGGGTAACTGAAGCAAATTACTTTTGTATTAAAAACAAGAAAAAAGTGTTATCTTCCTTCTTTCCAGTGTTTAAACTCTACAATCTAAATTATACCTACAAGAGGCAGCACTAAAAAGTACTTGAACCTTGATTAAATTATTAACAAATTTATGTGGGAGGAAATTCTTACATATTGCTGGGCACTTGAAACAGTCTTTGATTTTTGTACTTATGATTAACATTTGCTTACACTTAAAGAAAAGGAAAATAAAATACTTTTAAAGGAAAGAAAGCAGGGAGTAAGTTCAGAAGGTGAATTCTTCTAAAGCCTAAATTGGTTTAAAGGTCAGGTTCTACAGAAAGGTAGGCCATGTAATGTATTTCAGTAGTAAAATTATTTACAATAAAATTCTGTAACAAAACCATTAATCTGACTTGGGTATAATGATAAAATATATCCGCCAGCGCCAGCAGTGCCTCTGATCGAGAGATTTTAAGGAGGCACTACCTCTTAATTGTTGTTGTACCCAGATCCACCTTGACCTGGGGCAGTAGCATCTTTTAGGGTCCCAGCTATGGGCAAATAGTTAACTCTCATACATTTTTGGTGCTTAAAGGAGCTCTTCAGTGATGTCGCGTCTTCATTGCCGATTTCGGGTTTTTAAACATCATATCACCTCCAGTAGTAACCACTACTTTCGGTCCAGAAGTACCAAGCTGGCTTCTTACTTTTGTGCTATTCGTCTGGATTTAAATTTTCTTTTCGGCAGAATTCGTACTTTTTACTGTTAACTCAATGGGAAGAGTTCATTTTCCCGTCCTTGCCTGTTTAATAACAGAATCCTAGTTGCACCCATTTCTCAGATCTTTATCCACTGCTACTCTTTCTGGTTTGTTTGTCCATTTTTTCTTTATTCACTAAATTTACCCCTATGCTTTGAATCGCTAATACTAATTACACTCTCTTACCTATATTTATTAACATAGATTTTTAAACAAAATTTTACTATTCAACTGGTCTATAATTAGCTATATCCTTCCTGAAAATTTATTGAACCTACCTATATATGCAATGATTAGCTAATTCCATTTTTAAAATTAAAACTAAACTACTTGTATCAGTCACTACTGTGGAAGTATAAAAATACATTTTTATAGTAACAAATATAGCAGTAATAAATTTTTGTAAATAAACAAAAATATTATCAGCAATACATATTTGTAAAAGATATTACTAATACTCTCAAGAAAATTGAATTTTGGCATTAAATGACCCATAAGGAGTTGATATGCCACTAAACAAACAAAACCATTAGTAATGAATTTATTTTATGCATAAATTGTATTTATTCCGTTAGTAGTGCTAAATACTTAGTGATTGACAATTTTTGTGAACCCGGAATAGGTTTGTAAGAAAACTCGAACTTGGGAATTAATGAAATATATATATATTAAAATGGAAAACAAATACAAGGGTGTTATACGTCAGTCTGACTGCCAAGTATTAGATCGAAGTGACTCAACCCAACACCGAGAGGCATATTCTCTCGGTATTCATAATAATAGGAAGAATTCATTCATTACTGAAACACCTGAAAAGTACCTCGGATTTGTCATATGTAATCAGTGTGTACATAGGTATCAACAAGGATGACAAAAGACTGTTTCTGATGGCCTATTTAAGCATGAAACAGATTGTCACCATCCAATGTTGATGCCTGTATCCATGTTGCTTATATTCATATATGATTTGTTTCTAATGTTGAGTATTTTTATATCTGTAAATATAGCATGCATTAAAGTACACACAAAGAACATTTAATTAAAGAAATGATGAAACTGACATAGCCAAAAATCAAATGTTTTGATAATAGTTTATAAAAGTTGAAATTACTTGGATGTTGAAAAATTTAAATATAAACATGAAACCAGAAAAATGGTCTGAAATACAAACAAATAAATAAAAACAGCTTTAACAAAGAACTTCTGTTGGCCTTTAAAAAAAACTTGTATCAATGTACTGCATACTGCAATGAGAATTACCATATATATATATAAATATATGCAAACTTATCACTATACTCATTTCGAAAAACCCTCAACGTATATACGCGGAAGGGAAAAATGGTTGTAAAAAAAGAAAGAGCTAAGCACATGAACATCAGCCTAAGCGATTTGGACTGAGCCAGTACGTAGCCCAAAGAAAACACCCTAGGCGAGTAATCAATAACAAAAAAGCAGTCAATATGTAAGAAGAGCAGAATAAGTAAATTAACCTAGTGAGCCAACAAACCTACCGAGGTTTCACCTAAACGGATCTTCAGAGAAGGTTGGCCCCTTCCCTGAAGATCCATTTAGGTGAAACCTTGGTAGGTTTGTTGGCTCACTAGGTTAATTTACTTATATATATATTGTTAAATATAACAGACAATAAATGTCTATTATGTTTAATCATGAGCCGTTCTAAGCAGTGTATTTTGGCTTTAATTTCTGGTGAAAATAGACAAAACTTGTCTAACATTTTGATGTTTTTTTATTATGCTGCTTCTAAGCTTTTGGCTTATGTGAGCCATCTTCAGAGTAGTTGTAGGGATGTTAACATGAAGATATCTGTTATCAAAGATGATATTCTCTTGTTTTGACATAAAATACTGCTATGTGATGAAAACAGTCACTGAATAGCAGACGCAGGTTGTAAATTAGTAATGCAGTTCTATGATGTTACACCAAGTGAAAGACCAAAATGTTAACAATAGAAATATATGTCTAAATGCAATGTAATCTGTTGTGACTAGATTGAAATGTGATTTTATAAGTGTGAGTTGCTTTGATTTAATGTAGATAGCCTCCAATATCTGAAGGTTTTTTTCTGTGTGTATGTGTGAGTATTATTGTGTCATCAACTAAAATCTGTCTAATATTACATACATACCTATGTTTTTTTTAAATGTCATTTAATAGAACTATGATCAGAAAGGTAGGAGAGGATAGTTGTAGTAAAACCAATATATGTAGTGGGTTTATTATTAATATCAGAGATACAATCTCTGAACAGGCATGTAAATAGATACACTACATTGGTTTTCTGTAGAGGATTTAGTTGTGTGGTTGTAGGGTTATTAGAGACTATGAGGTCAGTTGTTGTCTTAAATTTTTTATAATATATAATGACCTTAATTTTTTATTATTATTTGGTTTAACATTTCTACCTATTATTATTTTTTTGAGTGTTGTTTCATCATGTTTGTAAATATTATGCATTTGATTGCAATAGTATAAGTTAAGTGTTATGTTTATTTTGATGTACATTATTATTATTATCAATTTTGTTATAGGTATTATCAAATTTATTGAGAGACATTTTAATTTATTGATCAGTGATGGAGTTAGAAAATCCATTGTTAACAAGTGTTTGTTTAATGTTATCTAATTCTTTATAAAATATAGCTTTGGCAGAAGATGTCATTTGTGTGTGTTGAATTAATTTTTTTATAACAGCTAACTTATAATGCTGGAGGCATTCACTATTATAATGAATTTTATGCTAGTTAGTTTCTTATATAGAGAAGTAGTAAATCTATGTATGCTGGAATCAAAAAATATATCAAGGAAAAAACTATCGCCCGGTTCACACTCCACCCATATCTATTGAATAGGTGAAGGGGCTCATCCCTTGTTTCCTGTTTATGATGTGGTTTCCGGATTTCTCTTTTCCAAATCTTTTCACTCTTACGTAGCCCCCTGATTGTTAATTAATATTATGTTCTAATGTAAATTTAAGATTGGAGTGACTTTCAAATTCATTTTTAAGTTGTGTAATTTGATCAATATTTTTAGCTAAAATGAAAATGTCATCTAATTATCTTACATATATGGGGGGGTTTATTCATGTCATTAAGCATTTTGTTTTCTAAATGTACCTTTTTTTTTCATCTTTTACAAATTTTCTTTTTACACAGTTTTTGCTGTAAAAAAATTGCATTATTTGCATGTGGTGATTTATAATTAAAACTCTGGCTAGAATATGTTTTATATTCGATGTATCTAATACAAAAAAATATAATATCAACTTTAATTTCATTTATTCTTGAAATAGTGAAAATTCAAAGTCCCTTTGTAAATAAAAACCTTCAGAAATTAGGTATTTTTCTATGTGTTTTAGATGATATTTAAAAGTAAATGCTCAAAAGTTGGTAAATGTTACAAATCTAATTTTTACTGTTAGTACTTATCACATCAAACCCCAGCTTTTACACTGAGTGCAATGTTGATTTTTTTAAAAATAAAGTAAAACATCAACCTGCCCAATTGAGTGAGTTTGTTGCATGGATGTAGGACGAGGAAGTGAAGATTATGAAGATATGTAGGATAGATAATGATTTAGCCTAGACTGGAGTGGCTAAGATTGTAGCGATCAGGAAAGTATTCTCTCAGGGGTCTGTTCCAAAAAGTAGTAATTCCTGAAAGAAGCTGATTAGAACTTCCTTTTTACTAGTGGAATACAAAGGGAGTGAGGATGATTAATCCCTGTGCATATAGCATGTTGGTTCCTTACTACAAAGCTCTGAAATGGGGAGAATTAGGAATGTAATTTGTCTGACTATTAGCCATTGAAATAAATATAGATCAGCAATAGGTTTGAGATGTTTTATCTGTGAGGAAAGGGGTTGTAGGGTTGAAAACCATTTATTATTCTAATGGTCATGTAAAACAGTTTAAGAAAGTATGGTCAATAAAAGAACCCCATTAGAAATAAATAAATAAATACAGTCAGTAAAAAAAATATAGTCAAAATAAACACAGTTGATGAAAGATGTTCATGTCATTCTCTGTTATTTTTGAAAGAGTGGCACCTTCTTGAATCATTGGTGAAGAAATGTGTAACCCACATTTCATTTTTGAGGTAAGGAATAAATCAAGAAAAAAAAAACCTTAAAAATGTTCATCTTTTTCTTTGCCTCTTGTTAACCTCTTCTTCCTTTTACAGTTCACAAATATTAAAGTGTTGAAATTAGTTTGGAAGCAAAAACCTGCAGAAATGAAGTATTTCTTTATGTTTTTCATTGACCTTAAAAACAAATTACTCAAAACGTGTTGAAAGCTAGGAATCTAATTTCTGGTATGTGTACTTATCAAATCCCATCTTTTGCACTGAGTGCAATGTTGATTTTCTATGAAAAATGAAAAATCAACCTTCTCTATTATTCAATCACTACAACCACAATCTCTTCAAGTATAGGGTCAATTGTTATCTATCCTACATATCTGCATAATATGCACCTTTTTGCTTTCTCCTTGTACACGCTTAAAACAACCTCACTTAGTAACCACCTATCTTAAGGGAATCTTGCTTTAGGCAAGCAAAAGTAAGATAAAATATATACATAATTTTCTTACAAATATGTGGTTTCCGGCTTTCTCTTTTCCAATCATTTTACTCTTAAGTAGCCCCCTGTGCATCAGTGGCAATACTGCCTTGCTTGGGGTGATATGATTAAAAAAAAAAAAAAAATATGGTCTACAGACTCTATTTGGCATGAGAATAATACACACTAAATAAGTGACAGGGACCCAAGCTGGAGAGTGAGAAAATTGAAAGAGGCTGAAGATATCATTTTTTCAACCAGGGGCATAAGGACTGTCATTAGAGATTCTAACACTAATATGTTTTCTGTCCTTCTATAAGATATTATATGAAATATTTTTAGAATTTTAGGAGCTACTGTGTGGATAGACAAACTTTGATGAATATGTAACTTAAGTGAAAATTTTTTGGGCTAGGTAAAATGTTAGGTGTATGCAAAAGTACCCAGCACTAATGTATTTTTAAAATTCTAAACAAAAGACCAAATAAACTTATTTATTTTCATTTTAATAAAAGTTGCTGGAAAATTTTGTACACGGTTATTTTTGCTCTTTCGTCCACCATTTGACCATGTTAAAGGTTATACTAAATGTTGGAACTCGGATATTTCAGCTCCTGTAATCTTTACTCTAACCACTAAACTGTACTGGTAAGTGAAGAGTTGGTTAAAGTTTCATTGAAAACATTGTTGTGTTCATAAAAAAGAATTCAAATTAATTATATTGTCAAAAAAATAAATATAATAAAATAATTATAACAATTATAATTATCATTAATTTACTAATTTTAAACCAATAAGAATTGACCTCACTTTTCTTATCTACACACATGATATTCTCACTATTGGACAAGCAGTTCACATAGACAGGTCATCAATGCATGCATCAACAAAAATTTTGTGATGCTGGTATAGTATGTGGCTTACCTTAAAAAGCATATTATAAGGAAGTATTATATCTGTCTGGTAAGGTTTAGGCTTAGAATAGGGTTAGAAAAAATAATTAGTTTCAATAAATAGCTGAATACTTATATCTAATATATATATATATATATATATATATAGTTATGAATTAATTGTACATTGCGGCACGGAAATTTCTATGTTTTGAGATAGATTCTCATCATCAGGCAATGTTGATGTTGGTTGTGCAGATGATTTACATTTAAATAACAAAAACCTTTGGTTTGCTGTGTATGTATGTGGGACGATATAAAAAGAGATGTATGTATCTATATATATATATATATATATATACTCTTACTGAGGTAGGACACATACTATACCAGTACCAATTTTGTCTCCTTTTCTTTTTTTTTCAAGCCATAATAGTAACATACATTTTTTAGCACTCCACAAAAATTTGATATAAGACAAAATACAGCGAAGAATCTGTAATGTGATACCGACTTAGCTGACCGCCTGCAGTGACTCTCTCACCGGCGTGACGTGGCTTCCCTGTGCCTCTTCTATAAATACTTTCATGGCTTTTGCTCTGATGAACTTAAATCACTGGTGCCCCCTAGATGTGAGTTTGCACGAGATACTAGATTGGCAACTACAGTGAAACCGATGAAATGTAACCGCAATTTCTACTCCAACAGCTTCTTTTCTCGCACTTCCCGCCTGTGGAATTCCCTTCCACATGCTTGCTTCCCCGACAGCTATAACCTCCAGGAGTTTAAATGTAGGGTCAATAGACACCTCCTAACACACTAACTTACACCCATTCTCTCCATTTCTCTCCCTGTGTACATCTTAACTAGTCTATCACCTTCTGACACTTCCTATACCCAATCGCCCTGTGTAACCCCCTGCGCTATAGTGGCAGTGGAATGCCTTGCTTGGGGTGACATGATTTAAAAAAAAAAACAAAAAAACCCAGCCACATTTTGTATTTTTTCAACTACATTATCTGGACACTCATTACACACATCTATAAAAAAACATATGAAAAGAACTGGATACACTTTGCTTATACTTTATCTTATCCTCCTGTCAGATTCCAATCCATGTTTGATCGACATTTGACCCCAAATTCGGAACTCCTGTACTGACAATAAACTGCACCAAGTAACACAAACTATCCGGGGGGGGGGGGAAGAAACCAATAAAAGGATATCAAGAAGAGAAGTGGTAATGGCCAGACTCTGAATAGAACATGCCTATATTACCCACTCATACTTATTGAAAGGAGAAAATGTACCAATCTGCATACCATGCCAGGAACCCTACACAGTACACCATATACTGACAAACTGTGAACAGATTTGTCTAAAACATTATCAAGAAAATTGACCCTAAAAATATTCTCAGATTCCTAAGAGAGATGAAACTATCCAACAAGATATAGTGAAAAAGCTTCTCTGAATCATAAGTAACATTTAATTTCCACCCATCATACTACAACACTAATGTTTCAGCATTAAATGACCCATAAAGGGTTGATTTGCCGTAAAACAAACTAATCATGACCCCAAACTCACAGTATTACACAGTGTTACTGTCTTTCATTTCTCCAACATCTCATCACAACCAGATAATAAATAATACATCCTTTGTTTCTGGGTTTTCCTGTTTCTCCTTTTTACAAGTGTTTTTGTGTGTGTGTATATATATATATATATATATATATATAAGGGGGCTTTATAATTATTTACTCAGAACTCCCATACAACATTAGAGTACTGGCTCAAAATCTCAAGGGCTGCTTTAAAACTCTAAGCCAGAGCAGTAATCTTACAAACAGGGACACAGACAAAGCTAACACTGTTATCAGCAAAGCCACCTGCTTGTGAATAAGGATTTTTTCTTACTCCCTCTCTTTGGAGACATCAATGATTCAAATCTTTACTTCATTTGATTAACTTCTAAACAAAAGTTAAAATTCAAGAATTCCTTCTTTTTACTGAACAGGTCTTTCATTTTCATTACCACACATCAAATTTTGGTAATTCCTTGTCAAAATGTTGATAAAGTTGGATTTACAAACAAGGAAGTGAAATTGGAGCAGTGTTCTGCAGGTTCCATTTGAAATAACAAAAAATTCTTGCAAAAATGTTTGAAAATAAACAAGTCACTTTCTCAAGAATTTAATCCAAAGAGTAAACAGTTGTAAATATTTTCTATGTATAGATTATCCTGGTACAAGACCACCCTAATAGAGCACTGGACAGTCTGAATCATCTTATAACCAACACTCTATCATGAACATAATTTAAATATGAAATCAATCTGTAATATATCTTGACAATTTTAAGCTAAACTTATTTATAAATGGAACTTTATCTGTGTGTGTGTGTGTGTGTGTGTGTGTGTGTGTTACCTATAGACTCTGAAATGGCTGAACCAATTTTCTTGAAAATTTACACAGTTGTACTATAAGCGTCTAGAAGTGTTCTTAGCTAGGTTTTGTGTCAAGGTACCCCTGATAAATATTGATAATCGAAAAAATCGGGTTATACAAGGAGTGGTCCGATTTTAATCAACTTTGATACACTCATAGACAAAGACATAAGAAATGATATTCACAAGTTTCAAGGTTGCAGTTCTTACAATAGTGCAGAAAATCGATTATATATATATATAAAAGGCAAGATACCAGGTCTGATCAAAATCAGTTTTTCAGCCCTTTTATTTTAGTTTTTGCTTCGAGTTTGGCTCTAAGTAGGTATAATTGTTGCTCTTAGTCTCAGCCGTGATAGCATTTACTCAGGATTTATTTAGCCTTCAAAATTCAGTTTACAACAAAAAAAAACTTATTTGATATCAATACCAGGAAATCAAAATTTGACTTACATCCATTGATTTTTCTTTCAGTCTACGGTTTTGCTTTAAATGGAAACAACTACTGCTTTTTAGTCTTTCGTGCCAACGTCCAAAGAGTCAGAGCTCCAGGACCATGGATTAGTTTTAAAGCTTTCATTACACCAGAGCAACACTGGGCCTATACTGCTAGTATATTATAGTTATACCCTTGTGCAAATGAATGGAAACAACTGCTTCAGTTTTTTTATCTTTCACCATACAGTCAGTTTTAGACCCACTGGAGTGAGAGGGTGTAATTGATTTCCATTTCATCCTCAAATTAGGTCATTTGCAGAGGTGTACAGCAATATGAATCTACTTTTTGGGGTGTATGATGGAAATTGTTTTGCCTTGAAAAATATATCATCTGTGATTTCATCAGGTTTTTATCACACCTAGACACTATTGTGACTACTGTTGATTAGTTGTCATCAATGGACGTTATTTCAAGGAAGCACACGAAAACCAAAAACCGTGACCTTACAGAGATTGCAGATATCATTAGTGTTAGCCTTTCAAATGTCAGTTGTGTCATCAAGGCAAAGAAACACTGAATCTATCAGTTCAAAACATAAGGAAAATGTGGTTGGAAGAGAAAAATGATGCCAAGAGACAGCGTGTAGACAATCAGGGAATGTGTGATAGATTCTAGGAAGACATTGTTTGTTTCAGTTAATTTGCACAAGAGTTTAAGTCTTCCTTTTATATTGCTGTGCAGTTCTTGAAACATTTTTTTTAATCATTTCACCCCGAGCAAGGCGGAAGTGCCACGGATGCGCAGGGGGCTACATAAGTGTAAAAAGATTAATTAGAAAAGAGTGAAGAGGAATACGAAGCAGTTAGAAAGGAGCAAGAGAAGGATGGGAATACAGGTGTGATGACAGTTGCAAAAGTGGAGAGGAAGGAAAGGATTTACAGGTTGGGGAAAGTGCTAGAGTTAAGTGGTTAATAGATGAGTATTGGCATTGCATTTAAATTCCTGGAGGTTGTAGCTGTCAGGAAAGCAAGAATATGGGAGCGAGTTCCACAGGCAGGAAGTGCGAAAGAAGAAGCTGCAGGAGTAGAATTGTTGTCTGCAATTGGCTAACCTAACTGAGAATGGGTGGGACCCAGTTGCCAATCTGGTTGCATGAGTAAACACCTGCTTAGGAGGCACCAGTGACTTAAGTTCGTCCGAGCAGAAGCCATGAAAATATTTATAGAACAGACAAAGGGAGGCCACAAACAAGTGGCTGTAGTTGAGCCACCAGGTCAGTACCTATCACATTACTGATTCTTCTTTGGAGCCTGTCGAGAACACTGAGGTGAACGGTAGGGGTGCCTGACCATATATGGCAGCAGTACTCCATGCATGGACGAATGGTTGACTTGTATATATGCAGGATGCATTCAGGGAGGAAAAACATCCTGGCTCGACACAGTGACCCAACCTTCTTAGCAGGGGATTTAACTACGAACTCAATGTAGTGGTTCCATTTGAGATCAGAAGAGATGGTTAGGCCGAGGAGGTGCAGTGTATTGCTCTCAGGGAGAATCACTTGGTCTTAGACGCATTGAAATTGACAAGCCACTTTTTGCCCCAGTTCACCACAGAGTGTAGATCCCGTTCATGGTCAGCAGTGAGATTATGTTTGTCTGCCTCTACAGGTTTCTTACTGATGCAGGAGTATATTGTGGTGTCATCTGCGTAGATGCCTACTTGGCACTTGATCTCATCGGGGAGGTCATTGATGAAAATAAGGAAGAGCGTCAGGCCCAGGATAGAGCCCTGTGGGACACCAGCATTCGTGCTGTAGGATGAACTACAAAGAAACTCTATTAATGGGCTGACAAAGACTTGATACAAAGGAACACTGATGTTTATATATGAAACACAACATTTGATCCTAAATATAAAAAAAAATTCTAACAGAACCTTCATTGACTTTGAACAAAACTCGTATGAATGAAAAACTGATGCCTAAATACAGCCTATATATATATATATATATATATAGTCATCCGCAGACAGATCTATTTCGCTGTATCATAGCTCATCAGTACAGTTAGACTCCGATTACTTTTTAACCCAGGATTGAAACCCAACCAAATTGGTGTCAGTCGGCGATTCTACCACTGAGCTATGGGCGCTCGGTAGGAGGCAGGCTTTTTAGCATGTATATAATCATTATCCACGCCCAATAGCTGAGAGTTTTCTAATTCATTGCTGAATGAACGATGTGTAGATGCTAGAGTATATATATATACATATATATATAGAATGTAATCAATGAATTGTCTTCTAAATTAACAAAGATGAACTGAAGACAAAGTTTATGGCAGCATTCACCAACTTAGACAAGAAGACCACCCAGAAGGGATGCAGGAGATTCTGAAGTGGTCTGGAGGCCGTGGTTGAAACAATGGCTATTTTATTGAATAAAATTTCTCTTGAGTATATCAAGAAATTTTTGTGTCATTTTGGTAAATTTATCTTTTAAAACAAGATGTCAGTGACATTTTCATTTTTGCATAATTAGACGAAAATTCAGCCATTGCACTCTGTACATATGTATGTATACACACACGCATATTTATAACTATATATACATACATGCATGCACACACACAAACACACATCTATATGCACATACACACATAAAAATATATATATATACAAAATTGATGTTATTCTACAAAGTTATTAATGCAATATTTACTCCTCAAAAAAAGAATTACTCTTACAACAACTTAAATTAAACTTTTAAATGGCCCACAAAGCTTTGAGGGGCTCTCAAAATGAATCAACCAATCTTATAAAAGAGTAATAGCGGAATGAAAAATTAATGAATGAGTAGGGAATGGATAAAAACTAAGTATTTGAACATTTGCAAGGGGAGGCTTTTTTTTTTTTTTTTTTTTCTAAGTCATGAATCATTAGTTGTACTGCAGCCTGTAAAACATGTATCAAATGTTCACACTTCCTCATCCCATTAACCCCAAACAGAAAACAAGGATTACTTGTCAAACGGTCATTCATTTTCATGTGAAAAACCAAGATAAAACAATTTTCAATATATATATATATATATATATATATATATATATATATTTATTAATTTCCTCAGTTTGGCGTTACTTCAGGTTTACTGCCAATTTTGTATTGATTCCTGTTCTTTAAACTCATCAGTAGAAGATTTCTATACATATCCAGAAAAAAATGTGATAAGAAGATTTGAGTAATCTTTATTACTTTTTTTCTTTTTTTTTCAGTGCAATTTTTTTAAGGAAGTTTTATTTTTTGTTTTTTATATGAATGTGTGGATATTAATAAAAAAAAACATAGTTATTAAGATTTAGAAAAATATTAATGTCTACACATTTCTGTAAAAATAGAAAAAAACTTCCTTAACAATTGCACAGAAGGTAAGTTACTCCCAAATTTATATCAGTCAGTCAGTTAAGTGCCATATGTGAAACATGCTTGGGCGATCATGTCTCGAAAGAGACATGACTGACTGGGCAGAAGATTATCCCACAGTAGGTTGCCATTGCTTTCTGCGGTAGACTGGTTGCCAGCCAAGGCTATAGAACCCAATCTGTTCTGTTATTTAACCCATAACTGGAGGGAGGAGATGGATTAATACCTTTCCTAAGGGTATTTGCGCGTAAGTGAATGCAAGGAATTCAGCTGGAATTTGAACTCTGCACCCCGATTTCTCGTTCTGAGCCGATATCCACTGCACCACAACGCACATAAATGTTTGTATTACATTTATCCTGTATATGTACAGGAATTCCTAAAATCAAATAACGAGTTGCACAAACAGAGATTAATAGTTTTCGATAAACAAACTAAACTGGAAATAATCTTCGCTACTACCAGTCCCTCCTTGCACGTACATTCTGATATAAAGACAAAAGGAAAACATTTCTTTACATTTACCTTGATAAAATCCCTTACAGAACAATACATGCCAGCAAAGAAAAGTTTCCTTTTAGCTCACCCCCTGATGAGTGGACGGAGTGATTGCTGGGCATGGATGGAGAATAATTCAATTTTTGTTTTTTAGTTTTTTTTCTAACTCTGTGATGTCTGAGCAGCACCAGCCCAGATATTGATAGTAATACTCTATTCTTGGTTTGATCTGACTTTTATAAAGATAGGGTATGGCAGCAGGAGTTAGGTATTTTCTGGAATGATACAAAGAATGAACCATTTTTCCAGCATCTTTTGCAATGGCATCAATATGTTCAATTTAAGTGAGAATTATCCCATATAAATAATACATATACTTACATTTGGCTTTTGGTTTGAATTTGTGGTGAAAATCTGAATTGAATTTTTTTTTTTAAATCTGAATTGAAATTGAATTGAAAATTTATTTTTTTCTCTTTTTCCATAAAATCGCCAATTTTGTCCATTGTCTCAAATGCTTTCAGACACTTCTTTAGTCATTTTCAAGGTGATTTGCTTTTAAGTGTTAATTTCTTTTCCTGTTTGTTTAAGATGTAATTTTTGTACTGTTTGAATAAAAGGAGTGTTTATTCCAGACAACTTTTGCACTCTCTTCTATTAAACAGAAAAACAAAATTTTAAAGAATTAATCAAATTTTCCTTATTTTTCATATTTACTGAAATGTTTGAAAAAAAAATCACATGTCTCTGCCATAGTAAAATTAATAATTAATACATCACAAATAAACACTAACAAGCATTACAAATTAGAATTTCTACCATTCAAATATACGCAAGCACAAAAAATTAAAAAACAAGCCAATAACTGACTTTGAAACAAAAAATAACAATACAGCCTTAAATAAAATAATAGCAATTCTTACCTATCATAGTTTCACACAGAACCCATCAAAAGTACATATGTACGTACGAGAAATCGACAACTGCCCAACAACCGAATGCGTATGTATGTGTGCAACGGCACACATATCCTTATATATACCGAACCCCGCACGATTCACATGTGTATGTTTATGCAAGCCTCAGTGAACGAACGCCCGTGCGTATGTATGTGTGTCTTTGCGCGCATTCATGGGTGTACAAATGTGTGTGTATATATATATATATATATATATATATATATATGTCTGCGTCTGTCATTATGACAGATTTCCCCCACTCCCACAATAATACACGAATATACACAACTCTACATATAACCAATTTTTAAAAAAATTAATCAGTTTGTCTGACGATCGCAAGAGCATGAAGCCCAGGGTTACAAACTCACACCTATCTATATGAATATGTCTGCTCTATCACTGATATTGAGCGCTTTTAAATAAGTACCACGTATATATAATATGTAAACAGTATAATATATATAACAAATTGCATATATATATATATATATATATTGATATTTATAATTATATACATATATATATATATATATATATGTGTGTGTGTGTGTGTATATGTGCACACACACATGCTTCTGTGTGTTTTGGAATATACATATGTGTTGATTGATAATTTGTTCAAGAAATGGATGACAATTCCTTTGAGAAAGAACTCTCTTCATTCTAAATTTGTCATTTTTTTAGCAAGAACAATTTTTAGCATTTTCTTTGTATAAGGGTGGGCCTCTTTAAGCACTAAAACAAACATTTAATGTTTTTTCAGACATTTTTCCCTTTTAGTTTTTCTTTATTTTAATTTTTCCTTAATGGCCCTTTTTACTTTTATAATCTGGACAGGATTCCTGCAATGGGAGTTTTAACGAGGTTGACAAATTGGACAGTAACAGAACACCAGCTGAATGATTGACACAGTCTAAGAAGCAAATTAAGCGAAAGAAAATGAATAGTTGGGGGAGTCAATAGGAGAAAAACTTTGCTAGAGGGAAGAAAAACAAAAAGTGAATCAAAATGCAAACAAATTTCATATCAAATCTCTAAACATTCTTGGAGCCTCCCAATATGATCTGATTTCACTTCTGCGCCTTCTGGCTTTACTATTTTCTTTCAGGTCTTCAAAGTAAAGTTTTTCATAGAATTATCTCACAATTTCTGCTTCAGATAGGATAAAGTAAAATAAATTAAACTTTTATGATATGAAGTGCAAGAGAAATCAGATTCAAATTCTTGTCACTTTTTCTCTTTCTTTTTTTTTTTTGCTTTCTCAAACAAGGACCCTTATTCTCTAGACCAATCAGTTAAAATGGTAAGTTTACCTAAAGTATCTTTGAGATTAGTAACTGTTTTTATGTTTTGTTTTTGTCTTTGTTTGGGAGTGGGGAAAAAAAAAGCTGAGTTTGTGTTTGCTACAGCCTGTAATCTCTCCATAGTTCAAAAGTCACCCCAAAAGCAGTGGGTGGGGCATTTATATCAACAGAATCAAATTGTATTTCTTGCCTTTCCAGGAACTGTAATTAATACTTTGTTATCATCTACTTTAGGCTTCTAATCCATTAGTTTATTTTTTTACTTTTCCTTTTTTTTTTTTTTTGCAGAGGTTGAGCCAAGACTCGACAATGTTTTTCTTCACTGCTATCTCCCCCACTATACCCTCAATCTATAGAATGTCATTCTGACAAACCATTGATTTAAATTGGCCAAGACATTTTATTCAAGATTGTTTTCTTTCTTGTGGTTTATACAGGGAGAAATCATTATTTCCTAAATCTAATAAAGCCAGAAGCCTTTACACAAAAAAATTTATTTTCAACATTATCTCTTCCTTGTCAATGCACCAAATCTAGAAGTAAATATTAATTATCTAGATCAAAGATTATAAATTTTCCCAGGCCAAAACACATGACCAGTTAAAAGTAAAAATAAAAACCGATTAACTGAAGACCTTTTATTTAAAATAAGTAACTACTTAAGTAATTTATCAAATAAAAATAATAATAATTACATTAAAATATATATAAACAAATCAGTCAGTTAAGTGTCATACGTGATACACGCTTGGGCAAGCATGTCTCGAAAGAGACCATGACTGACTGGGCAGAAGATTATCCCGCAGTAGGTTGCCATTGCTTTCTGCAGTAGACTGGTTCCCAACCAAGGCTATAGAACCCAATCTGTCCTGTTATTTAACCCATAACTGGAAGGAATAGATGGATTAATACCTTTCCCAAGGATATTTGCTCATAAGTGAATGCAATGAATTTGGCTGGAATTCGAACTCGGCTCCCCGATTTCTCGTTCTGAGCCGTAAGTAAATAACAATTCAGCATTTACTCAATTTCATTTATTAAACATTAAATTACATCACTTAGCATCCTCCGTAGCTTACCTTGACTGACGCAACTTAAAGAATACTTTTGAACTATTATGAATTTATAAATTTTAAAAATTATTTTCTATTTATAAACTCATGTTGCAAAGTAAAATCCTTACATTTACCCTGATGAAGTCCCTAATGGCAAAATACATTGTTAAAGAAAATGTTTCTTTTTGAAGTAATTTTCACAGGCACACACATAAATGGAGCAGCCAGACTACTCAAACATATGATTTGATTATAATGGTGAAAGCTTGTGCAGAAGCAGTCACACTTTCATGGAGAGTGAATAAGCCGTTACTCAAAATATATAATTTATAACATAAATATGTTAAAATATCACTACAAAAGTAAATATTTACTTTTGAAACTACATGAGTCTTATCAAGTGATAAGACACAGATAGTGTTGAAACAAAATAGCTACTTTTGTAGTGATATTATATTTATGTTATAAATTCTAAATAAATATTATTTGCTCTACTTTGTATTGAGCACTTTTTAAGAATAGTACTTCTTTGGATACAGAATTTTATTCCATCCATACCTACCCTATAATTATATCTATCTATATATATATATATATATATATATATATCCCAGCCTTTTGAACAGGAGTAAAAGCTTATTCTCTTGTTTCCTGATTAGGAATGAGTTTCCACTTCTTTTCAAAGTCTCTCTCTCTTTTTTTTCACTTCTGGTGTGTTCTTTTATCTTCTTCTTGATTGGGATGGCGCTTCTGACTCTGAAACCCTCTACCTCAAGTGACATTTGACCTTGTACAAGATGAATATTACTGCAATATATATATATATATATATATATATATATATATATATATTTTTAATCATATCACCCCGAGCAAGGCGGTAATGCCATTGATGTGCAGGGGGCTACACAAGAGTGAAAAGATTTGGAAAAGAGAAAGCCGGAAACCACATCCTAAACAGGGAACAAGGGATGAGCCTCTTAACCTGTTCAATAGACGAGGGTGGAGTGTGAACCGGGCGATAGTTTAGTCTATCTACTCCAATTGAAAAAAAAATAAAAATAAAAAATAAGAAAAAGAAAAGTGAAAAGATTGGAAAAGAGAAAGCCGGAAACCACATCCTAAACAGGGAACAAGGGATGAGCCTCTACACCTGTACAATAGACGTGGGTGGAGTGTGAACTGGGCGATAGTTTAGTCTATCTACTCCAATTGAAAAAAAAAATAAAAATAAAAAATAAGAAAAAGAAAAGTGAAAATGGCGAAAGTTGATGGATTTTATTTCACAACAAGTATTTATAAACAAAAGAAAGTTAACTTGATGAATATTTACTAGTTTCTCTTAAACTAAAAAATTTAAAAAAATGAGCAATATTTCTAAATACTTATTACAAAATAAAAATCCTTACATTTGCTTTGATGAAGTCCATTAGAGGATGAAACTCTTCAGCTAAGATAAGTTTTCCTTTTGTCATTATTCATATTGTCTTTTTTATAGATACTGTTTAGTTATATCTGATATTTTATGCACACACACATACACACACACACACACACACATATATATATATATATATATATATACTGTAATGGTTTGTTTTTAAATTCATAAAACATTGTAACAACCATTACAGTATAACGCTCTACATTTGTATCGAGCACTCTTTATAAAAGTAAATGCATGAACAAAAAGGTAAATAAACCTACGAGTTCAACAACTTAGTTACAATATATATATATATATATATATGTTTGTCATCACCAATCTGGTAATAATTTCCATGAGAGCTATTTCACATTTTTCAGGTTTCTGTACAGATCTGTCACAAGTGTTTGCTAATACTAGATGCTGCATCGGCTGTTTTTAAGCACAAGCCATTTCTACTTATCATTAGCTAATTTTTATTATAAGCTGCTGATGTTTAACTCCAGTCATGGCTCCAGTGAATACCGGAAGTGGTTCTCTTTGTATGAGGCACAAACACCATATTCTCTACATAAAAGATAAGTTAAAACTTCCGAAAAAAAAATGCTGACAGCAGTATATATATATATATTTTTTTTTAATCATATCACCACAAGCAAGGCAGTTTACTGCCACTGGTGTGCAGTGGGTTATATAAGAGGAAAGTTATGAGAAAGAGTAACTAGTTATTGGGTGTGTCAGGAAGTGGGTAAGAGAAGGATGGATGAGAATACTGATGAGAGTTGAGTGGACAAGGAAAAGAGCATGAGAGAGAGGATTCAAGTTACTGAGATAAGAAATGTCTATTGACTTTACATTTAAATTCTTGGAGATTGTAGCTGTCTGGGAAGCAAGTAAATGGAAGGGAATTCCACAGGTGGGAAGTGTGAGAAAAGAAGCTGCTGGAGTAGAATTTGCATTTATATTTTATTGGTTTCACAGTAAAAGGGTGGGACCTAGTTACTAATCTTATGGCTTGAGTAAATTCATACATAGGGGGAACCAGGGAGCCAAGTTCATTGGAGCAGAAGCTATGAAAGTATTTGTAGAAGGGACACAGGGAAGCCACATTGTGCTGGTGAGAAAGTGACTGTATCTGAGCTGCAGATTCTACAAAGTTTGGCTAATTTAGCTATCATTGGCTCATCTACAACTCATTTGCAAATGGCATTTCTTACTTAATGTTCACCCAATACAAGGCCCAAGAGCCACTCAAGGTAGTGGGTTATTGAATGATCTTGTTTGAGGAATGTGAAAGGAGGAAGTAAGTACAAATTATGAAGAGCTGTCAGATAGTAAATGTTTGACCATAGACTTGAAGTTATTAAGATTGTAAAAATCAGGGAAACAGTTCCTTGGGATTCTGTTTCATAAAATAGTGGTTCTTGGAAAGAAGCTTTCTTCTTACCAATGAGAATGAAATTTACTAATCAGTAGTAATGGTCAACGAGACTTACCCTGCTCACCATTACCCAACAATGAAGTTGGTTGCTTGAAGCTGACATGTCAATCCTTATTGAGTCATTTAATGTAAATTTTTTATAGGGCACCCTGTGAGGATGAAACTCACTACTCAGTTATAATTGTCAACCAGACTTGCTTTGATAGTGATTAAAAGGCTTTTCCTGACTGCATCAGAATTTGAAAGGGACAAGAATGATTTGTACATGTCACGATGGCTCCTGTCTGTGAAGGTCTGAAATGGTGGAACTAAGGAATCTGGCTTATCAGAACATTTTCCATCGAAGTAGCAATAGAATAGGGATAAGCTTGCAACATTTTTTTTTGTGGGAAAGGGTATGTAATTAATTTATTTGTTTTTATAGTGTATCAACTTTTTGTGTTTCATTTAAAATCATAAAATAATTTTAGATTGTTACAAACCTCTTGAGATATGATGTATTCATACAAGTTCTACTAATCAGTGTCCTGGGTATGACAGTAAACTGCATCTGGCAGCAAGGCCTCTGATTGGGAGGTTGTGAGGAGCATGGAATGACCTCTTAATTGCTGCTGTTCTCAGGTCCACCCTGACCCAGAATGCTAGCACCTGTTAGGGTCCCAGCTATGGGCAAATAATTTATCCCCAAACTGGGGTCAAAACACTATGATAGATCTTTATAGGAAAATATACATTTTTGAAAGAAAAATATTACCAACAATACTTTTCTGAAGGAAAAATTATTACCATAACACATTTTTGAAGGAAAAAAAATTATTTTTTAATACAAAACTAGAAAACTAAAGTTTTCTAAAATAAAAATAAAAAATTAAAAATACATTTTTCATCAGAATCTGGCTAAATTAACCTTCTCACTATAATTGAACATTAAAAAAATTACTTTAAAACCTTACCTTTTCAGCATTAAATAACCTATAGAGGTTGATATGCCGTTAAACAAAACTCACTCACTCATCTACTAATCAACCCAAGGATGGCTGGAGAAGAGTTGGATTTATTAACATTGCCTAACTTCAGTGATCATACAAGAACTGCCGTTTCGACATGATATGGCTGTAAAACTGAAAATAATTAATCGCCGACAAGACTGCATAAGTGATTTAGTAGCTCTAATCCATTCATTGACTCTTTTTTTTTTTTCTTTTTTAAAATATAAGAAAGAATAAATTATGCTAACTGAAGTTAAAAAAAGATTCTTTCAGAGGATTAAAGGAAATTGGCTTCATTTTAGAGACTATAAAATTTACAAGCCATTTCTTGCTCCAGTTAACAACAGAATGAAAATAATTTTTGAAATCATCTACCAATTTGATTTTATCTAACCTATCATTAATACAGGAGCAAATAGTTGTGCCATCAGCATAGATACTAAGAAAAAACTGATAACATTTGTTGTTGGTAAATATTAGGAACAAATAAGTCTAAGAATAAACTCTATTAGATACAATCATTTATATGAAAAGATCTAGATGAGTGGCCATTCAAAATGACGTTTATTTTTTTTATTTGATAAGAAAGTTTGAATGAAATCAGAAATTTGTCCAGAAACATCATAAACCTTCAACTTCTAAAGAAAAGCTGCATTATTTATCTTTAAATAATTTCTTTATATCTAGTCATTTAAATCTGCAGCTCCATTGCTAAATCCGCTGCTATGAAAGTCGGTTCTCTGTGCAGGGCCCGGAAGTTTTTTCCGTCTGAATCTATCCTGCACATATATAAATCCACCATCCGCCCATGTATTGAATACTGCTGCCACATCTGGTCGGGTGCCCCTGCTATTCTCCTCGGGGTTTTTGACAAAATACAGCAGAGAATCTGTAATGTGATCGATACCGACTTGGCTGACCGCCTGCAGTCACTCTCTCACCAGCGTGACATGGCTTCCCTGAGCCTCTTCTATAAATACTTTCACGGCTTCTGCTCCAATGAACTTAGATCACTGGTGCCCCCTAGGTACAAATTTGCACGAGATACTAGATGAGCAACTAGGTCCCACCCTTTTACAGTGAAACCGATAAAATGTAACAGCAATTTCTACTCCAACAGTTTCTTTTCTTGCACTTCCCGCCTGTGGAATTCCCTTCCACATGATTGCTTCCCGACAGCTACAATCTCCAGAAGTTTAAATGTAAGGTCAATAGACACCTCCTAACACACTAACTCACATCCATTCTCTCAAACACTCTTCCCATCTGCCCAACCCTCAGCCTCGGTATCCTTACCCGGCTATCACCCTCCTTCTGATATTTCCTATATCTAACCACTCTTTCTCTTCACCTTCCCCTATGTAACCCCCTGCACAATATTGGCAGTGGAATGCCTTGCTTGGGGTGAAATGATTAAAAAAAAAAAAATGTAATAGTCTCATGTTACCTGAATTACATAAATTTGTTTTGTAAATATTCTAAACAAGTGGGCCCATTCAGTCAAAAATATATTTATATCAATGTGGCATCTAAAATAACAGCAACATATATATATATATATATATATATATATATATATATATAGTTGTACCTAATATTGAGTACCTTACATTAAGATATAAGAAAATTAAAAATCATGCTAGTCATATCTAGAGATACACATATACCTCATCTTACATCAGTAATTTGTTTCAGGAGAGGTGACTTAAGTCAAATTTACTTGGCAGTAGGCTCAACCACAACAAACCATTCCTAGTTCTGTATTTTATTTAAAAATGCATTTTTAATAATAAATGGTCAATAAGAAACTATTTTAAGTTTACAAACAAATAAACTTTAGTTTTTAATATAGTACAGAAAAAAAAGTAATCTAAATTTACGAATACATGTACATGTGTACAGTTATTAAAATTATTTTGCAATAGTAGAAAAAAAATAATTTGTTAAATTTACCAATATTTACATTCAATTTCATATAAAAATTTTAATAATTTAATATATTTTTATTATTTATTGTACAGTAACATGATTTTATGTGCTTTTAAGACTTTTTAGTGATATTACAACTTCAATGTTTGAGGCGGACAGATGTAAAGTCAAATGAAATGGCCTCACTATACTGTGCAGTTGACAAAATTACAAATACATGTATGTGCATAATTAGAAATATAAAATGGTGACAATTTTTTATCGCATCCTCTGTGTGTGTATATATATATATATATATATATATATATACATACACACAGAGGATGCGATAAAAATGTGTGTATATATATATATATATACACACTAGTAGGATAGCCCAGCGTTGCTCAGGTGTAATGAAAGCTTTAAAACTAATCCATGGTCCTGGACTTAGCCTAAAGAATATTTGTGTGAAGTTTGGTGAGAATCGGATAAAATTTGTGGATTTTTATAAAGGATATACAGACAGATAAACAGACACACACACAAACATCTTGCCTTTTATATATATATATATATATATATATATATATATATATATATATATATATATATATAATCAATTTTCTGCACTATTGTAAAAACTGCAACCTTGAAACTTCTGAATGTTGTTTCTTATGTCTTTGTCTATGAGTGTATCAAATTTGATTAAAATCAGACCATTCCTTCTATTCCGGGGTGATATGATTAAAATATATATATATATATATATATATATATATATATAGGTAATGATTTCAAGTCGGTGAATGGTGAGGATATTCCAACAAAATCTACTTAATATAAAATATTAAGTGTTAGATCCATCTAGATAGCTCTATAGATGTTATCCAGAGCAATATGATATTTCTTAAGGAAAACTCAAATCATCATTTAGATTGGTTATAAACTATAATTTATTTCTATGAACTAAATTAGCTCATTTCATCAAATCTCACTACATTCGTTCCATTTGCTATAAATATTTTCCTGGAAAATATTTGTACTGAATGGAACAAATATAGTATGGTCTGATGAAATGAGATAATTTAGCTCATAAAAATCTAAATTGATGTGTTGAGTTTTCCTTATATATATATATATATATAATATGACATTCCTGATGAGTTAATTTAGCATGAAACAGATGGTCACCTCTGGGTGGTGACATCAATATCCACTTTTAAATTTACATATTTTCTATCCCTGATATTGAGCACTTCTACCCATAAATAAAACTAAAACTTAAAACTTTATTTTATCATAAATATATATATATTTTTAGATCAACACGTAGCGTCTATGTTCTAGTTACATACAAATTTTCATTAAGAAAAACAATGGTATTGACCAGAATTGCATGTTGTCTGTTTTCTTTGAAAAACATGATATTGAAATGTAATATTTAAACTTTAAAGATAAGGGGTTGCATCTACTCTAGAAAAATAAATTGCAAATTCTTTTTGTTAATTCAAAATATAATATTAATAATAGTATTATTATTATATTATTATAAATGTAGTATATATATATATATATATATATATATATATATATATATAAGCATGCACTGTGGGTATAGAAGAATCCAAAGGAGTATCCTGTACATACAGTGGTAGGATAGCTCTCTGAGAGAGCTCTAAATATATATGTATATAAATACATATAAAGCAAAATTAACGCAAACATGTTATTTCATGGTAAATCGGAAGTATAGGCCTATTTCAGGCGAACCATCATCAGCTTCCGTCTTTATTGTACAAAGGATTTTACATGTGTGAATGGTTTGTCTGAAATAGGACCACACATCTGATTTACCATGAAATAATGTGTCTGCCTTAATTTTTCTTATATATATATATACACGCACACACACACACACACACACACACACACACACACCAATCACCTCTGTGCAGACAAAATCAAGTTTCTGAATTAAATGCAACTTTAAAAGAAATGCTCACCTGAACCATTACTGATCTCTATTCAAACAATTGCCTGCAGGTGAGAATACTGCATACTTTCCCAGGTGTTTATATCTGCTGACTGTTCATCTTGGCTATGAACAAAAAGACTTATATAATTGCTGACCCACCTTCTTTGTAATGCCTCAATCTCTTCATATGCTCTTTCCAAAAAACAAATGTGCTGTCAGAGAATGACGATATTGTTTTAGGTTTCCATATTATATAAATGCAGTACAATTAGAGGACTTCTGTCTTTATATTTGTAAGCTAAGAATAAGCAAAAAGCTAAAAATAATCTGAAATGTAAATAAATTATGGTATTTTAGTTGTCAAGTTTAAAACAGCCAAAATGTTTCTTTCTCATAGATCATGAGAAGACTCTATTACATAAAGATAGGCAACTCAACCACTGCAGTGGACTCTCCCAACGATGTAGATAAGTGACACAAAAAATTTATTATTTTTCTTGTCAAAAACAAGTGTATAAATTTCACTTTCATCATTTGTTTAGGTTTTATTCCATTTTTAATAATGGAATTGTTCGCAAAACATTAGTTTTATAAATGTTTATAAATTTATGAATACAAAACTGTTTTCATATTTATTTCTTTATAAATTAGTAGCAGATAAATATGACATTGCATTAATGCTAATTAGATTAGGTTTTAAAATATTATAAATATAGAATTACTAGCAGTATAGCATTTCTATTACATATGTTAACATTATTAAGACTAAAGTCACATGAAAGACATAAATATGCATATAATAAAATGAAATTGTTTTAAACTGCTTGCGTATTGCTAGTGATTCTACTGGCTCTCGATGAAGTATGTGATCTTGACTTTGTTGTAGTACTTGGAAGCAGCAGCAAATCTTGTGTAGAAAGAAAAACAAACATGAGTTTTTCTTTTCCACTAACTCAACATTTGATTCAGCTGACCTGAAGGAGATTAACACTACATTTAAATTTGTTGTTTTCTATTTTTTTTTTTTTTACTTTGTTTCAGCGCAATCTTATCGATTACATCCTAAACTCTCCTACTGACAAAAAAAATTTGGAAAAATTTCAATATTTAAACAATTTTAGGAGAGTGTTCAGTTTTTCATACAACATTATAGTAAATCAATCCTCCGTTTTGGAATCACTCGCCAATACAACATTACCACCACCTGTAAATTGGTTGATTATCAATTTTTTAAAACTTTTTTCAGTGTACTCTTATTGATTAAACCCTAAACTTTCTGATTGACAAAAAATTTGCAAAAATTTCAATAGTTAAACAATTTTAGAGGGGGGTCAATTTTTCATACAACCTTATAGTAAATCGATCCTGTGCAATTAACTTTTTTGCTTGAGCATATTCAACAACTGAATCCTTTGTGAAATTTTTGAATAAAGCCATTCTTGGAGTTTCCAAGGAAGATCACATCTTAAGAACTGAAGAAAACTTGAAAAAGGCAAAAACAAGAGCAACAACTTGTCCCAAAAAACAAAAACAAAGCAACCCCAATGTGAGTGGTTCCAAAATGGAGGATCGGTTTACTATAATGTTGTATGAGAAACTGAGCTCCCCTCCTAAAATTGTTTAAATATTGAAATTTTTCTAAATGTTTTTTGATAATCAGAAACTTTATGTAATAATCAATAAGACTGCACTAAAAAAAGGAAAAAAAAATGATAAACTACAAATTTAAAGGTGGTGGTAGTCTCCTTCAGGTCCACCTTTGATTCTTCTGGGGGATCAGCACCTGACTTCTCACCTAGAACAGGCTCAAGTGAGTGACGTTCACATTACCCCCTTGCTGGTCCCTAACATAATTTCAAAGCCTGACCCACATAAGGTGAGCGAAGGTGACGAAATCCCAATCATTGTACTGAAGAAATATGCCCCTGAACTTTTCCCTGTCCTCTCCAAACTCTAAAACTACTGCTTCTCTGCTTCTTGCTTTCCTGCCTGCTGGAAGTCTTTCTATGTGGTTCCTGTATTTAAGAATGCTAAAAAAAAAAACCCAGACTCCTCTAATTATCACTCTATCAGCCTTCTACCAATTTTTAGCAAAGTGCTTGAGGCTATTATTAATGCTGAAGTTGTTCAATATCTCACAGTTCACTGCCTCCTCTCCGATGAAGAGTATGGTTTCTGCTTCACCAGATCTACTGCTGCTATGTTAGCGACCATCACAGAGTATATATACCAGGCTCTCGATAAGAATGGCGAAGCTCGAGCTGTTGTACTAGATATCCCCAAAGCATTTAACAGTCTGGCATGTTGGCCTTCTATGCAAGCTATATGGCTATGGTATAACTAGACAATTGTTTGGCCTAGTCCAGTCTTTCCTTTCAAATTGCATAATGAAGGTAGTATTGAATGGGCATGCTTCCAGATATTATCATACAAACACAGGTGTCCCTCAAGTCTCTATTGTAGGTCCTATGCTTTTTCTGATCTTCATCAACGATCTCCCTGATGTAATCAGATCCAAAATAGGCATTTATGCTGGTAACACAACCATTTACTCTTGCCTTGATAAGAAATTTGCCAAGGCTGATAGAGCAAACTTTGCTGTTGATCTTGAAAAGGACCTCCAATCTGTGGTGGACTGGGTTAAGAAATGGCTCGTAAATTTTAATGCCTCCAAAACGAAGGCACTATCCTTTAACCACCATTGACAACTGCCAACCCCCCACCCCATCAAAATGGATCAGGCCAGTCTCCTCGGCCTAACTATCAGCTGACTTCAAGTGGAATGACTACATCGAATCCATAGCTAAATCCGTTGCCAGGAAGGTTGTTTCCTTGTGTAGGGTCAGGAAGTTTTTTTTTTTTTTCATCTAAATCCATCTTGCATATATATAAATCTACCATCCACTTGTACATTGAATACTGCTGTCACATTTGGTCAGGTGCCCCTGCTATTCATCTCGAGCTTGACAAAATCCAATGAAGGATTTGCAATGTAAGTGATCCAGATCTGGTAGCTCGACTCCAGTCACTTTCTCTCTGACATAATGTGGCTTCCTGCTGTTTCTTCTACATATACTTTCACAGCTTCTGTATACTTGCTTCTCAGACAGCTACAATCTCCAAGAATTTAAATGCAAAGTCAATTGCCATCTTTTATCTCCTTGACTCACATCCTTTCCCTGACAACCCTTGTATCATGTTCTTCTTCCTTTACACTCCACTCTCATGTAGTCCTCTCCACACCAGTGTTCTCATCCTTTTCTTACTCATTCTCTAACACTCCTGTAACTTGTTTCTCTTTTTCATCACTCCCCTCTTATATAACCCCCTGTGTGCCAGTGGCAGTTCTGCCTTGCTTGGGGTGAAATGATTATAAAAAAAAAATTGTTTCAACTGTTGTTATTATTTACCATGTCCATGATGTTTCAACCATTGTATGCTTCAGCCTTCTTCAGGTGAACAAATGCCACCTGAAAAAGGCTGGAGAATACAATGGCCAAAACATTGTGAATATGGCAATAAAGATGAGGAAAATAGTCTGAACAATGTGTAAATAATATAAATGCTTTTCACTTATAGCAACCAAGCTCAATTGTTCTCTATAACAACTGAAAACCATAATATATTTTTTACGTATATATATATATATATATATGGAGTTGTTCACTGCTAGAAATATAAACAAATACTCAAAATTACTGTTTATCTACTTTATAAATATAAATTTTTTCACTGCTTTATACAAATTATTTAAATTACTGTCTTCGGACATATCAGTCAGTCTGTTAAGTGTCATATTTGATACACACTTGGGTGATCATGTCATGAAAGAAAGATGACTGACTGGGCAGAAGGTTTTCCTGCAACAAGTTACTTTCTGCAGTAGACTTCTTGTCAAACAATGATAGAGAATCCAATCTGTTCTGTTCATTAACCCATAGCTGGAGGGAAAAGCAACAGATTAATACCTTTTCCAAGGTTATTTGTGTGCAAGTGAATGCAAAAATTCTACTAGAATTCAAACACAGTTCTCTGATTTCTTGTTCTGAGCCAATATCCACTGCATCACAATGCACATCCACTTCATATATATATATATATATATATATATTACAGAAATTAACAAAGATTAATGAAACTTGGTTATAAACAACTGACAATTCGAAAAGATTTGTTTAAACATTATTTTTTATCAATACTCATATTTCAGTAGATATTCTGATAATAATCAAATAGTATTTATTTATTTCTACCAGCCTGATTATTTACATTAAATTTTGTGTGCTGAAAATGTGTGTCATTTAATTAGACTGAGCGTCAATCGTGGTTGAGAGGTTTAAGACGCACCAGATCACATGGCTTCCCCTATGTGGATAGGGGTTGCAGGTTTGAACTTTGCCAAATGACACACATTTTCGAAACAAAAAATTTATTGTAAATATTCAGGTTGGTAGAAATAAATATATAATACTGTTTGATTATAAACAGAAGATCTACTTAAATATGAGTATCGATAAAAATAATGTTCAAACAAATCATTTTATACATATATACTAACAGCATAGCCTGGCATTGCTCGGGTGTAATGAAAGCTTTAAAACTAATCTATGGTCCTGGAGCTCAGACACTTTGGACGTTGGCATGAAAGACTAAAAAGCAATAGTTGTTTCCAGTTAAAGCGAAACCGTAGACTGAAAGAAAAATGAATGGATGTAAGTCAAATTTTGATTTCCTGCTATCGAAATCAAATAAGTTTTTTCGTCGTAAACTGAATTTTGAAGGCTAAATAAGTCCTCTGAGTAAATGGTATCATGGCTGAAACTAAGAACTACAATTATACCTACTTAGAGCCAAACTCGAAGCAAAATCTAAAATAAAAGTGCTGAAAAAATACAGATATACAGGCAGATAAACAGACACACACACACACACACACAAACATCTTGCCTTTTATATATATATATATTATCGATTTTCTGCACTATTGTAAGAACTGCAACTTTGAAACTTCTGAATATCGTTTCTTATGTCTTTGTCTATGAGTGTATCAAATTTGATTAAAATCGGACCACTCCTTCTATAACCTGATTTTTTCGATTATCGATTTTCGATATTTGTTGGGGGTACCTCGACACAAAACCTAGCTAAGAACACTCGCAGATGCTTATAGTAAGAAGAAAATCAGTTCAACTGTTTCGGAGTTTATAGGTGACGGACACACAGATACACACACACACAGATACACACACACAAAGTTCCATTTATGAATAAGTTTAGATATAAACATTAAATAATCTATTCATATTTAGCCCAGCGGAGCAATGAATAATGGCTCAGATTGAGGAATTGGAGAGCTGATTTGGAATTTTAGTCAAGTTCATTATATTCCCTTACATGCTAATATCCAAGGAAAAGGTATGAATCTGTCTTCTCCTCCTGGCTATGGCTAAATAACAGGAGAGACTGGGTCCTACACCCTTAATTGGTGACTAAATTAGGAAAAGGAAAACTCTGAATTTAGACTAGCCTGGAAAGGGTTGGGCTACATCAGGCTATCATAACAGAAAATATCACTGCTAATTGGTTATGAGAGTGTGTTCATATTTGGGTTTAGTTTTTTTTTTTTTTTAATTTTTAAAATTTTTAATTTTTTTACTATTCTAAAACTAAAAAAGATAAGTTGGCTTACATCAAATAGAGAAACTGGTTCCCATACAATCACTGAAGTTAAACAATTTCTGTACTAAAATGAGTGACCACTTGGGAAAACCAGGTGCTGAAGGCTTGGATGTGCTGGTGGTGCACTCAATAATGTCTTGGAATTGTTAATTGGAGAGCCGGTTTTACATGCAAATACCTTTGGTAAACGTATAAATCTACCTTTTATCTCCCAGCTATGGGTTAATTAGTAAAACTTGTATCACTAAAACCATTTTTTTTCTTCTATGTGCTCTGTTCTTTCAGGATGTAGGTGATCATGGCTTTCCACATCTCCCTATCCATGGTGGTTCTTAGTACGTTTTCAGCATGCAAACCTTGTTCCGTCATCCACCTGCTCAGGCACTTCAAATATGTTATCCACTGCTTTCTCCTGTCTATTTTTCCCTCTATCTGGCCTGTCAGTATCAGGTTCTCCAAGCCCTCCTTCTTCAAGCCCCCCTTAACTATTTTATCTCCCCTAAAAAATAAAATGCATACAAAATATTTAACCCTCTAGGGCCATTCTTATCATATTAGTGGGGGATCTGTTTATTACTTCATAACAATATAGAACTGATCCCCCACTTTATGACAAGTAGAAGCCTTAATCATATTATATTATTAACCCTCTAGGGCCATTCGTATCATATTTGATACAGTATGAAAACAAGCCTTGAAAGAAATATTTTCCTGAAAAATTTTTTAAGAGAAATATTTTATAAATTTCAAATGAAAGCTGTACTGACTGCTCAGTCAATGAATACCAAATGTTTCCTTATAGGGAAATACCAAATGTTTCCTTATAGGGAAATACTGTATCAAATATGATACGAATGGCCCTAGAGGGTTAAGTAGTAATTAGTGGGGGATCTGTTTATTACTTCATAACAATATAGAACTGATCCCCCACTTTATGCCCAGTAGAAGCCTTAATCATATTATATTATTAACCCTCTAGGGCCATTCGTATCATATTTGATACAGTATGAAAACAAGCCTTGAAAGAAATATTTTCCTGAAAAATTTTTTAAGAGAAATATTTTATAAATTTCAAATGAAAGCAGTACTGACTGCTCAGTCAATGAATACCAAATGTTTCCTCATAGGGAAATACCATATCAAATATGATACGAATGGCCCTACAGGGTTAAGTTTCAGCATTAAATAACACATTGGTATGTTGATATGCTGATAAAACAATTCAGTTTAAAACCTGTATCCTGTTCAAAAGATCTGAGAGGAGTGTGAACCGGATGATAGGCAAACAAAACTACTCCTATTTCTAGTGAGAACTCGATCCACTATATTTACGGTCTGCAAGTTTAATTCATTAAGTCTCACTCCTTGTTAAATCCCCCCCAAACATGTTTCTGATTGTCCAGCAAAACTAGCACGTGGTGTTCTTGACAAAATAATCTGGTTCGGCCTATATTTAATTACCCTCCATGTGCAATTCTCTTGATGGGACACTAATAATTACTAGCAGCTTAATTAGCGGTATACTAATTTGTCTTTTCTGCTGTCATATTATTGAGTTTCAAGCACGTTCGTCCTGATAATTGTTAATACACCAATTAATATTAAATTAATCAAGATTATTTTAGTCATTTCTTGACTCTTTCCATTTTATGGCTTTGCAATGTGACGGCTGTGAAGGCTGTGAATGCTGGACAATATCGTCGAAAATGAGGACAAAACTGGAAGCGGCCGAAATGTGGTTCTACAGAAGGATGCTACGGATATCGTGGACTGAGCATACAAGCAACAACAAAGTGTTAGAAAGAATGGCAACAAAAAGGAAATTGATGCTGAGCATCAGGAAGAGACAACTGAAGTTCCTGGGACATGCAATGAGGAAGGAGAGCCTGGAGAACCTGATACTGACTGGACAGATAGAAGGAAGGAGAGACAGAGGAAGGCAGCGGATAACATATTTGCAGGGTCTGATCAGGTGGATGACGGAACGGGGGTTGCCAGGAGCAACAGGAACAAACATACTAAGAGGCACAAGGGATAGGGAGACGTGGAGATCCATGATCGCCTACGTCCTGAAGGGACAGGGCACATAGAAGAAGAAGAATGTGCATTGTGATGCAGCAGATATCAGCTTGGAATGAGAAATCAAGGAGCCGAGTTAAAATTCCAGTTGAATGCTTCACAATCGCTTACACACAATTACCTTTGGGAAAGGTATTAATACATTTCTTTCCCCCAGTTATGGGTTAAATAATAAACAGATTGGGTTCTATAACCTTGGCTGGCAATCAGTCTACTGCAGAAAGCAATGGCAATCTGTGGGATAATCTTCTGCCCAGTCAGTCATGTCTCTTTTGAGACAGGATTGCCCAAGCGTGTATTATATATGATACTTTAACTGAATGCCAAACCAAGACTAACTATAAGAAACAAGAATTCAGATTCTTTTTAATCTCCCAATTATGTTTTATTTTTGTGATTCTCTATACAATCTCTGGTGATACAAAATGTCATTAAGTTGGAATATCTTTGAATAGATATATGCATATAATCAAAATCTAAATCTAAACTTATTTATAGATGGAACTTTGTGTGTCCGTTACCTATAGACTCCAAAACGGCTGAACCAATTTTCTTAAAAATTTACGCAGTTGTGCTATAAGTGTCTGCAAGTGTTCTTAGCTAGGTTTTGTGACGAGGTACCCCCGAGAAATATTGAAAATCAAAAAAATCGGGTTATAGGAGTGGTCCGATTTTAATCAAATTTGATACACTCATAGACAAAGACATAAGAAACAATATTCAGAAGTTTCAAGGTTGCAGTTCTTACAATAGTGCAGAAAATTGATTATATATATATAAAAAAGGCAAGATGTTTGTGTGTGTGTGTGTCTGTTTATCTGTCTGTATGTCCTTTATACAAATCCACAAATTTTATCCGATTCTCACCAAACTCCACACAAATATTCTTTAGGCTAAGTCTGAGCTCCAGGACCATGGATTAGTTTTAAAGCTTTCATTATATTCGAGCAATGCTGGGCTATACTGCTAGTACATATATAAACTTCAAATTAACGAGTGTTTGGGACCAACATTACACAGTATCTAGAAAACATGTGTCAACAGCAGGCCATATAAACTTTGTAAAAACATTGTAAGGCTGTTGCACTGGCTCAACTCTAGAGTTCCATTATATCTGGAGTGATCAACAATGCCTTGTGATATTGTGGTAGGACATCTATCAATGAAGAATTCTAGCCAATTTCACTCACACAGTTTGGGTTAAGCCGTGGTATGTTTGCCAGGCACTTTCAAATGATGTTGCATGCTGGGACTGCCTCTCCAGGTTGATAACGTGAAGAAGTCGCCTTCCTGACAAATTGACTATGGTAAGATTCGAACTTGTGTCTCATGGTCAGAAAGCGAACATTTTAACCACTTCGTCATGTGCCCATACCTAAATATAACATTTGTAGCAATGGGACATATATAAAATTTGTCACTTAGCTTATTGTTAGTTTCAGCAAATCAGTTCTCAAGTTCCATATATAATGATTGACTCTAAACTTGAAGACCTTAAAATTGTAGTGTATGGGAGAGAATCCTGTGTTTGGTCCACGAATCCACAGCTAATGGGAAGAGGTCAAAATGAAACTTGTTTCTTACCAATGGAATAAGAGTTTTTGTGTATATGGTATGGTTAACCTGAACTGGGAGAACTAGGAAATATAGTTTGTCAGAACATTTGCCATGGATATAGTTAAAGAGCTGCAACAGGCTTGCCATATTGCATCAGTGGGATAAAAGTTGCAGACCATTAATAAAAGATATTATTGTGGAGTCATTATTGAAATAACTAACGAGAAGACATCGGGAACTGTGAAAAACAATAATGTATTAACAAAAATACAATTGGTGTTAACGCCGAGTCATGTCTCCGCTCAGCTACAGGATGAATCTGGTTACGACCCTTACTCCTTCACTCTCTACCTCAGACTGCCCAGAATACACAACTTGGTAACCGGACATGATGTCAGGAATAGTCCATTAGTCAATCGACTCACAGGAGTGTCACCCTAACAGATATTGAATTCAATCCTCATTGGACCAAGATTAACTTAATAAATTTCTGTTTCAGTAGTTGACCCTTCTTCTTCTATTTAAGGATATAGGCGATCATGGCTTTCCACATCTCCCTATCCCTTGTGGCTCTTCTCCTGTTTATATCATGCAACCCTCATTCCATCATCCACCTGATTGGGTCCTTCAAATATGTTATCTGCTGATTTCCCTGTCTCTTTTTCCCTCTATCTGGCCTGTTAGTATCAGGTTCTCCAAGCCCTCTTTCCTCATTGCATGTTCTAGGAACTTCAGCTGCCTCTTCTTGATGCTCAGTATTAATTTCCTTTTTGTTTCCATCATTTCCAAAACCTCATCATTGCTCACATGCTCAATCCATGATATTTGCAACATCCTTCTGTAGAACCAGATTTTAATTGCGTCAAGTTTTTCCTTCATCTTTGATGATATTGTCCAGCATTCACTGCCATATTGAAGAACTGACATCACATAGCAATCTAGTACTTTCTTCTTTGTTTCTAGTGTAATTGCCCTGTTTCTTAATACTTTACTCAACTTCTGGAATGCTTCCTTCGCCATGCCAATTTGGATCTCTGTGTCACACTTTTCGTCTTCTGTTATAATACTTCCTAAGTATTTAAATTTTTGTACCTGCTTGATTTTAGTATCATCAACCTGTATTTGACATATTGGGCTGCCCTTTTTACTGATGACTATGCATTCGGTTTTCTTGCAGTTTATTTGTAGTCCTTTCTTGTCATTCTCATCAGCTACCTTCTTTAGGAGGTCTTGTAGTTTCCTTTCTGTGTCTGCTATCAGCACTGTATCATCTGCGTACCATAGGTTGATTAAATTATGGCCTCCGATGACGAATCCAGGCATAACTTCTAGGGTCCCCAAAATATTCTTGCTGTAGAAGTTGAACAGATCCGGTGAAAAGACACATCCTTATCTTACACCTCTTTCTATCTTTGTATATCTGCTGAATTCATTACCTGTCTGTATGCAGGCAGTTTGCTGCCAGTAAAGATTCTTGATTACTCTTGATTAAGTCTTTTCCAAATATGTCAAGGTTGCCGGGCATCTCCATCAATTCTTTGTGGCATATTTTGTCAAACGCCTTTGCATAATCAATAAAGCACAGGTATACATCCTTCTTCATTTGTATATCCCTTTCAGAGTGATGTTTATTGAATTAGCCTTGTTGACTATTAATATTGTGGAATGAGTTTATGCTCACTGGGTTCTCTATTTTTGGTGTCTTGTATCAGACTCAGCCTTACTAAATACCTGTGTTTCCTCATGAGGTAATGATGATTGAACTTTTCTAGCAAGCAAACAATATGTACAAGGCAAATTAATTACGATAAAGCAAATTGAATGTAATATGGCACAAAGTTCAGAAACTAAGAATTGGTATTGATGCACAAGATCAAGTTTGGATTAGTGAACATAATGTTCTGACTTCAAGATAAGATGAACCGAGACTAAGTCAAATGAAACCAAGAATCAATCCATTTTATTGGCTATGAAAAAAATCACAGTATGTATTTGTGCATTTCTGTCTATAAATTGGGGAGGGCCAAGTGTTTTGCAGGTCATTCTTAGTAGAGATTGAAACCAACAACTTTTCTATGAAAATGATTCATCACCCACAAGCCATATAAAGGCTTTTGAACTCTATCAAGACTGGAAAGTGTGAATTTGGCAGCTCCAGTCTAATATTGGGCTGATCTGACTGCTGTTAACATAGATCATAGCAGAAGGCTGAAGGATTTAATGCTGCAAAAGTTGGTACAGATACCATGACTGTTCAAGAAAGAGTTGTTAATAGGTTTAGGTGATTTATGTTTGGCTGGTTTAGTTTTAGTTCTTTTTTTCTGCCTGAATCCATTGTACATATATACAAATCAGCCATCTGGAATACTGCTGTTATATATGGTCAGGTGCCCCTGCTGTTCATCTCAGTGTTCTCGACAGGCTCCAAAGGAGAATCAGTAATGTGATAGGTACTGACTTGGCGGCTCAACTCTAGCCACTTCCCCACCAACGTGATATGGCTTTCCTCTGTCTGTTCTATACATATTTTCATGGCTTCTGCTCCAACGAACTTAATTCACTAGTGCCCTGCAACAGGAGTTTACTTGTGCAACCAGACTGGCAACTGGGTCCCACTCATTCACAGATCAACCAAATGCAGATGACAATTCTACTCCTGCAGCTTCTTTTCTCGCACTTCCTGCCTGTGGAACTCGCTTCCATATTCTTGCTTTCCTGATGGCTACAACCTCCAGGAATTTAAATGCAATGTTAATACTAATCTCTTAACCACTTGACTCTTGTTCTTTCTACACCAATTGTCATCACACCTGTATTCCCATCCTTAACTGGGTCGTCTTTCTCTTTACTCTCCGCCTATCTAATTTTTTTACTCTTATGTAGCCCCCTGCACATCAGTGGCGTTACCATCTTGCTCAGGGTAGTATGATTAAAAAAAAAAGCTATAATTAGTGATTTTTTTGGTAAAGAGAGGTCTAGGGTAGTAGTATCAGCCAGTCATCAAATGCAACATGTGTAGGAAGGTAACTGGCACAGACTGCAGCGTAATGTGTCCACAGGGTTGCCCACCAGAAGCACTTGCAGGGACACCCATCCATGTGTTATATAGATCTACAAGATACCCTGATATTATTCAACTGTTGATCAGAGGAGCCTCTCAAGATCTATGCAAGAGTTCAGTCTCCTAATTACCTGTTGAAAGCAGCAACCAGGAAACTGCCAACCCAGTCCCTTCAGAATGAAGAGACGTCGCCACCATTCACACACGTTGCAAAAAGCTTACAACAACACTACTATTAAGGCCTAAAGAGAAGAAAGAAACCAAGAGCCCCTTCCTAAACAGGAAACAAGACATGAGCCTCTACTCCTATTCAAAAGAAGAGGGAGGAGTATGAACTGGGCGATATTAGGGTCTATCTATTCGAATTAAAAAAAATAAATGAGCAAAAAATTAAAAATCCCTAAGTTTAACATACCTTTCCTTAGAAATTCAAACAAAAAATTTAAAAAGAAAAATCCTTGCAGTCCGGACACCTAAAAGCGCTAATTGAAATCTTAACTAACACTAGCATATTTTCAAATTTATCCAACACTTTATGTGCAAAGCATTAAAAAAATAAATGAATACACATATAAATATTAATTTTTAAAATTTAAAGCTCAGAAAAAAAAAAGAAAAAAAAGAAGCTTACCAGAGACAAAATCAACTGCCATAAAAATATTAACCGAGTTGAGTGAAACTTTAAATTCATTATCGCAAATTCCATTTCACTTTTTATTCAGTTGTTAATTCAGTTAGCCTCTACCTTCATTGACTATAGAGAGAGAGAGAGAAGAGGGATGTCAGAAAGTCAAAAACTACCATTAACAGGAATTCAAGTTCCTACAGCTTTAAAGTAAAATTAAAATTTTAATCTATAGCTAAATCTGCTACTCAGAATGTTGGTTCCTTTTGTAGGGCCAAAAAGTATTTCTTGTCTAAATCCATCTTCCATATTTTTTTTTTTTTTTTTAATCATTTCACCCCGAGCAAGGCGGAAATGCCACTGATGTGCAGGGGGTTACATAAATGTAAAAAGATTAATTAGAAAAGAGTGAGGAGTACAACCTAGTTAGAAAGGAACAATAGAAAGCTGAGAAAGCAGGTGCGATGACAGATACATAGGTGGAGAAAGGGAAGGTTATACAGGGGAGGGGAGAGAGCTAGAGTCCAGTGGTTAGTAGATGAGTATTGACTTTGCATTTAAATTTCTGGAGGTTGTAGCCATCAGGAAAGCAAGAATACGGAAGTGAGTTTCACAGGTGTGAAGTGCGAGAGAGGAAGCTGCAGGAGTAGAATTGTCGTCTGCATTTGGCTAACCTGACTGTGAATGGGTGGGACCCAGTTGCCAGTCTGGTTGCACGAGTAAACACCTGTTGAGGAGGCATCAGTGACTTAAGCTCATCCGAGCAGAAGCCATGAAAGTATTTGTAGAAGAGACAAAAGGAGGCCACATTTCGACGATGGTGAAGTGGCTGCAGTCGAGTCGCCAGATCAGTACCTATCACATTACAGACTCTCCTTTGGAGCTTGTCAAGAACACTGAGGAGAACGGCAGGGGCACCTGACCATAAATGGCAGCAGTACTCCATGCACAGACGGATGGTTGACTTGTATATATGCAGGATGGATTCAGGTGGAAAAAACATCCTGGATCGACATAGTGACCCAATCTTCTTAGCAGTAGATTTTGCTATGGATTCAATATAGTGGTTCCATTTGAGGTCTGAGGACAGGGTAAGTCCGAGGAGGCATAGTGTATTACTCTCAGGGAGAATCACTTGGTCCATGCTTATAATATAAATCTATTATCTGCCTGTACATTGAATACTGCTGTCACATTTGGTCGGGTGCCCCTGCTATTCATCTCGGGCTTCCATATATATATAAATCTATTATCTGCCTGTACATTGAATACTGCTGTCACATTTGGTTGGGTGTCCCTGCCATTCATCTCAGGCTTCCATATATATATAAATCTATTATCTGCCTGTACATTGAATACTGCTGTCACATTTGGTCGGGTGCCCCTGCCATTCATCTCAGGCTTCCATATATATATATATATTGTTTGCTTTGTATTATTTTGGCCCTGCTCTCTTCTTTTGTTATTATTTATTGCAAATTACCATCTGCCCATGCATTGAATACTGCTGTCACATTTGGTCGGGTGCCCCTGCTATTCATCTCAGGCTTCTTGACAAAATCCAACAAAGAATCTGTAATGTAATCGATCCCGACCTGGTAGCTCAACTCCAGTCACTTTCTCATTGACGTAACGTGGCTTTCTTCTGTCTTTTCTACAAATACTTTCATAGCTTCTGCTCCGATAAGCTTAGCTCCCTCATGCTCTCTCTGCCTGAATTTAGTCAAGCTACTAGACTAGCGGCTTGGTCACACCCTTTTATACTGAAACCAATCAAATGTAACCGCAACTTCTACTCTACAGCTTTTTTGCTCACATTTCCCACCTGTAAAATTCCCTACCGCATACTTGCTTCCCTGACAGCTACAATCTCCAAGAATTTAAATTCAAAATCTATTTGCCATCTCTTATCTCCTTGACTCACATCCTTTCCCTGACAACCCTTGTATCATGTTCTTCTTCCTTTCCACTCTACTCTCATGCAGACCTCTTCACACCAGTGTTCTCATTCTTTTCTTACTCATCCTCTGACAACCCCGTTAGGTGTTCCTCTTTCTCATCACTCACCTCTTATATAACCCCCTGCACACCAGTAACAGTTCTGCTTTGCTTGGAGTGAAATGATTATTTAAAAAAAAAAAAAGAGGAGTCTGGTACTTTCTACAGTGGTACAAGGAGCTCACCATTTTCCCAGTGCCTGTAAATATCAGCTATTGGTATTTTTTTTAGATTTAGTTGTTCTGTTCTTTAGTAACTGTTTAATGATCTTTTTGCTGAGTTTACAGTCCTTTTTTTGTTTTTAATTTTTTTGTTTATTTTACATACAGAATGTTAAATAACATGAGGGGAATGTTGAAAATTATTTCTCCAGCTTTTCTCATCCGTGTAAGAAATAAATAAATATCAAGGTCTGGTTAAAACATTGAGGAAAAAAAGAAAGATAAAAATATCACTGAGAAAATAAAAAAATGCTTAGCATTTTTTTTTCTTTTACCCATAATTCATTAAAAACTCTCCAACAGGTTGAGTTTATAAATAAATGAAAGGCAACTTCAGCCTGTGTAACTATTTATCTATTTTCCAGGGTCATAACTAGAAAATGCAAAATATTCAATAAACAAGAGGCTTAGATTAAATATATATTTTTAACCTGTGATAATTTTGGCACTACAGTTCCAGAAAATAAGACTTTGAGATTCTATCTGAATAATTTTGCAAAGTGAGTCCCACTGCAAATGAATATACCTTAAGTTACGGAAATCTCGCTCTATTACGAAAAAATATTATCTATTTATCTACTTAGTTTTCACTTTGAACTATCACTTAATGGTTGTTCAGGTAGCGTAATGTTTATTAGTGTGCTGCATTGAAATTCTAAATGAATCTGTATTGTTCACTTCGCACTAATGCCTTTGATAAAGGCATGTATCTATTTTTCTCGAGCTATGGACAAAATAGCAGAACAGTGTAGAAGTAGCTTTTAGAAGAAACTGGAAACCCAGTCCTAAACCAAAAACTAGAGACAAAACTTCATTCCTGTTCAAAAGACGAGGGAGGAGTGTAAACTGAATGACAGGCGAACCTATCTACTCGTATTTTCAGTGAGAACTTGATTCAGTTCACTATATTAATGGTCTGCAAGATTAGTTCATTAAGTATTTCTCTCGTTTGAATATATCCAAACATATTTCTGATTGTTCAGCGAAACTAACCCATGCTGCTCTTGACAAAATAATCAGGATTAGCCTATGTTGTTGGCAACCAGCCTAGGAGAAGGAAACTTTGAATTAAAACCATTCTGCTGCCTTGTAGGTCCTCACCCTTTAGGCAAGGGGTAGAAGAAGGTAACTTTAAAATTAAATCCAACTTAAGAATTAGCTTTGAGTGGCAACCAGTTTAGATGAAGGAAATTCTACATTCAAACCACCTGTTGACTTGTAGGTCTTGACTCTTTAGGCAAAGACTAGAAGAAGATAATTTCAAAAATAAATCCCCCCTCATAAATGGGGTAAACATTAGGGACTGGCATTCCATTGCATTTCTTTGCTTTGAATGTCACAATGAACCACAACTGTGAGATGAAAGTGAGTAGTAATTGTAGCCGCTCAAAATAAACTAATTGAATAAAACGATGATGATATAAGTTAAACTGCAAGGCAGACTGGGTTCTTTGACATTGGATGGCCACTTGTCTCAGAGAAATACTACTATAAATTTAAAATAAAGCCTAAAGAAGGATAGGCTCCACCTGGTTATACGACTACTGAACATGTGGTGCACTAATGACTCTAATGGGTTCCTCTTTTATGTACTGTCTCTTTAGGATGTTGAGATCATAGTTCTCCACAACTTCCCATTTCTTGTAGTTGTAAACTACTGTACAGTTGGTGCACCAGTGGCTGAGATGGGTTCCTCTTTTATATACTCTCTCTTTAAAATTTAGATGATCATAGCTCTCCACAACTTCCCATTTCTTGTAGTTTTAAACAGTGTTTGACTCTTTATCACCCCTCTTTATCATTAATCTATCATCCAGTCATTTAAACCCATTAGGTACATTCTTCTTCTGTGTGTTATGTCCATTCAAAACATTGGCGCTCATGGCTCTCCACAATTTGTTGTTTTTTGTAACTCTTTAAATTTTGTTTTTTTGCTGCCTCTCTTAAACCCTGTACTACCATTCATTTACACAAGCTCGTTTTCCTCTGTCTCTCTTGCCTTTAGTTTGCTCTGTGCGTCAAATTTTCCAAGCCCCCTTTCCTCATTACAAGCCTTAGAAATTTCAACTCTCTCTTTCTGATGTTAACTATGTGCCTTTTTTGTTTTATTAGGTAGGTTACTTGCTGTTTTTCTACATTCATCCTCCTTTTATTATGCCTTCTGAGTTATATTTTCCAAGCCATCTTTCCTCATTGTGTGCCACAGAGATTTCTTTCTAAGTATGTGTACTGCCAGTTTTTTTTTTTTTTTGTAAAGTTCTTCATGTTCTGTCCATGGTATTCTCATCATCCATCTGTAGAACCATATTTTTTGCATTTACTGTCATTTAAGAAGATAAATATGATAAAGCATTCAGGTACACTTTTCTTTGTTTCTCGCAGCATTTTTCTTTCTCTTAACACTTTGTTTAGTTTGTGGAAGGCCTCTTTTGCTATGTTGATGCACCTTTTCTTTTTCTGTGTCACAGATGACATTGTCTGTTTCTACACTACACAAAGAAAACAACAATAATAATGAGAACAAAAGTCTGCATGTATATAATGTAAATACTAACTAGAGAGTTAAAGTTCTGTACCTGCTCAATTTTGTTTTTGTAAAAACACATCTCTTTCAGTCTTTCTACATCTATCTAGCTATCTACTAGCAGTATAGCCCGGCGTTGCTTGGGTGTAATGAAAGCTTTCAAACTAATCCATGGTTCTGGAGCTCAGACTCTTTGGACGTTGACACGAAAGACTAAAAAGCAATAGTTGTTTCCAGTTAAAGTGAAACCGTAGACTGAAAGAAAAATGAATGGATGTAAGTCAAATTTGTAGACTGAAAGAAAAATGAATGGATGTAAGTCAAATTTTGATTTCCTGGTATCGATATCAAATAAGTTTTTTTTCGTCATAAACTGAATTTTGAATGCTAAATAAGTCCTCTGAGTAAATGGTATCATGGCTGAGACTAAGAACAACAATTATATCTACTTAGAGCCAAGCCCGAAGCTAAAACTAAAATAAGAGAGCTGAACAAAATACAGCCAGATAAACAGACACACACACAAACATCTTCCCTTTTATATATATATATATATATATATATATATATATATATATATATATATATTATTGATTTTCTGTACTATTGTAAGAACTGCAACCTTGAAACTTCTGAATATCATTTCTTATGTCTTTGTCTCTGAGTATATCAAATTTGATTATAAATGTATGATACATTTAGTGTCCATAATGGTATTTGTGATGCTACACGCATTATGAGTCTAAAGTTGACTCTCTTCAGGCAAATAAACTTGTGACTTCACATATAGGGATCTGTTTGCTTTTTTGATGACCAAGGTATCATGTATAAATAGATAAGTCAGAGGGTTCATGTGTGTAGGGTTGTTTTTTTTTTTCTTGCATGTTAAACTTCTGAATATTGTTTCTTATGTCTTTATCTATGAGTGTATCAAATTTGATTAAAATCGGACCACTCCTTCTATAACCTGATTTTTTCGATTATCAATTTTCGATATTTATCGGAGGTACCTCAACACAAAACCTAGTTAAGAACACTCACAGACACTTATAGTACAACTGTGTTAATTTTCAAGAAAATTGGTTCAGCCATTTCAGAGTCTATAGGTAACAGACACACAGACACACACACAGACAAAGTTCCATTTATAAATAAGTTTAGATTTAGTTATACATAAAATAATATACAACTCTACTTGACAAAATTTAAAAAAAATAAAATTATCTATTATTAAAAATTGAAAACTGCTAACTTCATCAAAATTAACTCACCTACAAGATCCAAATAAAAGAGAATGAATATTATTTATGAATTTGTGGTGATACGGAGCATAGCGAGGGACCGGATGTTCGCACTCTCATGACCAAAAAGCAAATGACCAAAACTCGATAGTGCGCATCCGGGTTTGCACAGATGTTCCGGTTGAAAAATAAAAATTAAATATTAAATTTCCAGTTCGCGAGTCTGCACGAATTTTATTTATTGGCCAATGGGAAGCCCAGAATCAAATACAGATATGAATTCCCAAATGATCATCAGCGATCCAAAAAGTCGAAATAAAAAGCCGATACTGAAAGCATCGCCAGACAGACCAACAGACAGACCGATGCAGGCCGAGACAGACAAAACCAGACTCGTGAGAGACGACTGTAATTAGTAGCCCCCTTGACCCAAGTCAAGCAGCTTACTATATTTGCCTCCCTTACCCCTCTCATCTTATATTTCGCTGTCTCAAAACTACTTACTGACCTAAGGAGCGAATACATCAAAGACATTCCTTACTTACAACGCTCCCATATTCCTAAGTATTAATTCTCTTTTCAGCATTTTATTGCCATGAACATTTTAGCGTCCGTCGGACGTATACTTCAAGTATTACTTTAATTGTAAAAACCTTAATTGATATGTGTATATATAAAATGCTATTTTTCAACTCAATTTGCTTTTCTTGACTTATAATCATTTTATGATTTATAGTGGGCTATCTACAACAAAGCCAAATTCCGTCAATCTTCAACAACACACAACTACCCCTCACTAGGACAGACTCTTCACTATAAACTGGAAAAGAATGGATAACCCGCTATAAATTCTCGCTTACTATAAGGAACTGTGCTCCTGGTTAATCCACATTCATAAATAATTGTATTTGCTACAACATGCCTAACAAGAAAACTCATGTTACATCTCCCCAATGATAGCTCAATTAGGTCTCATTTAAATACATATGGAGACCTACCACACACTATCCGTAACATCACTCAGTTAAGTGCCATACGTGATACATGCTTGGGTGATCATGTCTTGAAAGAAACATGACTAACAGAGCAGAAGATTATCCTGCGGTAGGTTGCCATTAGGCTATAGAACCCAATCTGTCCTGTTATTTAACCCAAGACTGGAGGGAAGAGATGGATTAATACCTTTCCCAAGGGTATTTGCACATAAGTGAATATAAGGAATTCAACTGGAATTTGAACTTGGCTCCTCAATTTCTCATTCTGAGCTGATATCCATTGCACCACAACACACATTCAACATAACATACCAGTCCATAATACAAATATAACATCATACAAAAGTTTTTTTAAAAAAATGCTGAAAGTAATGGATGGCATTATTAAAATAAAAAAACGGAAAAGCTAACACTCAATAATATCAACTATGTTCATGGTTACAATGTGCTGACTGTGTTTGGAAATAAAATAATATGTACTTACATAAAACACACCATAGATTAAAAAATAAAAAAACCTTTCTTGATAATGGCTAAAAGTATAGCCAAAAGTTCTTGGACATACAGAATATTCAGATAATTTCCACATAATTTATTAGAACATTAAATTAATAACTTAGCCACAGTACCTAATTAGGAATCAGTTATTTATATATATATATATATATATATATAATCTTTATTCAGAAATTATAACATGAATATCAAGTGACACTTGATAAGACACAAGTAGTGTTGAAACAAAATAGCTACTTTTGTAGTGATCTTATAACATATTCATGTTATAATTTTTGAAGAAATATTATTATATTATAAGTGCATTGAGCACTTTTTTAAGAATAGTGTTTCTTTGGATATGGAATATTATTCCATCTATACCAACCCTATACTTATATATATATATATATATATATATATATATATATAAATTAAATAGGATTAATTCAAGGATGTTGAATGACCATTTCGATATGAAATCCCCACAGGGGATTACAGATCACCTCAGCAACAAAAAAATCCTTTCTGAAACTGGAGAACTGCTTTTTCTGTTTGGATTAAAGTATCTGAATAAAATATATATATATAAGAAAAATTGAGGCAGACTCGTTATTTCATGAAATAATTTTTCTTATATTTGCTCTATATGTATTTATATATATTTAGAGCTCTCTTAGAGAGTTATCCTACCACTGTATGTACAGGATACTCCTTTGGATTCTCTATACCCACACTGTATGTTGATATGTGTGTCTGTGTGTATAGAGATGTATATAAGAATGTTTTTTAATTTTTTCATTATACATGGTAAATTTATGATTACATAATAAACCATCTGAAATTGGCTTACTGATTTAAATAAAGTCGTTTTCTGTCATGTGAGATTTCCATCTCTTATCTATATTTGGGCAGCACTCTTTCATCTAAACATGTTTTGTTAGAAACGACTCGCAAGGAGGATTTTATTAATTTTTTTTATTTAATTTTTTCAGTATACTTGCATTTTTGTTGGCACATTCTGTGGTGAATTGGGGTAAAAAGTGGCTTGTAAATTTCAATACGTCTCAGACCAAGCTGCTGTCTGTCAATCATCACAGGCAACCTCTCCTGCCTCCCATAAGCATGGACCAAGTGAGTCCCCCCCTCCTCGAGAGCAATACACTGCACCTCCTCTGCCTTACCCTCTCTTCTGATCTCATGTGAAACCACTACATTGAATCAATAGCTAAATCCACTGCTAGGAAGGTTGGGTCACTGTGTCGGGCCAGGATGTTTTTTCCTCCTGAAACCTTCCTGCATATGTACAAATCAACCATTCATTCGTGTATGGAGTACTGCTGCCATATATGGTCAGGTGCCCCCACTGTTCATCTCGGTGTTTTTGACAGGCTCCATAGGAGAATCAGTAATGTGATAGGTACTGACTTATCGGCTCAACTACAGCCACTTTCCCACAGACGTGATGTGGTTTCCCTTTGTCTGTTCTATAAATACTTCTATGGCTTCTGCTCCATTGAACTTAAGTCACTGGTGCCTCTGCAACAGGTGTTTACTCATGCAACCAGATTGGCAACTGGGTCCCACTCATTCACAGTTAGATCAACCAAATGTAGACGACAATTCTACTCCTTCAGCTTCTTTTCTCACACTTCCTGCCTGTGGAATTCGCTTTTTTATTCTTGCTTTCCTGACAGCTACAAACTTCAGGAATTTAAATGCAATGTCAATACTCATCTCTTAATCACTTGACCATAGTTTTTTCTTCACCACTCTGTATATCCTTTCCTTTCTCTACACCTCTGCAACTGTCATCACACCTGTATTCCTTTCCTTTGACTGGAATGTAATTTTTTGAGTTTTTGTTGTTTTAAAAGGAGAGTTCTTAAAGCTATCACATGATGCATGTGGCTGGGCATCGTGTAAAGAGCAAACATGCAGGGCTTTCATAATTGGTTGTAAAGAGAATGAACTCAACTGCTGTTGCCTCGCTATTGTTTCTCTATCCATAAGTGTGACAGAAGTTATATATATATATATATATATATATATATATATATATATATATAACTCATGATGAGAAGTGTGAGCGCTGAGTTAAAATTCCAGTTAAATTCATTACATTCACTTATGCACAAATACCCTTGGGAAAGGTATTAATCTTTCTCTTCTCCCACCAGCTATGGATTAAATAGCAAGACAGATTAGGTTTTACAGCCTGGGTTAGCAACCAGTCTACCACAGAAACTAATAACAACCTACTGCAGGAAAATCTTCTGCCTGGTCAGTCATGTTTCAAAAGAGACATGATCACCCAAGCATGTATCATATATACAATGGCCTTTATTATAATCGGGAGGATTATTTCAGGTTTCAGCAGCCAGAAGCAGTTACTTTCATTGTCAACCTTGATAGTTGAATCATTGGGCAATTTGTTCTTATTAAGTAATTATTTCAGCTTATTTCACTCAACACTTGTTAACTAATTTGTTGGGATATTAAGCTATAAATAATTTAATGCAGTATAATATATAAAGCCCAAATTAAAATTGATTTACAGATAATTACTTAATGCATACCATTCTCAGTCAAGGACCAATCTTGCTAGAACTCTCAATAAAGAACAGTATCACTAAGTTCAAATTCAATGCTTGCAATGCTTCTAAAATGAAACTGCTATCTGTCAATCATCACAGGCAACCTCTCCTGTCCCCCATAAACATGGACCAAATGAGTTTCCTTGAGAGCAATATACTGTGCCTCCTCAGCGTTAACCCATCTTCCAACCTCAAGTGGAACCACTACATTGAGTCAATAGCTAAATCCACTGCTAGGAAGGTTGAGTCACTGTGTTAAGCCAGAAGGTTTTTTTCCTCCTGAATCCATCTTGCACATATACAAATCAATCATCTGACTGTGCATAGAATACTGCTGTCATATATGGTCAGGCGCCCCTGCTGTTCATCTCAGTCTTCTCGACAGGCTCCAAAGGAGAATCTGTAATGTGATAGGTACCCAATTAGTGGCTCAACTCCAGTCACTTTTTCACCAGCGGGATGTGTCTGTTCTATAAATATTTTCATGGCTTCTGCTCTGATGAACTTAAGTCACTGGTGCCCCTGCCACAGGAGTTTACTTGTGCAACCAGACTGGCAACAGGGTCTCACCCCATCACAGATCAACCAAATACAGCCGACAATTCTACTCCAACAGCTTCTTTTCTTGCACTTCGCGCCTGCGGAACTCCCTTCCATATTCTTGCTTTCCTGATCACTACAACCTCCAAGAATTTAAATGCAATGTCAATACCCTCTCTTATCCACTTGACTTCTGTTATTTCTACATCACCCTATATATCTTCTTTTCCTTCCTCTCTACCTTTGCAACTGTCTTCACACCTATGTTCCGATCCTTCTCTTGCCCTTTCTCTGACACCCCCTTAACTGGTTCGTCTTTCTCTTCACTCTAGTTCTGTCTAAACATTTATTCTTATATAGCCCCCTGTGCATTAGTGGCGTTACCACTTTGTTTGGGGTGAAATGATTAAAAAAAGTAGTTGGCAATCATGGCTCTCTACTATTTCCTGTCTTTTGTAGCTCTTAATAAATGTGGTCTTTTTTCTTGTCTGAAATCCCTCTTCTGCCAATGATTTACACAAGCTCACTAGGTATGTTATGCATTGTTTTTCCTTTGTCACTCTTGCCTTCAATCTATCCTATTAGTATAAAATTTTCTAAGCCCTATTTTCTCATATATTTATTCTCAGACATAATCTGGAGAAAAGACAATATAAATAAAAAAAGACTAGGTAAACTGTTTTAGCCAACATGTTTGATCATCTCAAGGCAATTGATAAAGTCTGTCATGTATATAGATGATGTTCTTGGAAATGTTGTTACTTACTTACAAAATGATGTTAGCCTACTGTAGAAAGATTTTCTGCCCAGTCAGTCATGTCCCTTTCAAGACATGATTGCCCAAGCATCTATCACACATGAAACTTGAGTGACTGACTGTTAGTTAATGTATTCTTAGAAATTCAAAATAAACGAAATGACAAAACTGATTCTATATCTAGTTTTTGCCACATATGTCTGCTAAAAAAGAGAAACCATTGTTCTGTTTATTTCACCACGTTTGTTTTCATGAAAGTTATTAGTTACAGTACTAAGGCCATGGCTAGCCTCCCAATAAACATCACTTGTTCTGTTATATGACTCCCACCCACTTTTTAAGGATGATTTTGGGGATATATATATATATATATATATATATATATATATCCAAGTGAAATAGGAACGAAGAAAATATTAACAACATTCAAAACATTAATTTAAAACAGTGCTCAGTATAAAAATAGAGCTATGAATATTTATTATAAATTATAGTTTAGAACATGTACATATTATCATTTACTACAAAGTGTACATTTTGTTAAACTCAAAGGCTTGGTCATAAAAGGCTGTAAAGGACCATACCTTATCTTCTGGTATTAAACCTGTCTTTAAAATTTTCAACATGTCCATTAATCACCTCCTTCCTCTTCCTCTTTTTGTTCAAATTCTAATTTACACCTTCCAATTCTGATTTCTCATTTTCTCTACCCCACTTACCTCTCACACAAAATTTACCAATATAAGGAAAATAATTTTCCATCTCCCTTTGTACTACTTGATGAGATATTGTCCTTTCAATGTCAAAACAAAATATGCACTTTGTAGTAGAGATAATCTGTCCATGTTCTAAACTATAATTTATTATAAATATATGTATGTGTGATGAGTGCTTCAATGCAAATATGAAAGAATAACCACTCAAAAATGAATTTTAAAAAAATGCTTCATCTAAGCAATTTAAGACTGTTATATATACTACTACTTTTTAAAAATAATGCTATGTTCCTTCTGGACTTATGCAGTCATGGTTCTCCACACATTCCTTTCTTTTATTATCTATGAATTACTATTTATTCTTGGGAACTATAATGGCGCTATTTCCCATTACCTCTTTCACAGTGTAGAAATTGATTTTCCTTCCTTCAGACTGGTTGGCACTAATGGTTATAAAGATTATTTGCTCTTTCCCTCTCCTTTAGATGTCATGTGAGTGTCGAATCCTCTTTTATCATTATTCACTTCAGAAGTTTCCATTACCATTTTCTGATTCTGACCTTTTATCATTTTTCTTGGATGTGCAGGTGGTATGATGAATAGTGGCATCAATTAAGAAATCAGAAAGCCATGTTTGAATTTCTGTCAAGTTTGTTACATTCATTTATGCAGTAATACCATTAGGAAAAGTATGAATGTGTATCCTAGCTCCATCTATGGGTTAAATAGTAGGAAAGATCATCACCTTGAAAAACATATTAATGCAATATTCACTTACAAAAAAATATTCTTTCAATTGAAAATATGTTCCAGCTTTAAATAATTCACAAAGGGTTGATAAGCCATTAAAGATAAAAACAAGTCAATCCCATTTTCCTTAAAAACTTCCTTGTTGTCACATGCTCCAACCATGGTATTCTCAACCTTCTTCTATATAATTATATCTCTGTTGTCTCAAGTCTCCTCAAATAATCCTCTTAATTATAATAAAGGCAGTTGTGTGTGTGTCTGTATATATATATATATATATATATATATATATATATACACACACACACACACAGTGCTGTGCAAAAGTATTAGGACAAGACCTATTTTATCTTTTATGAGGCATATTGACAGAAAATAAACAATTTAATTAAAGTAATTTTATTTGATTTACTCAACAAATGCTTTAACAAGAAAAAAATACTTGTTACAAAATAAATTTAATATTTAGCATAATAGCCTTTTGCTTTGATCACAGCTTTCATTTTGTCAGGCATTGACATCACAAGCTTCTTCAATGTATCTAATGGTATCTCCTGCCAAGCAGCTTGTATTTGTTCCCAAAGTGTGTCTTGTAAAGTAACATTAGATTTATCAATTTTTTTTATCCAAAATATCCAATAGATGGGCAATAGGATTGAGATCAGGGCTTTGTGGGAGCCAGTTCAAATTCCGAAGCCTTCCTTTCTCTTCCTTTTCAGTTAAATAATTCTTACAAAGTTTTGACATATGTTTAGGGTCATTGGCTTGTTGATAAATAAATCCTTGTCCTAATAATTTTGCACACTACCAATAGTGTATAAACATGTTAGGACGGCTGATTTTAAACTTTATTTTGATGCTTCATAAAAGATAAAATAGTTCTTGTCCTAATACTTTTGCACAGTACTGTGTGTGTGTGTGTGTGTATATATATATATATATATATATATATAATCTCCATCCATATCCCTCCTGTCATGCTCATGAAGAAAGACACAATAATGAGCCAGCATCAGCTCTGTTAATTCTTTTTACTATCAATTATTAAACTTTACTGCCAGTTATGAAAACTCTTGCTCTATATTTGCACTTTAACAGCGTCTTATTTGTTTGTCTTTTTTTTTGCAATAATTATGTCATTGAGTAGTGAAGAATATATATATATTCTCTATTATAATAAAGACAATTGTGTATATATAGATATATACACACACACCCCTTCCTTCTGATATGCACTCAAGGATTAGAATTATTTTGTTTTCTATTTCATATTTCATAATGAAAGGTACATCAATATGTATGTTGTCATCATTTGAGATGGCATATAGATATAAATATTTTGCTATCATTTTTGATGGCACAGATCCACTTGTTACTCTATAAAGTTTTACAGACTTTTTAAGATAGGTTTACTTGAGTGTTTAAAATAGATATTACTGAGTATGATGATAAACTATATCTGGCAGCAAGGCCTCTGATTGGGAGATTGGAGGTTCTGAGGAGCATGGAACCACCTCTTAATTTTCTGTTGTTCCCAGATCTGCCGCGACCCTGAATTTAGCACTTGCTAATGTTCCAGCTATTGGTAAATACTGAACGCCCACCAACAAAACACAATAAAAGTATAAAAAGTATATTTTCATAGCAAAAATACCAGGAATACATTTTTGTATAAAAAATACCAACAATACATATTACTAGTAAAGTTACCGACAATACATATTACTAGTAAAGTTACCGACAATACATATTTCTAGTAAAGTTACCGACAATACATATTTCTAGTAAAGTTACCGACAATACATATTTCTAGTAAAGTTACCGACAATACATATTTCTAGTAAAGTTACCGACAATACATATTACTAGTAAAGTTACTGACAATACATATTTCTAGTAAAGTTGCCAACAATATATTTCTAAAGCAAAATAACCAGTAATACATTTAATCTGTAGCTGAAGGCATATAATTGCATTCAAAATATATATAGTTGAAGCCATGATATTTTGTTCAGCTTATTTGGATTTTTAATTAAATAATCAATAAAGATGTTGATATGCCACTAAACAAAATTAACCAATGAAACAACCATCATGAAATAACTCTTTCATGACATTAATCCATATAATATCCTACAATTTCTTAAAGAAATCAAATTCTTCAAAAATATAACTTCAACAAAACTACAACATGAAACAGACACATCACTGCCTCTAGTAATTATGTTCACACAAACGTACATGCACAAAAGCTGAGTATCATCTACCATGTATTCAATTGTGAAAGCAGAATAACGTATATCATATTTTTATTACTACAAAGCTCCCAAGAAAATTAAATTGTAGCAGTAAATGACACGTACGTAGTTGATACGCCATTAAACAAAGAAATTAAATCATAAAAAATAGTTAAAATGATGTCAAGTTGTATGAAATGACAAAAACTCAGAATGCCTGACAGCAAATATAATCAAGCATTTCTATTCAGAAGAAATAATGAAATATATTTTTTTTAAGGTCTTTTTCAAACAAGGCCATTCTGGATGACTCATTGTACCTTATGTTGTTATAATTTTTTTTCTTGCTGAAATGCTTCTCAGACTACATTTTCTAAATATAGTCATGCAGTTAGGTATTGAAAACACCCATATGCTAAGAAATATATATAAATGCATAAACTATAAACACTTACATATCAGTATGTTGTAATTCAAGTAGTTAATGTATTTTTTTGCATTTTAATAAGTCTCTAGGTCAGTTTGATATATTTGAGGAAGATTAGAATAATCCAGAATTTATACTAACAACAAATGCCCTGAATGCAGATAGAAAACAAATTAAGTAAATATACTAATATAGAAAGGCGTCTTCTCTATAGAAATATTCAGCCTTTACAGTGATTCTTTGAGAACTAGAATTCCAACCAGGATTCATTATTGGTGGCCAAAATCTTAACAACATTAAATGTACAGAGGATACATTTTTGATATCAGATACAGAAAAGTGTGGGACCTACTTACTAATGGACTCATCCACACCTTATAATTGGCTATCAACTCTGAGTGGGGAGTGACTGAGTAGTAGCCACAGAGTGCGTGAATGAGTGGGTCAGGACATCTGTGAGAGAAAGTACTCTCCACTCCACGTTTATCTTTGTACTACGTTTTCCAAGAAGATACTATTCAACCTTATAGCTGAGTCTGTTTTCTTTCTATGGCTCTTTGGTCATAACACTGGTGATGAAGAATATTCGAACCACAAAGAGAAACCTCTACCTAAAAAATTCCATAAAAGAGGTTTTGCCATAACACTGCCAACAAAGAATATTCGAATCACAAAGAGAAACCTCTACCTAAAAAATTCCACAAAAGTGGTTATGCCATAACACTGCCAACGAAGAATATTCGAACCACAAAGAGAAACCTCTACCTAAAAAATTCCATAAAAAGAGTTACGCCATAACACTAACAACGTCTAAAGATCTCAGTGTGTTAACCTCAAGTCTGGCGACAAAGAAGTTTGAACCAAAGAAGAAATTTACTGTGACTTTAACAATCAATCCCAAAAAGAAAAAGTATTAAGTTTCAGGAAAATAATAAACTCTTTTCTGGAGTAAAAGGGTTGGGAGGTGGGGGTATTATGGAGACCTACCTACAAATGGATTCATCCACACCTTATAATTGGCTACCAACTCTGAGTGGGAGTGACCGAGTAGTAGCCACAGAGTGGCTGAATGAGTGAGTCAGGACACCTGTGAGAGAAAGTACTCTCCAGTCTACGTTTACCTTTGTACTACGTTTCCCGAGAATATACTATTCAACCTTATATCCAAGTCCGTGTTATCTTTCTATGGCCCTTCTGTCATAACACTGGCGATGAAGAATATTCGAACCACAAAGAGAAATCTCTACCTAAAAAATTCCACAAAAACAGTTACGCCATAACAAAAAAAAAAAAAAATAAGAACTCTTACAGAGGGTAGTAAAGGAAAACAAGAAGAAAGGACTCAGCAACAAAAAAAATATGTGGCTGTCAGCAAAAGGGATACGAAGATACCTAAGATATGAACTACAAACTAGAGATACCAAAATGAAGTAAGTGAAGCATTTTTAATATCAGACAGAAAGTGCAGCACCAAAATCTGAAGGTGCATTGGGATAATAATGAAAGACACCTTCCAAAAGCTAAGCAAAGTATTAAGAAACAGGAAAATTTCATTGGAAACAAAGAAAACTACTGAATTATGTAATATTGGTCCTCCTATATGGTAATGAATGCTGAACAATCTCAGCTGGAAAAAAGATTTGAGGCAACAGAAATGTTATTAAGAGCTATGAAAGGCAGGAAATTGTGGAGAGCCATGAGCAGTAACTACAATACAAATTTTTACAAACTTTTTAAGGTGTGAGTGCAGTTAAGTATTTAAAAAAAATAGTTCTGGGTATGATGATAACTTCATCCGGCAGCAACACCTCTGTTCTTATCTCAGAGAAGAGACTTGAGGCAACAGAAATATTATTAAAAGCTACAAAAGAAATTGTGAAGAGCTATGATTGCTAATATTCTAAAGAGACATGGTAGATCCTAAAAGAAGAAGAAAAAATAAAAATCAACCTCTTATAAAAAAGGAATAATCAACTAATCACAAACAAGACCACTCCCACTATATTCTATAAAAACAAAAAAAGGGACCTAATGGTAAACAGCACTGACGAGTGAGAACATTGGAAGTGTCCTCACAAAACTTTGAAGTCAGGATGAATTTAATCTGTTAAAGAGACAAACACTTTGTACTTACATATATATATATATATATATATATATATATATATATATATATATATCGTTTATTCAGTAATGAATTTGAACACTCTCAGCTACTGGCGTGTGTTTACATTGTATATAACATACTGAAGCCCACCTTCCTCTACTGAGCGTCCATAACCCAGAAGTAGAATCGCCAACTGATGTCGATTTGGTCAGGTTTTAATCCTGGCTAGAAGCAATTGGATGTCTAACCGTACTGATGAGTTGTGATACAGCAAAACAGATCTGTCTGCAGGTGACTATATATATATATATATATATATATAAAACGTATAATGTCTGCAGATGATTATATGCATATATATATTACGTTATACATACATACATACATATATATATATATATATATATATATAACATAGCACACTTGGTATACTATCCACGTAAATTCCGATAGAGACGAACTCAAAAGAACTTAATGTTAAATTCATTTATTTAATTTAACAGTGTAATATAATTTAGAAAAGATTTTTGTTTTATTACAATGGGTTACCCATTGTAATAAAACAAAAATCTTTTCTAAACAAACAAACAAAAAAAAAATATCTATATGTGTGTGTGTGTGTTTGTGTGTGTAATTTCCCTCGTGCCATATATATATATATATATATATATATATATATATATATATATATATTTCAAATTTCAATTTCCTATCATATATTGTTTGTCCCTTTATAATGTTCCACTAATATTAAGGTTATTTAGGGAGATTGAAAATAACAGTAGAATAGAATGTAAAATATAAATTACTCCAAGTTACTTGGCTCATGAGAAACAATTTTTGGGATTAAACACAAGAGGATATTTTCCTACTTAATTATGCTCTGTGGCATACAGCAAAGCCACATGAATATGGTTTCAGCAACAGTCTTTGTCTATGATGTTTTCTTTTGGCCTGTTTCCAGCTCTTAATCCTATAGAGAACATATGGCTGTATAATAAGACCAATCTGCTTGGTAGAAAATTTGGAAACGCTGAGCAGCTGCAGAAAGCAATCAGAGTTGAACCGGAATAAGTCAGATGAAATGTACCATAAACAAATATCAAATAGATTTCCAAAATTATTTTCCATTGTTTTTTTTTTTTTAAAAAGAAAGACTTTCCTCTTTAAATGCCAATTACAGGTGAGGGACTCTAAAATCAAGCAGGTACAGAAATTTAAATACCTGGAAGTCTTCTAACAGAAGACGGAACGTGCGACACTGAGATCCGAAGCATGGCATGGCGAAAGAAGCATTCCAGAAGTTAGGTAAAGTTTTAAGAAACAAGATAATTTCACTAGAAACAAAGAAGAGAGTACTGGATTGCTATGCGATATCGGTTCTTCAATAAGGCAGTGAATGCTGGACAATATCTTTGAAGATGAAGGAAAAACTTGAAGCAGCTGAAATGTCGTTCTACAGAATGATGCTGTGGATATCATGGACCGAGCATGTGAGCAATGAGGAGGTTTTGAAAAGGAAATTAATACTGAGCATCAGGAAGAGACAACTAAAGTTCCTGGGACATGCAATGAGGAAGGAGGGCTTGGAGAACCTGTTACTAACAGGCCAGATAGAGGGTAAAAGAGACTGGGGAAGCAGCAATTTAACATATTTGAAGAACCTGATCAGGTGGATGATGGAACGAGGATTGCATGGTATAACAGGAGAAAGCGTGCTAAGAGCTACCAGGGACAGGGAGATGTGGAAAGCCATGATTGCCTATTTCCTGAAAGGACAGGGCATATAAAAGAAGAAGAAGGCTCTAAGGCCATGAGTTACAAGGAGTGAAAGAGAATAGGAAGGCTTTAGTGAGAAGAAAGAAGAATAAAAAAATAAAACAGAGTCCTGGAAGACAAAAGATGATGATTAATGTTGTATATAAATTTTTGAAGATGGTACATGGTAGGGACATCGGGGAACCGAGTTCGAATTCCAGTTGAATACGTTGCATTCACTTACATGCAAATACCCTTGGGAGAGATATTAATCCGTCTAATCCTTCCAGTTATGGGTTAAATAACAGGACAGATTCAGTTCTATAGCCTTGCCTGGCAACCAGTCTACCACAGAAAGCAATTACAACCTACTGTGGGATGATCTTCTACCCAGTCAGTCATGTCTCTTTCGAGACATGATCGCCCAAGCATGTATCAACTATGGCATTTAACTGACTGACATGGTAGGGAAACAAGAAACTGGGAGAGTTCCACATTTGAGATATCAACATATGGGGCCTTGAAGCGCAGTCCTTAGAACTGACCAAACAGACTACCACAAACATGATTTGATCATCATGGTCATCTAGACTGGTTGCCAACCAAGGCTAAAGAGTCTAGTTTGTCCTACTATTTAACTAATAGCTAGGGAGAGAGGAAGAAATGGATTCATACCTTTTCTCAGGGTATTTACACATAATTCAATGCAATGAACTTAACTAGAATTCAAACTTGGTTCTCCAAATTCTAATTCTGAGCCACTATCATATATATATATATATATATATATATATATATATATATATATATAGGCATCATAAAAGTGTTCTCACAAACTGTGCATTACATATATATATATATATATAAAAAATGCAAAGTTTATGAGAACACTTTTATGATGCATTCACTCATCATGGTTGACTGACGAGTGAGGGCAACAGAACAGTGTCCTCATGATACTTCAATCAGCATGAACTTTGCACTATAACTATATATATGTTTATATTTATTATAAATTTTAGTTTAGAACATTTACAAATTACAGTCTACTACAAAGTGTATATTTTGTTTCAACATTGAAAGGACAATGTCTCATCAGGTAGTAAACACTATTTTTTGAAGGGAGGTGGAAAATTCGCTTCCTTATATTTTTTTTTTTTTAATCATTTCACCCCGAGCAAGGCGGAAATGCCACTGATGTGCAGGGGGCTACATAAATGTAAAAAGATTAATTAGAAAAGAGTGAGGAGTACAAACTAGTTAGAAAGGAACAATAGAAAGCAGGTGAGATGACAGATACATAGGTGGAGAGAAAGGGAAGTTTATACAGGTGTGGGGAGAGAGCTAGAGGCCAGTGGTTAGTAGATGAGTATTGACTTTGCATTTAAATTTCTGGAGGTTGTAGCCGTCAGGAAAGCAAGAATACGGGAGCGAGTTCCACAGGCGGGAAGTGCGAGAGAAGAAGCTGCCGGAGTAGAATTGTCATCTGCATTTGGCTAACTTGACTGTGAATGGGTGGGACCCAGTAGCCAGTCTGGTTGCACGAGTAAACACCTGTTGAGGAGGCATCTTGTTAGATTTTTGTGTGCAAGGTAAAGGGCATAGAGAAAATGAGATATCAGAATTGGGGATCGTAAAAGAGACATTGAACAAAAGAGAAAAATGGGAGAGAAAGTGGGAGGTAAAAGAGACATGGTGAAAAGGTTCAGAGAAAAGTGCCAGGTTTAACAGTAGAAAATAAATTCTGGTCATATACAGCCTTTGATGACCCAGCATTTGGGTTTAATGAAGAGAAAGAAGTAAGAAAATGCATAGGGGTGGGACGCAGTAAGAGAATATGGATGAAGAAGAGTGTTTACTACCTGATGAGACATTGTCCTTTCAATGTCGAAACAAAATGTACATTTTGTAGTAGATTGTAACTTGTACATGTTCTAAACTATAATTTATAATAACTATTCATAGCTCCATTTCTATACTGAGCACTGTTTTAAATTAATGTTTTGAACGTTGTTAATATTTTCTTCATTCTTTATTCACTTGGAGATAATATATACACACACACACACACACTGCTCTTGGACAGTTATATACGAGATATTTGAGTCCTTAGACAAATGTATTCCTGAATAATTGTGTACCTCAGATAAGTTTTTGAAACCTTTAAAGGTAATTACCATAAATTTTGAAAAAAAACATAGGTCGTAATCGCAAATTTAAAAAAAAAGGAATACAATTTTTAAAAATTACAAGTTTATTTTTGTTATAAATGTAATAGCAGATAAGCAGTGTTTAAAAAAAATATTTCAAAAATTGAAAATTATTGTAGTTTCATAAATTAATCAAAACTTATAAATGTTGTGAGCTATCTCTTTTAAGTAATTTATCTTGTTTTCAGGAATATACTTATCTGATAGCACCATGGTTTGCAGTTTTAATTTTCTTAAGTTACGTTAACTATATTTTTGCTTTTTTTCAAAATAATGAAAAGTTGATTTGCAATTAGTAGCTCTTAAGAAAATATGCTGACTTCAAAAAATTATCAGAGATACACATTTATCTAGGGACGCAAATGTCCTGGTTCGCAGCTTTCTGTCCACCACACACATACAAGTGGGTGCTTTTAAAATAATATCTAACTGTGGAATATACTTCCATTAGTAACCATTACTTATAGCATTTTACTCTACCATCCTTAGTATTTTAAAGAAATTTTGTTAGTAAAACGTGTGTCTGTGACCCCTAACAACATGGAGGAAGCCATGAAATGATCTGATGCATCGTGGTTGAGCAGTTACAATGCATCAAACCAATTGATGACTAATAAGCACCTCGTCAGGCAATTAGGTGCTAATAAGCAAGTGCTGAAACACAATGGCTCTTGTGTTGCAGTAAAATATGTTTTTATTATAAACTCTTATAATAAAAATAGTACTATATATATTATTCTACTAAGTATTGAACATCCTTAAAAAGTAAATTACATCAAACAGTGGACCGATAACCCATTACTTTGTATTACTTCTAGTATATATATATATATATATATATTCATTATAAATTAAACTGTAGAACATGTTCTCTTTTCCAAATCTTTTCACTCTTTTCTTTTTTCTTTTTTTTCAATTGGAGTAGATAGACTAAACTATCGCCCGGTTCACACTCCACCCACATCTATTGAAGAGGTGAAGAGGCTCATCCCTTGTTCCCTGTTTAGGATGTGGTTTCTGGATTTCTCTTTTCCAAATCTTTTCACTCTTTTCTTTTTTCTTTTTTTTCAATTGGAGTAGATAGACTAAACTATTGCCCGGTTCACACTCCACCCACATCTATTGAATAGGTGAAGAGGCTCATCCCTTGTTCCCTGTTTAGGATGTGGTTTCCGGATTTCCCTTTTCCAAATCTTTTCACTCTTTTCTTTTTTCTTTTTTTTCAATTGGAGTAGATAGACTAAACTATCGCCCGGTTCACACTCCACCCACATCTATTGAATAGGTGAAGAGGCTCATCCCTTGTTCCCTGTTTAGGATGTGGTTTCCGGATTTCCCTTTTCCAAATCTTTTCACTCTTTTCTTTTTTCTTTTTTTTCAATTGGAGTAGATAGACTAAACTATCGCCCGGTTCACACTCCACCCACATCTATTGAATAGGTGAAGAGGCTCATCCCTTGTTCCCTGTTTAGGATGTGGTTTCCGGATTTCCCTTTTCCAAATCTTTTCACTCTTTTCTTTTTTTCTTTTTTTTCAATTGGAGTAGATAGACTAAACTATTGCCCGGTTCACACTCCACCCACATCTATTGAATAGGTGAAGAGGCTCATCCCTTGTTCCCTGTTTAGGATGTGGTTTCCGGATTTCCCTTTTCCAAATCTTTTCACTCTTTTCTTTTTTCTTTTTTTCAATTGGAGTAGATAGACTAAACTATTGCCCGGTTCACACTCCACCCACATCTATTGAATAGGTGAAGAGGCTCATCCCTTGTTCCCTGTTTAGGATGTGGTTTCCGAATTTCTCTTTTCCAAATCTTTTCACTCTTTTCTTTTTTCTTTTTTTTCAATTGGAGTAGATAGACTAAACTATCGCCCGGTTCACACTCCACCCACATCTATTGAATAGGTGAAGAGGCTCATCCCTTGTTCCCTGTTTAGGATGTGGTTTCCGAATTTCTCTTTTCCAAATCTTTTCACTCTTACGTAGCCCCCTGCATGTCAGTGGCGTTACCGCCTTGCCCGGGTGATATGATTAAAAAAAAAATGTACAAACTACAATCTACTACAAAATTGTACGTTGTTTTGACATTGAAAGAACAGTGTCTCATCAGATAGTTAATGATGGTAATAAACATTATTTTTGAAAAGAAAATTTAAAAACTCACTTCCCTATATTTTTGGGAAACTTTTTGTCCAAGTATAGAAAAGTATAGTGAAGATGTGCGTTGTGGTGCAACGGATATCGGCTCGGAACGAGAAATCAGGGAGCCAAGTTCAAATTCCAGTTGAATTCATTGCATTCACTTATGCACAAATACCCTTGGGAAATGTATTAATCTGTCTATTCCTTCCAGTTATGGGTTAAATAACAGGACAGATTGGGGTCTATAGCCTTGGCTGGCAACCAGTTGCAGAAAGCAGTGGCAACCTACTGCGGAATAATCTTCTGCCCAGTCAGTCATGTCTCTTATGAGACATGATCACCCAAGCATGTTTCACGTATGGTACTTAACTGATTGATAGAAAAGATGAGAAAGCAAAAAGAGAAATAAAAAAAAAGAAGAGAAGGACACAGAGGAAATAAAAAGCAAAAAAGAAAACAATCTGCAGTTTACTTCCGGCCAAAGTTTGATTTCTATTTTTTTGCTGCTTCTGTTGTCTCCCTCACACTTTCTACCCACCACTCATGCGTTTTCTCACTTTTTCATCTTTGTTAAGCCCAGACGTTGCGTGACTGATATCTGCATATGTCTATATTTTAATTCCTACATAAATTTGGGGTCTATTTCTCTCTCAGCCATTTTCATTGGCTCTTTGCTCTTGTTTCTTTCTTTCTCTCTTGTTTTCCTCTTTGCTTTTTATTTCCTCTTTGTTCTCTTTCCTTTTTTTTGATTTCTCTTTTTGCATTCTCATCTTTCCTATCAACCTTAACAGAAAGTTTTTCCAAAAATAAAAAGAAGTGAGTTTTCTTAAATTTTCTTTGAAAAAATCATTAGTAACTACCTGATGAGATATTGTTCTTTCAATGTCAAAACAAAATGTACAATTTTGTAGTAGATTGTAGTCTGTACATATTCTAAAGTATAATTTACTAGCAGCATAGCCTGGCATTGCTCGGGTGTAATGAAAGCTTTAAAACTAATCCATGGTCCTGGAGCTCAGACTCTTTGGACATTGGCACGAAAGACTAAAAAGCAATAGTTGAAGCGAAACCGTAGACTGAAAGAAAAATGAATGGATGTAAGTGAAATTTTGATTTCCTGGTATCAATATCAAATAAGTGTTTTTCATTGTAAACTGAATTTTGAAGGCTAAATAAGTCCTCTGAGTAAATGGTATCATGGCTGAGACTAAGAACTACAATTATACCTACTTAGAGCCAAACCTGAAGCAAAAACTAAAATAAGAGAGCTGAAAAAAATACAGACATACAGGCAGATAAACAGACATACACACAAACATCTTGCCTTTTATATATATATATATTATCGATTTTCTGCACTGTTGTAAGAACTGCAACCTTGAAACTTCTGAATATCATTTTTTATGTTCTGTTTATGAGTGTATCAAATTTGATTAAAATCAGACCACTCCTTCTATAACCCAATTTTTTTCGATTATCAGTTTTCGATATTTATCGGCGGTACCTTGACACAAAACCTAGCTAAGAACACTTGCAGACACTTACAGTACAACTGTGTAAATTTTCAAGAAAATCGGTTCAGCTGTTTTGAAGTCTATAGGTAACGGACACACATAGACAAAGTTCCATTTATAAAGAAGTTTAGATTTAGATAGATATAATAGGTGTTGACTTGATTTTTAGCCTGACCCCTTAAACTAACTTTTGCTGAGCTCTTAAATGGCTTCCCAGACCTGCATTTGTTTTGGCAATGAATAAGCTAGTTCAACATATACATGTTTGGTGTTACCCCTGGTTACAACTTGCTACAGAATATTTCTGCCATGGGAATGAAGATGACTTTTCAAGCCAGCAAATGATTTGGATTTACACACACACACAGACAAAGCCTGTTAGTGTTGGCCACTAATTAATTTCAGGCAGTCTCACTTCTCCATTTTGGTTCTGGTGTTTCATGTCGTTAAAATCTACTCTATAGAATAAAACCTGGCTCCACACTGGACAGACGTACCTTAGAGTAAATTTGTGATCAGAATATTCCTTATTTTTCTGACGTTTTGGTATCTTGTCTAAAAGACTTGAAAAATTTTAATTCCCTCATGAACAAGCTGCCACATCATTGATCTGCTGGATACTGAAATCTGCCAATTTTAGTTCTTTACATGCTTGTTATGTTCTGTTATTATTATTATTATTATTATTATTATTATTATTCTTTGCTTTATTATTTACTAGTTTGCATATTAAAAATGGGCTATCGACCAGGTTTTGGACCTGAATCCCTTTCTAGGGAAAATGACTGTCTTATCCAACATTCTTTAGATTGCTCAACCACAGACAGATAATGTACATGTGTATGTATTCAAACAAGTATGCTTACTAGAGATTGTTATCTAATAGTCTGTAGCTCTTTTTGTTTTCCATGTGACAAGGTGTCTCCAGGGTGCTAGATATGTACATCCAAGTATATCGAAGAGCTCTCCATAACAGTTTTGTTTGTTAGGAATGGCTGCAACATTTCTAATGTATGCTCAATGGGGGTTAAATCTGGTGAACATGGGAAAATGAAGTATCTAGATATCAACTGATTATCCCATCACAACTTTATCTTGCTGGAAAAAAGTAAAAAGGTAAGGGAACATAGTATACTTAAAAGAAAGCCATTGGTCTACAATATCTATGTATGTCAGTGTCGATAAGATAAACTCCAGTCTTTGCTTTTATAGTGACCTCTAGGATGGTACACATACCATTAGCCAGTCAATATCAACTTCTAAAACAGCCTTGATTCAAACTTAGTGCATAGGCTCCAGATGTATTTCTATGCAGGCCAGCATTTATGAATAAGTATAGGATGTGAATTTTTCATTGTTTTTCACATTTTTTTTAATCATTTAACCTCAAGCAAGGCAATAAAGTCACTAAGATGCAAGGATTTACTGAGTGTTAGTATATGACAAAAAGAAAAATACTCTAAGGAGAGGGAAAATAAAAGAACAAGAATTAAGGAGACAGAAGATAACAATTGACATTACATTTAAGCTTTTGTAGATGAAAGTTTATTGGAAAAGCAAGAAATGTGATCGAAAAAACTATTAGCATGTAACCTATTGTTACATCTAGCCATTTCAACTATGCAATGATGAAACCTTACAGACAATCAAGTACTGCACTTAAATTCATAAAGTCTAGGTACCATAGAAGAAAGTTTGTCAGAACAATTACCATGAAAAGGCACAAGGAAGTTATATTATGGCTGTAGAAAAGTATATGAAGGTGAGATTCTAGGTCAGATTGCAGCTTCTTCTTTGGAGTTTTTCAAGAATCTAAAGATGTGTAGCAGGGGCATCAGACCAGATGTGGCAGCAATGGATGAATGGTAGACTTATATTCAATGCATGGATGAATGGTAGACTTATATTCAATGCATGGATGAATGGTAGACTTATATTCAATGCATGGATGAATGGTAGACTTATATTCAATGCATGGATGAATGGTAGACTTATATTCAATGCATGGATGAATGGTAGACTTATATTCAATGCATGGATGAATGGTAGACTTATAAATTTTACAAGTGTGATTCTGGCAAAAAAATTTTCTGCCACAACACAGTGAATTAACTTTCTTTGCATCAGACCTAGCAATTGATTCAGTATAATTTTGTTTCCATTTTCTCTAAAACTTCATTGCTTATGTTCTGTTCATGTTATTCTCTGTATCCATATTTTGATGCTTCAAGTCATTTTTTAATTTTTGAGAAGATTGTCCACCATTTACTGGTATTATGCAACAGCTCAGAATTCTTTTTTTGATTTTAGCAAAATTTTCTCATTTTTTATAGTTATTTCAACTTAAAAAATAATGAGATCTTGTTGTAAATCTAATACTGAACTGAAATTTATAAGGTCTAGGTACCAAAAAGGTAAGTTTGTCAGAACAATTACAATGAAAGTATTTGTAGAAAAGGCACAGGGAAGCTACATTAAGGTGGTGAGAAAGTGACTGAAGTTGAGAAGACAAGTCAGGAACAATAACACTGCAGTTTCTTTGGTTGCTGTTTTCTTCGGTCAGCAGTAGTCCCATTCTAGTCTGAATTATGAGTGGCCATATTTTTGTTTCAACATCTACCCAGAATTCCCAGATTTCCAATATATTCTAGTTATTTTTCTTGGGTTATATTGCCCTTTCTCTCTAGCCTCAACAATCATTAGATTCTATTGAAGCCACACTACATGTCTATCACAGCTACACTACCTCTTTACTTATTATGTCACATTTGTCATCCAGTCAAGTCTATTTCTATAAGGGAGTAAGGGTGAAACCATTCAGTATACTGTTTTCTCTAGGGTTTTGGCACTCCAATTTATTTTTGCTGCAACTATACCTGCGTACAAAAACAATGTATAAATAGTCCATAAATGCGAAAAGAGGAAGAGTTTGACAATGGCCTACAAGTATTCTGCGTCTTGGTTGCTTTCTGACAGCTGGGTTATTTATTATTCAGTCAGCAATAGGGCTTCTTAACATCAAGTATGCACTTGGCAGACACATTAATAGAGAGAGAGATGGGCAAAGGGGGAAGCTCAACAGATGCTATTTGGGCCACGTAAATCTATAGATGTACAAAGGATGTCAATATCTTTTTATAGATGTGTGTGCGCACACACACACACATATATATATATATAACTTTAAATAAAATAGATGTCATTATAATTATCCCAACCAGAGAAATCTTTCGGCCAACACTCTTCAAGAGCTTACATTGGCTTTATTACAAATAGTTAATAAAGGACAAATGAAAACAATGGATTACTTACAAAACTGGGGGCCAGATGGAATTCACTTAAAAATAAACTTTAATCAGTAAATATTAAAATGTAAGCTGGGTGTAAACATACAACTCCATAAGAGTGAATAAAAAAAAAAATTGTTACACTCACAAATCCTCCAGTAATTGTAAGGAGTGAATGAATCACTCATTCTGCCTGCACAGGCAGAAAGTGTGATATTTTTATTCACTCTAAAGTTTACTTTTAAACAAAAACTTATTTGATATTGATACCAGGAAATTAAAATTTGACTTACATCCATTCATTTTTCTTTCAGTCTATGGTTTCACTTTAACTGGAAACAACTATTGCTTTTTAGTCTTTCATGCCAACATCCAAAGAGTCTGAGCTCCAGGACCATGGATTACTTTTAAAGCTTTCATTACACCTGAGCAACGTTAACGTTATTTACAAATAACATTTACTACTTGATGAGACATTGTTATGTTAATGTCAAAATAAAATGTACACTTTTGTAGTAGATTGTAGTTTGGACATGTTCTAAAATATAATTTATAAGAAAACTTTATATATATATATATATATATATATATATATATATATGGCCCTCCACATCTCCCTATCCCTCATAGCTCTTAACAGCCTTTCTCTTGTTACTCTTCCAAAACCTTGCTCTGTCATTCATTTGCTCAAGTCCATCAAGTATGTCATGCATTGCTTTCCCTTGTCTCTCTTTGTTTCTGTCCTGGTAGTATCAGATTCTCCAACCCCTCCTTCCTCATTACATGTCCTAGAAATTTCAGCTGTTTATTTTGGATGTTAAGCATGTTTCCTTTTCATTTCCATCCTCTCCAAAACCTTGTCATTCAATCATGTTTGGTTCATTTTATCCTGAGCATCCTTCTGTAGAGCCACTGTTCGGTTGGTTTGAGTCTTTCTTTCATGTTTGTCCAGCATTTGCTGCCATATTGAAGGACGGACGGATATCACATAACGATTCAGTACTTTCTTCTTTGTTTCCAGTAAATTTTCCTGTCTGCTCAGGCTTTGGCATGCATTCTTGGCCATGCAAATTTCTCTTCAGATCACAGTGTCACACTTTACCTGTTAGAAATGACTTCCATTTTTCAATGGAGCTGTTCAGCTTCCCACACATTCAACTGTGATTAAATATAAATGTTTGAAATAAAATATTTTTAATGATTTTAATCAAAGTTACATAAAAGTAAGTTTCCAATGGACCAAAAAAAAATTAACTTCTTTATCTCTGTTTCTTTAACTTTTATGTTTAAAATCAATGTGAAAAAGTCAAAGTTATCTGCAAAGATTGATGATTACAGAAAGATATTTTTGACTGGGCATCTTTTGGTCTCCTCAAGGCATACAAGAAAGAAACAAACAGGAAATAAGAAATAAGTTCTATAAATCAAGTCAAACTATCTATTCAGCCGAAGAACAATAAATTGAATTGTAAAGACTTTCTTCTTTCTCAAAGCAAATCAATGGGTGATGTTGAAACCTTATATAAGGAATATCAAGACATGTTGATGTGTTTCACAGGCAAACACTCTCTCTATTTTTGAATCCGATTCTCTTTCCTGGTCTTTCTCTTTATCTTTTACTTTCTTTCTCTTTTAATGTAATTTCATTTTCCATATCTCTTTTCCTTTGTTTCTCATACTTTGTCATTCTTTCAATTCAATTCTTTCTCGATTTTGTCCGTGCTTTGCTATCTATTTTTCAATATTTCATTGTTTCTCTTTCCAGCTTGTTCTCCATCTTTCTTTCTTGTTTTCTTTCTTTCTAGTTCTCTGTCTTTCATTCTTTCTAGTTCTCTTTCATTCTTTCTAGTTCTCTTTCTTTCTTTCTAGTTCTCTTTCTTTCTTTCTTTCTTTCTTTCTAGTTCTCTTTCTTTCTTTCTTTCTTTCTAGTTCTCTTTCTTTCTTTCTTTCTTTCTAGTTCTCTTTTTCTTTCTAGTTCTCTTTCTTTCTTTCTAGTTCTCTTTCTTTCTTTCTTTCTTTCTAGTTCTCTTTCTTTCTTTCTTTCTTTCTTTTTTCTTTCTAGTTCTCTTTCTTTCTTTCTAGTTCTCTATCTTTCTTTCTTTCTAGTTCTCTATCTTTCTTTCTTTCTAGTTCTCTATCTTTCTTTCTTTCTTGTTTTCTCTCTCTCTCTCTTTCTTTCTTTCTTTCTTGTTTTCTCTCTCTCCTTCTTTCTTTCTAGTTTTCTCTCTCTCTTTCTTTCTAGTTTTCTCTCTCTCTCTTTCTTTCTCGTTTTCTCTCTCTCTCTCTCTTTCTAGTTTTCTCTCTCCTTCTTTCTTTCTAGTTTTCTCTCTCTCTCTTTCTTTCTAGTTTTCTCTCTCTCTCTCTCTCTCTTTCTAGTTTTCTTTCTCTTTCTTTCTTTTTTTCTGTCTTTCTAGTTTTCTCTCTTTCTTTCTTTCTTTCTTTCTTTCTAGTGCTTTTCTTTCTTTTTTTCTAGTTTTCTCTCTCTTTCTTATTCTTCTGCATCATAACATCTTAACAGACTTTCACTATTTTTATTTCTATCATACTCACTCTTTCTTTTGTTCTCTCTCCCTCTCTCTTGCATGATTTGGTTTTTCTGTTTTCTTTCTTTACTTTCTCTCTATCTTTGCTAATTTCTATTTCTCTCTGCCTTTCTTTCAAAACCTGTTTTATTCTCTCTCCCTCTCTCTCTTTTTGTTCATAACTCTTTTTATTGCTCTCTGTGTATATTTTCTCTTTGTTGCTTTCATTCCATTTCTCTGAAATTGATTTACTTTTTTTTAGTTTATCTACCAATTTCAGGTCATTTAATGCCAGGAAATATTTTTAAATTGTAAAAATTTTGGAGGATAATAATTTGATAAAAGTCTTACTAATTAACCCATAGCTGGAGTAAGATGTGGTTTTATACCTTTCCCATGGGTATTTGTGTGTAAGTGAATATAATGAATCTGACTGGAAATAGAATGGAGCTTTCCAATCCTGAGCTTGTTATCTGTTACACACATCAAAAGTTACAGCACCTGGTATTCTCAAGCAGTTACTCATTTAAGTACTGAGCAGGCTTGATGTTGGTTAACTTCAGTTATCGTATGAGAATAAACCATCACTCACTCTACTAACAGCTGATCTTCCTCCAAAGAAAGTTATGATGTATCAGCATATGGTGAAATTGAAAAGGAGCTCACCATGATGAGCTCCTTCCAGAGAAGCAAACAACTTATTTGAAGGACTTCTACTAATTAGACCAACTGAAGGGAACCAATAACAAAAAAAGGTGTCTGGAATTAATTAAGAAACACTCGTAGTTACTCAGCAGGTGTTTCCTTCTATCTCTCAATAAGATTTTTTTTTTATCTACCTGCCTTTTTTTTTTCTCAGTTCCTTGCAATCTCTCTCCATTTCTTTCATTCTTCATACTCTCGTCTCACCTTCATGCTTCCCCTACTTCATAATACGTTTTTTTTATATTTGTCAATCTCTTTTCTTGTATTGATCAGTCTTTCTCATTTGTGTTTTTTAGTTTTGTTTTGTTTTGTTTTTTTCTTAGAGAATAATTTCAGCTATTTTCTTCCACTTGTATTTATAGAAAACTGTATCATTAATATCTTTTTAATTTTCTATGGCTTCTATTTTAATTATCCTACAGGAAGAAAAACCTTGATAAAACAAAAACAAAAACATCTGGTAGTTTTTTTGCTATTTTTAGGTGGTAGCAGAACAAATGAGACTATCAATTTTGTTGTTGCTATATTATTTTTTTCCATTTTGTTTTAATCTTAAGAACCATGCACAAAAGCCCACTCACTGTGGATATATTCCCAAAACCTCCCATTGTCTGCCTGAAATTGTGTATAATACCAAATTTTACACACACACACACACACACACACATATATATATATATATATATATATATATATATATATATATATAATAATATATACAGAATAAAAAGTGCGAGAAGCCGTGAGCGTTTTGTTTTAAGTGTAGATTTATTGTTGTTGTTGTTATGACTATATATATATATATATATATATATATATAGGAAAGAATATTAATAAAAAGTTTTGAATTTACTTTTTTTGGACAGTATTTGTTTATTTTTATTAAAAAAAAAAATAAACAAATACTGTCCAAAAAAAGTACATTTTTAAATTCAAAACTTTTTTATTAATATTCTTTCCTATACATATTAAGACTTATATATCATAACAACAACAACAATAAATCTACACTTCAAACAAAATGCTCACAGCTTCTCACACTTTTTATTCTGTATATATTAATATATATATATATATATATAGTCATCTGCAGACAGATCTGTTTTGCTGTATCACAGCTCATCAGTACGGTTAGACATCTGATTGCTTTTTACCCAGGATCGAAACCCAACCGAATTGGCGTCAGTCGGCAATTCTACCTAGCTCGGTAATTTTTTGGAGGGAGGAATATCTATGATAAAAGGGATAAAGATTTTGCATTATGCATTTCATCATTTAGGATTTCATTATCGTTTGCATAAACTTTTATAAACCAAGGATAAAGTTTAATTTATAAATTAGCACAATAAGAGATTGACTACAATAGTTACTAACTGAACAACTATAACAATATTCGGTTATGACAAGATTCATTCTTATTGTAAATTTTATTAAACACATAAGATTAAAAAAAATTACTAATAATGAAATAACAGGTATTACTCAGTTCTCTATAGCGATACGAGATAGAATATTTTCTTTTTTTTTTTACCTATAACAAATATTGCAATAAGTTAGAGCTTCAAGGTTGTTTTTTTTTCTTTACTCGTGTTGAAAACTTTCACCTTTTCACTTAAAGAAGCATTTTAAAGCATCCCTTTTGAAGATTCAAATTGTACTCTTATTTTTCAGTAATTTTCACAGATAAGATGCTCTGCACTGTGTACACTGAGGAAAAATATTCTCATTCTTTTCAGATATGCATTAGTAAGTAACTGCTACTTCCCTGGAATCACTTTTTTTTTTCTTTTTTTTTTTTTTTGGAACTGACTCCCAAGATAATGCTTTCTTTTTTGACCATTTCAGTTTTAACCTGTCCAAGTCTAGGGTTAACCATTATCTTTCTCATATATTTTAATAAACTGCACTTCTTTTCTTCATACTGGTTTATGGCCATATCACTTTAAAATACCACTTCTCATATGATCACCAAAGTTAATGGTGCTATGTCACTTGTGTATACCAAGTGCACTAAGCTTAGATGCACGTGTGATGTAATCTAAATCTAAACTTATTTATAAATGGGACTTTGTCTCTCTGTGTGTGTGTGTGTGTGTGTGTGTGTGTGTGTCCGTTACCTATAGACTTTGAAACGGCTGAACCAATTTTTTTGAAAATTTACACAGTTGTACTATAAGTATCTGCAAGTGTTCTTAGCAAGGTTTTGTGTTGAGGTACCCCCGGATAAATATCGATAATTGAAAAAATCAGGTTATAGAAGGAGTGGTCCGATTTTAATCAAATTTGATGCACTCATAGACAGAAACGATATTCAGAAGTTTCAAGGTTGCAGTTCTTACAATAGTGCAGAAAATCAACAATATATATAAAAGGCAAGATGTTTGTGTGTGTCCATTTATCTGTCTGTATGTCCTTTATACAAATCCACAATTTTTATCCAATTCTCACCAAACTTCACACAAATATTCTTTAGGCTGAGTCTGAGCTCCAGGACCATGGATTAGTTTTAAAGCTTTCATTACACCCAAGCAATGCCAGGCTATACTGCTAGTAGGTAATAACTCAAAATTGGAAATCAGAGCCAATTTCCGATTCTAGTCAGGTTCGTTATATTAACATGTGCAAATAACCCTTGGGAAAGGCATGATTCCATCTCTTTTCCCACACGACTATAGGTTGATTAGTTAGATTCATATTGGTAAAATTGTTATCTCCAGAAAAAAAAATCTTACAATCTAAAAATATTTACTGGTCTTAACCTGCAAAGAGCTGATAAACTGTAAAAAATATCAGTCAGTCAGTTAAGTACTATACGTGATACATGCTTTGGGTGATCATGTCTTAAAAGAGACATGACTGACTGGGCAGAAGATTATCCCGCAGTAGGTTGCCATTGCTTTCTGTGGTAGACTGGTTTCTGACCAAGGCTATAGAAACCAGTCTGTCCTATTATTTAACCTATAACTGGAGGGAAGAGACGGATTAAGCAATCTTACTCTTACCACTCGCACAACAACCTCCTTCTGTATCCTGCTACATTGAGTGACTCTTAGGCCTAGTATAAGGTGAGCATTAGTAAAAAAAAAAATGAACTTGGTTACTTCTTTAGTTGCTGCTTTCTGCTTTCCTACCTGTTGGAAATCTTCCTCTGTAGTTCCTATATTCAAAAACTCTGAAGAACCCTCGGACCCCGCAAATTACCGCCCTATCAGCCTTCTTCCGATCTTTGGCAAAGTGTTCGAGGCCATTATCAATGCCGAGGTGGTTCAGCACCTCACAGCACACAGGCTCCTCTCGGACAAGCAGTATGGTTTCCATTTCAACAGCTCTACTGCCGATATGCTAATGACCATCACCGAGTATATATACCAGGCACTCGACAGGAATGGCGAAGCCCGAACCGTCACCTTGGATATCTCTAAAGTATTCGACAGAGTTTGGCAAGCTGGCCTTCTATGAAAATTGTGGAGCTATGGTATAGCTGGACAATTGTTTGAACTAATCCAGTCATTCCTATCTAACCGCACATTGAAAGTGGTATTAAATGAACATGCCTCCCAGAGCTACCATACGAACGCAGGTGTCCCTCAAGGCTCTATCCTAGGTCCTACACTCTTTCTGATCTACATTGATGATCACCCTGATACCATAATATCCCAAGTAGGTATGTACACCGATGACACCACAGTTTACTCTCGCCTCGATCAAAAATCTGGTGTGGGCGACAAAGCTAACCTTGCAGCCGAGCTTGGAAAGGACCTCCAATCCGTAGTGGATGGGATAAGAAATGGCTCGTAAATTTTAATGCTTCTAAAACGAAGCTACTATCAATTAACAATCATAGACAATCACACCTACCTCCCATTAGCATGGACCAGGCTTGCCTCCCAGAGAGTAAAGCACTACGCTTCCTTGGTCTCACACTTTCAGCGGACCTCAAGTGGAATGACTATATCGAATCCATTGCTAAATCCGCTGCTATGAAAGTCAGTTCTCTGTGCAGGGCCTGGAGGTTTTTTCCGTCTGAATCTATCCTGCACATTTATAAATCTACCATCTGCCTGTGCATTGAATACTGTTTCTATATCTGGTCAGGTGCCCTTGCTATTCTCCTTGGGCTTCTCGACAAGGTACAGCGGAGGGTCTGTAATGTGATCGATACTGACTTGGCAGACCGCCTGCAGTCTCTCTCTCACCAGCGCGATGTGGCTTCCCTGTGTCTCTTCTATAAATACTTTCATGGCTTCTGCTCCGATGAACATAGATCACTGGTGCCCCCTAGGTTTGAATTTGCATGAGATACTAGATTAGCAACTTGATCCCACCCTTTTACAGTGAAACCGATAAAATGCAACCGCAACTTCTACTCCAACAGTTTCTTTTCTCGTACTTCCTTACTGTGGAATTCCCTTCCACATGACTGCTTCCCCGATGGCTACAATCTCTAGGAGTTTAAATGTAAGGTCAATAGACACCTCCTAACACACTAACTCGCTTCCATTCTTTCAAACACTCTTCCCATCCTCCAAACTATCTATCACCCACCCTTCTGTCGTTTCCTATATCTAACCACTCTTTCTATTTACCTTCCCCTATGTAGCCCCAAGAGCAATAGTGGCAGTGGAATGCCTTGCTTGGGGTGAAACGATTAAAAAAAAAAAATGTTTCTTTTCTCACACTTCCTGTTTGTGAAACTCTTTTCTGTTTGCTTGCTTCCCTAATACCTACAATCTCTAAAAGTTTGAATGCAACATCAGTTGCCATTTTCTATCTCCTTGATTCTCATCTTTATCTTAACCTTTTTTTGACATCCCCTGTAGCTTCCTTTTTCTCTCACTGTGACCCCCCCCTACCTCTACGCATTAGCATTGGTCCTGCCTTGCTTGGGGTGAAAAGATCATAAAAAAAATGTAAGCAACAAGAAAGTTTCAAGGAAAATAGTACCAGAAAAGACACTTATAGTTAGAATCAGAAAGAGGCAGCTGAAAATGTTTGGATACATAATAAAGAAAAAGGCTTGGAGAATTCGACACTCACAAGACATACTGAAGGCAAGAATAATAGAGGAAAACAGTTAGCAACTTATCCAAGGAGCTTTTGTAAATGGATGACTGAACAGGGAATAAGAAGAGTATTAATAAAACAAAGAGTTATAAAGGATAAAAAATTGTGGAGAGCCATGATTGCTTCATGTCCTGAAGGGACACTGGCACGTAAAAAAGAAAAAGAACAGCTGGTAGTTATTTAGGGATATAGAATATAAACATTTTAATAAGTAAAAAGCTTCATGTTTATGTTAGATTTGGTGCAAGGTTCTCTTTAAAGATAACCTGACTGGACTAGTTATCACAAGAGCCAACAAGAAGCCCTCACTTTGGGACACTTATTTCCTTTCTTTGTTTATTTAGAACTGCTGAATTGACCCCCTAGATTTTATTTTCTTTCTATCTATGTATTTTTAAAAATTTTACCTTATGTTTTTACAGCAGCTAAAACAAAAACAAAAAAAACAACTTCCCTGAAGAAAAAGAGAGTCTATGTCAAAAATAACAGGAAACAAACTGTGTGTTTCTACTGCCAGCATATTTTTTTTTTTGCTTCGTTCCCTAGTTTCCTGCTGTCCAATTCTTGCATAAAGACCCCAGTTTCTTAGATAATCCCCTGAATTTCATTTATAGCTTAAGAAAAGGAAAAGAAATGGTTAAATTCTGACAAAAAGAATACAGCACAAAAAGACAAAATATTGCAAAAACATCTTTCTCTCTCTCTCTTTCTGTTCATCTCTCTCTCAGTCTTTGTCTATATGTATGAGATGAAGTATTGTAATTATATACACAATATTCCCTTGTTTGACTTGAACCCTTAATTTCTTTCATCGGGGTAAATCGTTCTAGTTTCATGAGCCATACCTCTTCTAGATATCTCAGTATCAGTTATTTTAACGCAACTATTTATTTTATCAGTAACTTTAACTCAGCTCTCAAAACCAACACCTATATCCACTTAAAGACAACAACAACTGAAATTCTGGGACTTATAAACCTAAGGTTCAATAACCATTTTTACCAGAGTTCATACTGCAATTTTTGATGTCAATGGTTTTCTCTAGTAAATTTACCAGAGCTCATATTACAGTGTTTTGACACTAATGATTTTCTCTGACATTTTGTATTACTGGTTCCCATATTGTATTCATTTCTATGCTTGGTTGGCTTAGGAGATTTTTGTAGCCTAGCATATGTTGATTCCTTAAATTTACATAGTTCCTAGTGGCATTCTCTATCTATTATTTTAGCTTCATCCCACAGGGGCCGGTGATCCCCTTTCTTCCTCCATATGTGGTCAGCCACACCTGGTTTTTGTATCTCCCCTCATGTTTAAGCATTGTGATGTTCTTGTAGACTTATCTTAAGGAGACAACCTGTTTCTCCTTTATATTTCTTTCCACAGCTATGTGGTATGGCGTACACATAGTCCTTAGTCATGTCATCTTCTGTTGGGGAGGTCTTACTCAGGAGAGGTACCTGCAATCACAGATCCTTTGTATTTTTTCCGATAACTCCTTCACATAAGGTAGACAGATCAAGGCTGTTTTTCTGAGAGTTGTTATCCTCATGCACCCTCCCTTCCATGTTTGTTGGAATTGTTATCATGTACCCTGGATAATTGTTACATTGAAGGTACTGCTTATTCTGACCATTTCCTGTTCGTATGTCTCTGGGTCGTTGCTTATGATTTTTGCTCGGCAACGGACGATCCCTTTCTTTACACTGTATGGGTGGTGGGAGTTGAAGTTGGGGTTATTGTCCGGTGAATGTTGGCTTGTGGTATATGGGTGTCTTGTACCCATCCTCTGTTTGAGTTATTAGCACATCCAGGAATTCCAGTTGTCACTGTCTTTTTCCATAGTGAACTGTATTGATGATCTTATTGAATTCACATGGTCTAGCACTGTCTGGACCTCCTCCTGGTGTGGCCAGAGTATGATGTTAGTAAGTGTTAGTAGAATTAATGTTGAGGATTAACATTATTTGGACTATTATCCTCATCTTTGTTGCCATTTGTACAACGTTTTGGCTGTTATACGCTCTGGCCTTCTTCAGGTGCTAGGCATTTCAAACCGAACCCTTTATTACAATCACTGGGGTATATCATCCTCATTCCTTGCAGACAGTGGATAAAAATGTTGGTTGGTTCCTGACTTGACTCTTAGAGTTGTGAGATCAATACCAGGCTACAGCAGTGGTGAACAAGTAACTTGCAGGGTTAGAGGGAGATAACTCATAACTTCCAATCGAGCTTTTATGCAAGGAATGAGAATGATATACCCCAGTGATTGTAATAAAGGATTTGAATCAAAATTCCTAGCACCTGAAGAAGGCCAGAGCATATAACAGCCGAAACGTTGTACAAATGGCAACAAAGATGAGGATAATAGTCCAAATAATGTTAATCCTCAACATTAATTCTACTAACACTTTATCCTTATCTTGATATTGAGTACTTCATAACAAAAAATTATGCTTTCCTCAAATTCCTTTCTACCACTAAACGACTAAAAAAAGACAACATTTTCAGTAGTAAATACAATTTAAAACACACACACACACACACACACACACATATTTGCATAAATATAAACTGGAAATAAAAAGCCTCATTAGAAAATATGAGAAAATACAAAAGAAGATCTGCAAGTCTAAGTTGTCTCTATCGTTTAATAGGTGTTTAAAAGTAAAGATGCTGCCAAAATATACATACTTTATATATATATATATATATATATATATATATATATATATATATATATACATGGTCATTCAACATCATTGAATTAATCCTTTTTTAATTTATATTTGCTCTGTAATATTTTATTACATGGAGCTCTCTTCCTGCATCATTTTTTAATATTAAAATAAAATTTTTAATATTAATTAGGATCGGGTTTTTTGAATTTACCTTCATGCTTTTTTCGCTTGGATTAAAGTATCTGAATTAAAATATATATATATATATATATATATATATGTATAGTTGTCAGTCCGTAAACTGTGAGGATAATCCAAGATTTCCTTAATATAAAATATTAATAGGTAAATCCATATAGAGAGCTCGATGGGTATTAACCAGAGCGATATGATGAGATGAGTTGTTTAAACTCATTGAAACGAACTATAGTTTATAACTAATATGACGTGTTGAGTTTTCCTTTATAAACTTATATTTATGGAAAGAGAGAGAGAGAATTAATGTGGAGAAGCTTGTCATTTAGCTTAACAGAGTTATTTCAGTTATGCTAACTTCAAAGTTTCATGAAGGAGTCATTGTGATGTCTTCACCCTTCAGGACATCGCAATAATGTCTTTACAAGACTTTGCACTTAGTATGACTGAAATACCACTGTCCAGCAAAGTTATGCACTTCTTCACAATACCTCTAATGCTCTAGCTTAGTATCGAACACTTTAGGACAAAAAACCTGCTTGCTAAAAATGTTTTTCTATCAGTAAAAAAAAAAACAAATTTTGGTATTTAACATTTTATATATATATGTTGGTAGCACAACTCAGAGTTTCATGCATTATGCAGTCATCAGGTGCATATTATTATATTTATCAAGAATAAAATTTAAAGAAAAAATTACATGGAATTAAAAAATTGAAATTTTAAATTTTAAATTAATAAAATTGAGAGAGATAAACTCAAAGCAGCATAACTCACAATTATTAATGGTAATATTAGCAGGGGACAAGAAAGTAAGAGAGGGAGTGAGAAGGAAAAAATAAATGTATAGAGAAATCTGTAGAAATTAGAATTTAAGTAAGTATTTTTTCTATTGCAGCACATGACCATTAATTTACATTTTTTGTTAAGTAGATTAGTATATATATATATATATATATATATATATATATATATATATATATAATCATAACAAGAAACAAAGTAAACTTCATACTTACAGGCATTTTCAAGATGAAGCAATAAAAAATTATTCGTTTTCGTGTTTCTTATTTTTTACTGCTTCATCTTGAAGTTTACTTCATTTCTTGCTGTGATAAAATTTTGTACATATAATAATTTATATATATATATAATCACTAGACGAGGTGCATTTGCACTCAGAATCACAAGAATTTTTGTGTAGTGATACTATGTTTTTTTAAACCATTGCAACAACTATTACAATATATATATATATATATATATATATATATATATATATATATAGTAAAATCCTTGAAATTTGGTAAGGTAAATTCCAACAGAGACAAACTCCAAAGAGAACTCTGTGTTAAAATTTATTGTCAAATTTAAGAGTATTATAATACGGAAACAAAAGTTAGATATTTTTACAAATCCATTGGTAATAATATATTTCGCGAATGGCTCCACCACTCATCAGACCAAATTCATGCAACAATGAACGTTTGAAATTTATTATTATATTTGTTTCATTCATTGTTGTATGAATTCGGTCTGATGAGTGGTGGAGCCATTCGCGAAATATATTATTACCAATGGATTTGTAAAAATATCTAACTTTTGTTTCCTGATTTTATACATATTGTGCATGAGCTTTATAATAAATTTGAATAGACAAAATTAAATAATTAAACAACAAATCTTTTAAAATTAAACCATTATTAATCCAAATAGTATAGAATATTATTTTGTACCCTTTTCTCCCTGGAGTAAAAGAAAAAAAAATGAGACTGTTACCCTTTCCTGTACCTTATCATTGACAACAATTTTAACTCACCCACAATGCACTGCTACCTTAACCTTGAACCCTATAAAAAATTGTCCTACTAACACATCATTCCAGAACACCAGCCTGGCATCAGCAGGTTCATCTCCCAAATAGCATCAAAGCTGCGCTTAGAAAATTGCCCCCTTGACTATTTAAGAACACAGCATCTTTTTTAAGCTGTTCAAGCTAATTATCACACCTTTTGGAAAATAAAAGTGAAATTGCATGTTCCAACTAATAAGGACTTGCCCTTAATTTAAACCAAATCTGACCATTTTAGTAACCAGCCATATCTAGTTTCCGCAAAAGGCAGCTCTGTAGATTCTCGACTAGTTGTTTTTTTATTAATTCTCATCGAACGTGTGTCTATCACTCTGTTAACTTGTATAGTTCCTCTTTTAGTCTTCATTCACATACCAACCTGATATGTTTGGTACAACCTTGTCAAGATAGGAATGATGATAAAATTATCTAAGATATCCATTCAGTTAAACAGCTTGAAAAAAAAAAGATCACAACTTATATATAATTAGCCAAAACTTTTAAATTGGTAAGGTACAATAATTATCAATTTTTGACAATCATTGTTTTCTACAATAGACACTTGGTCAGTTAAATGCCATGTTTGATACACACTTGGGAGATCATATCTCAAAAGAGACATGACTGACTGGGCAGAAGATTTTCCTGCAGTAGGTTACCATTACTTTTTGTGGTAGACTGACTGCTAACCAAGGTTACAGAATCCAATCTGTCCTGCTATTTAACCCATAGCTGAAGCTGATATCCACAAGAAAATGGAGAGACATGTTCGAATTCCAGTTGAATTTGCTATATTCATTTATATGCAAATACCTATGGAAAAGATATTAATCCATTGTTTCTTCCTCCAGCTAGGGGTAAAATAGTAAGAGAGAATGGATTTTATAGCCTTGGTTGGCAACAATAAGCATTATGACCAGAAATAAGTTTTTCCAAAATTTCTTTTCATATTAGCATAAATTAGACACTCCAGATCATGAATATTTTTAAAAAAGTTATAATTTTCATAAAAGTTAACAAGTAATAAATGTTTAGTACTAACAGTGAGTTGTCTGAATTTCTAAGATAAATGTTTTTTGATTAATTTTTTTTACGGTTTATCAACCTTTTGCAGGTTATTTATAAATTGTAAGAACATTTTTTGAAGATAACAATGATTTACTGATACAAGTCTTACTATTTAACCCAGAAGTAGGGAGATGAGATTGATCCATGCCATTACTAAGAGTATTTGCACATAAGTGAATATAACCATCCAAATGGGAATGAGGCTCTCTAATTAACAATTCCAATTTACCGCTCACACATTCAAACTTAGAGCACCTGGTATTGCCAAGGGGTCACTCATCTAGGTACTGATCGCACATAAGTTCGCTTAACTTTATTGACTTTAGGAGAACTAGTATTTCCGCATGATATGGCTGTAAGCCTTCTTAGATGAAGCGTTGTCAACGGTTATCAATTTTTGACTTGCATTCTTCTTTTTCTTACTTCCTTTTTGTCATGTAGAAAGAAATGTCGACATGCTGATTGCCATATAACAAATAAAACTATAAGAATAGATTATTACACTAGGGATCATGTGACCATGATAATAACCTATATCAAGCTTCAGACAGAAGCCTGGGTGGATCAACCTAGGGGATTGACCAGGTGGAACTACCGAATTACTAGTAGCAGCAGCCATTATACTAGATAAGATTAGTAAAGTATTCTTGGGATTTGGTTTCCCAAAACAGTATTTCGTGCAAAGAAGAGTCTTAGTTGGGAAGTTAAGAACTACTACAACCAAGGAATGTAGTTCATCTGAACACTTTCCATGCAAAGTAGGGAGAGGCTCAGGATGTTTAAAATGATAGAAAATTATGAGTTTTAAATATTATTGTTTTTAATCGTTTCGCCCAAAGCAAGGCAATAATGCTACTAAGACACTGGGGTTTACTGAGTCTAAAAGAATATAAGAAAACAATAGGCATAATTAAGGAGGGAGGATATTTAGAACAGAAATTAAAAGGACAGAACATATATATATATAAACTAACTGCGATATATAAAATTTCTTTCTACCCCACCCTCTTTCTATCTATCTATCTCAGTCAGTTCATATCTATCTATACTTGAACAAGTTAAGATTGTTATGATCGAGAAAGTATTCTTGGGATTTGGTTTCCCAAAGCAGCATTTCGTGCAAAGAGTCTTAGTTGGGAAGTTAAGAACTACTACAACCAAGGAATGTAGTTCATCTGAACACTTTACATTTTTTTTTTTTTTTTTTTTATAAGCGTTTCACCCCGAGCAAGGCATGTCACTGCCACTACTGTGCAGGGGGCTACGTAGAGTGGAGAAAGGCTGGTTAAATATAGGAAATAACAGAGGGTGGGTGATAGGCGGGTGAGGATACCGAGAATGAGGGTTGGGTAGATGAGAGTGTTCTGAGAATAGTTGGGAGTTAGTGTGATAGGAGGTGTCTATTGACCCTACATTTAAACACCTGGAGATTGTAACTGTCGGGAAAGCAGACTTGTGGAAGGGAGTTCCACAGGCGGGAAGCGCGAGAAAAGAAGCTGTTGGAGTAGAATTTACGGTTACATCTTATTTGTTTAACTGTAAAAGGGTGGGACCTAGTTGCTAATCTAGTATCTCGTGTAAATTCGTGCTTAGGCGGCACCAGTGATCTAAGCTCATCGGAGCAGAAGCCATGAAAGTATTTGTAGAAGAGGCACAGGGAAGCTACATCACGCCGGTGTGAGAGCGGCTGCAGCCGGTCTGCCAAGTCAGTATCAACCACGTTACATTTCCTCCTTTGTATTTTGTCAAGAAGCCCAAGGAGAGCAGCAGGGGCACCCGACCAGATATGGCAGCAATATTCAATACACGGGCGGATGGTAGATTTGTATATGTGCAGAATAGTTTCAGGTGGGAAAAATTTCCGGGCCCTGCACAGAGAGCCGACTTTCATAGCAGCAGATTTGGCAATGGATTCAATATAGTCATTCCATTTGAGGTCCGCCGAGAGTGTAAGGCCAAGGAGGCGTAGTATTTTACTCTCTGGGAGGTTAGCCTGTCCCATGCTAATGGGAGGTAGATGCGATTGTCTATGGTGGTTAGTTGATAACAGCTTTGTTTTGGAGGCATTGAAATTTACCAACCATTTCCTACCCCAGGTCACTACGGATTGGAGGTCCCTTTCAAGTGCGGCAGCGAGGTTCACTTTGTCGTCCAGACCTGGTTTCTGATCGATGCGGGAGTAGATCGTTGTGTCGTCGGTATACATGCCAACTTGGGATCTAATGGTGTCGGGGAGATCATTAATGTAGATCAGAAAGAGCGTGGGGCCTAGGATAGAACCTTGAGGGACGCCCGCGTTCGTCTGGTAGTTTATGCAAGTAGCAACAAAGTAGGGAGAAGCTCAGGATGTTTAAAATGATAGAAAATTATGAGTTTTTTAATATTTTTGTTTTTAATCATTTCACCCCAAGCAAGGCAATAATGCCACTAAGACAATGGGGTTTACTGAGTCTGAAAGAATAGAAGAAAATAAAGACAATTTAAAGGAGAACATCTAATAATCTATCCATCTTTCTTAGTCTGTTCATTATCTGTCTATACTTAACAAGTTAAGATTGTAATGATCAGGGAAGTATTCACTTGGGATTCAGTTCCAAATATAAGTGGTACATGGGAAGAATCTGCTTGAGTGGAACTTACATCTCGCTAATGGAATATGAAGGAGATGAGAGTGGTTTTCTACAATGTGTGTGGCCTGCTGAGTCATAGCCAATAAAGTTAGAATTGGTGGAACTAAGGAATGTAAATTATATAATAGGCAACTGAGAAAATAGATGAAAATTACAAGAACTTTGTTTTTTCAGGTTAGTAGAACTTCTGTCAAAAAGTGCTCAGTAAATAATTAGCAATATAATATTTCATAAATGAAAAGTTCAAGTGACAGATAAGTTACTCAAACTTTTCTTAATTCATTGAAAATATACACTACCGGCCATAATTATTAGGCCACCCCAGTTTTAAAAAAATATGATGTTTTATTATACTATTTTTAGTATTTATTGCCAAGTGGATAATTCTACATAAAAATAGAATAGTTTTTTGTTATTATTATTTTGCAAAATTTTACAAGCCAACCAGTAATCCTTTGCTTCGGCCAGCCAATAAGAAAAGACTGACATGGAGAAGAGCACAAAAACTGGACACCAGAATGCACTTGTTATTGTATTACCAAAAAAAAGACATTCTATTTTCATTTAGAATTTTCCACTTGGCAGTAAATATTAAAAATAGTATAAAATACATCATTTTTTTTTTTTATAACTTGGGTGGCTTAATAATTATGGCTGATAGTGTATATGTTTGTGTGTGTAGTTTATTATACATATATTTAATTAAGATATATTTTGGCAGCAAAAATTCTTTCAAATAAGTTTGGTTGAATAATATTGGCAAGTTCTATCTATCCAATTTTTTATCAACTTTTTCAAATTTCTGAATTAGTTGATTTACTCAAGTTCATATTTATTTATATTCCGACCCAAGTACTTTTGAATGTTGCTACATTAGTTTTCAAAGATTGTGCTTTGTATGTCGATGTAACGGTTAATTAATCAAAAACAGGTTTTGTAACACATGATAAATATAGTCAAAATCTAAAAATTGTTTGATATTTTTTTTAGAAAATGAAAAATAGATTGAATCTATGATTGATTATAAAATAACCCAATAAATAACAGATAAATTCGAATATTAAAAATTTTGTATTACTTAAAAATTTACAATAATGAACTAATTATAAATCTTGTTATAAACATAACAAAATTCTAGCATATTGAGAATTCAGTCTGTCAGTTAAATGCCATATAATACATGCTTGGGTGATCTGTCTCTTTCAGTCTATGACTGACTAGGCAGAAGATTTTTATTTTTTCTAATCATTTCACCCCAAGCAAGGCAGAACCGCCACTGGTGTGCAGGGGGTTATGTAAGAGGTGAGTGAGATATATGTATATATCAGATGACACACATGATTTTAGAAGTTGTATTTGGAACAAATATACATATTTGTCTCTGTAAATATATATACATATATTTTAAATCCAAACAGAAAGTGACATGTAGGTAAAATTTTATAGAAGATCCTATTAATTAATATATATATATATTTTTTTTTTTTTAATCATATCATCCCAAGCAAGGCGGTAATGCCACTGAAGTAAAGGGGGCTACGTAAGGATGAGAAGATTGGAAAAGAGAAAGCCGGGAACCACATCCTAAACAGAGAACAAGGGATGAGCCTCTACACCTGTTCAATAGACGTGGGTGGAGTGTGAACCGGGCGATAGTTTAGTCTATCTACTCCAATTGAGGAAAAAAAAAGAAAGAAAAGAGTGAAAAGATTGGAAAAGAGAAAGTTGGAAACCACACCCTAAACAGGGAACAAGGGATGAGCCTCTACACTTGTTCAATAGATACGCATTGTTCATTCAGCAATGAATTAGAACACTCTTAGCTATTGGGTGCGTATAATGATAATATACACACTAAAAATCTGTCTCCTTCTACCGAGCACCCATAGCTCAGAGGTACAATTGCCAACTGACGCTAATTTGGTCGGGTTTCAATCCTGGGTTAAAAGCACTTGGAGTCTAACTGTACTGATGAGCTGTGATACAGCGAAACAGATCTGTTTGTGGATGACTATATATATATATATATATATATATATATATATATTAATTATCTTTTAGTCATAATTAAATTAGATTTGTACCAAGTTGTATTAAAAATGTTCAATACATTTATGTTGTAGAGCTTTTGAATATTTTTCACTTGGAAATTAGTTATTTCTGCAACCTAGGTTTCAACGTTTTCCACATCTATATTATCATAAATTGCCTGAAGATACCAAAAGGTTGAAACCTGGGTTGTGGAAATAACTAATTTTCAAAAAAAGATATATATATATATATATATATATATATATATATATATAATTATGATTGTATATTTTAGGTTTTTCATGAGGGCACCCTGTAGTATTAGAAGTAATATTATCTATGTTTCTTTTTATGAATTGCCAACTATTATTGTTTTTTGACTAGCATTTCTTTCATTTAAATTCTTTTCATCAGGTATTGTATTTGTTAAACAGGTAGTAATCTTAGAATAGTATTTAACTAAGTGATGAAAGATGTTGAACAGTCATTTAATATGCAGGCCTAGTTTCAAACATCTTTGTTTTAAGGTCCAAACAGTGAAAACAAACTCCTCCGCACATTTTAAAAAAAAAAAAAAAAAAAGGTCCGCTTTTATTTCTCTTAGGCCATCATCAGAGACCTTGAAAATCTTACACAGTGAAACCCAATCTCTACACAGAATTCTCGTTTTTATTTTTTCCTCTCTGTTCTTCATCCTTCCTCTGTTCTCTGTAACCAAAGTTGTTATCTACCCACTACCTCTATCTTATCTTTGCTTTGCAGGGACCCCCATTTTTGTGCTTCCATCTAAACTTTGTCCTATTGAAATCCAGGAGGCAAGTGCCAAGTGGGCTTTCACTACAGACTTACTCAATAAAAAGAAACATTCCATCAGATATAGAAGGCCTGTACCAAATTACACACAGGCTTCTCTGCGACTGATTACCCTGAATGGAAACTAAATTGTCCCTCAAAAATTCCAGGGAGTCTAGATCAAGTCTAAGCCAATATTGTGTTTTTTATTTGTATTTTCTTTCTCTATAAAAATACATGAGATATCTTGTTAAGCTCTAGTGAGTTTGACATACACTTACACTTCAAGTGATAATATGAGACTTCTTCTTTTCTATGTACCATATCCCTTCAGGATGTAGGCGATCATGGCCCTCCACATTACCCTATTCCTTGTCACTTTCTCAACACCTCTCCTTCTTTTATCCTACTCAATCCCCGCTCCTCTATCCATCTGCTTAAGTCCATCAAGTATGTCATGCTTTGGTTTCCTTTGTCTCTCTTCCCCTCTATCCATGCTGTGAGCATTAGGTTCTCCAAGCCCTCATTTCTCATTGCATGTCCCAAAAACATCAGCTGTCTTTTCCTCATGTTAAGTTTCAGTTTTCTTCTTGTGTTCATTCTCTGTAAAATCTTGTCATTGCTCCAAGTTATGTCCAAAGATTTGCTGAAAATGAGCATGCATGATGAAAAAATGCCCTAAACTAATTCAAAGTTTTATTATCAAAATCTTTGGAATTTCCTCTGAATAATAACAAAGAATTTTTAAAATATTTTTTAAATTCTTTTTAGAACCTCAAAATTTTGGTTAAAAGTTTTTGTTTTTCTTGTGTCAACAGGTAACCATAAATTAGCATGATGAATTAGATGTTGTTCTTGTGTTACAAAACCCATTAATTTGGGAATTCATGCAAAAATCAGATTTGGCTCTGTGTGTGTATATATATATATATATACAAAAATATCTATTACTGCGAAATATCTATTACTCATGGATTTGTAGAATATCCTAAAATTTTTTCAAGTGTGTGTGTGTATATATATATATATATATATATATAAGAACCCAGTAAGAAATGTGTCTTAATCTAATGTGTTGCCCTTTTATTAAAGCTTCTTCAGAGATCAGGTTAAAGGCAAGAAATAATAAACAGATCTCTGAAGAAGCCTTAATAAAAGTGAAACATGTTGAATTAAGACACATTTCCTATCTTGTTCTTTATTCATTCTATCATCTTGCCAGATTTTAATCCCCATATTTAACTTATATATATATAAATAAATAAATAAATATACATATTATCCTGCGTTTTAGGCACAACTCTGAGTTTCATGAATTACAGCAATGTTTGGCTGCTGATACTGGCTTATTTTTTATTTGAATTCTTAAATATATACTTATTTACCACTTTACCTTATATAATTGTATCAAAACTATCACAAGTTCAGGATACTTATTCTAGTTCAACTCAGTTTCACAATGATTCAATTGTCAAGATCCAGATAAATGAATTAAAACTTGGAATTTTTCCTATTTATTTTCTTTTATTGTTCTTATTTTCTATATTTTTGATACAGTGAATATTGCTCTTGGTATCTGTTGAGCACTTTATTTATGGGTACATATTTGATAATATAATTTATATAAATTAGGTGTGCACAAAAGTTTCCATCATCTTCTCTTTGTAACCCACAGATTAAATTAAAAACTTATGTGTTTCTAATACCAAATGCTGGGAACTTTTGTATCTAAAATGTAAACACTGTTTGCTATCTGATAATTCAGTTCAAAGATCCTGAGAGGAGTGAGTGATAAAAGACGGCTGAAATTAATGAGTATCTCAATGGGCAGCTAAAGTATGAATGGCCTGTTTGAAAAGACAAGACAAGAGATGAAGCAAGAAGATAAAAGAGTTTAGTGGTAAGACATGGCAGGAAATAGCATAGTTACTGTCATCATTGGATGTGCGTTGTGGTACAGTGGATATCGGCTCGGAACGAGAAACCGGGGAACCGAGTTCGAATTCCAGTTGAATCCACTGCATTCACTTATGCGCAAATACCCTTGGGAAAGGTATTAATCCATCTCTTCCTTTCTTTCTTCGTTATGGATTAAATAACAGGATAGATTGGGTTCTATAGCCTTGGTCGGCAACCAGTCTACCGCAGAAAGCAATGGCAAACTACTGCAGGATAATCTTCTGCCCAGTCAGTCATGTCTCTTTCGAGACATGATCGCCCAAGCGTGTATCACGTATGGCACTTAACTGACTGACTGTCATCATGTATGGAGTTGGGGGGAAAAAGCCTTTGTCCAGTAGTGGAACTGCAATGACTGATAATGATAATATATAGCACATGACCAACAGGACTACTCTGAAAAAAAAAACAGTAGAATGGTAGTGTTTAAGACATTAATTATTTTTTTATTTGGACTTGTAGGTCAAGCTAGGAACTTTTCAGAATCCAATATTAAATGGTTTACCTAATCAGTTTTTGGATGTGCATTGTGGTGCATTGGATATTGGCTCGGGACGGGAAATCGGGGGGCCGAGTTTGAATTCCAGCCGAATTCATTGCATTCACTTACGCGCAAATACCCTTAGGAAAGGTATTAATCCGTCTATTCCGTCCAGTTATGGGGTAAATAACAGGACAGATTGGGTTCTATAGCCTTGGTCAGCAACCAGTCTACTGCAGAAAGCAATGGCAACCTACTGCGGGATAATCTTCTACCCAGTCAGTCATGTCTCTTTCAAGACATGATCGCCCAAGCGTGTATCTCGTATGGCACTTAACTGACTGACTGAACATAATAGTTGGAAACAATTAAAATTTCTACTGGACATAAAGTGGGGGATCCCTTTTCTATTATTATGAAGTAATAAACTGATCCCCCACTAATTATACTTAAAATAATAATGTAATATAATCTATCTCTTCTCCCTTCAGCAATGAGTTAAATAACAGGACAGGTTGGGTTCTATAGCCATGGCTAGCACCCAGTCTACCGCAGAAAGCAATGGCAACCTACTGCGGGATAATCTTCTGCCCAGTCAGTCATGTCTCAAAAGAGACATGATCACCCAAGCATGTATCACATATGGCACTTAACTGACTGAATCAGTTTTTAATGTCAGTATAGTATGTAGCTTACCTTTTGAATGTGGGTGACAAAATTCTGTCACTGATATAATTATGTGGCCTACCTTAAAAAGCGTATTATTAGGAAATATTATAACTGTCGGGTAAGGGTGTGAGAAAATAATTACTTTCAATGAATAACTTAATACTTATAGCTATAAGTATACTTTTAACGAGATAGGATACATTCAAATCAGAAGGGCCACATATCATACAAGAAGCAAAGAGATAAACCACATGCTATACCAGCACCCAATTTTCATTAATATATATATATTACTAGCTGTATAGCCCGGCGTTGCTCGGGTGTAATGAAAGCTTTAAAACTAATCCATGGTCCTGGAGCTCAGACTCAGCCTAAAAAATATTTGTGTGAAGTTTGATGAGAATTGGATAAAAATTGTGGATTTGTATAAATGACATACAGACAGATAAACATACAGACACACAAACTTCTTGCCTTATATATATTATCAATTTTCTGCACTATTGTAAGAACTGCAACCTTGAAACTTCTGAATATCGTTTCTTATGTCTTTGTCTATGAGTGTATCACATTTGATTAAAATCCGACCACGCCTTCTACAACCCAATTTTTTCAATTATCAATTTTCAATATTTATTGGGAGTACCTCAACACAAAACCTAGCTAAGAACACTCACAGATGCTTATAGTACAACTGTGTAAATTTTCAAGAAAATCGGTTCAGCCGTTTCAGAGTCTATAGCTAACAGACACACACACACACACACAGACAAAGTTCCATTTATAAATAAGTTTAGATTTAATTACTTAGTTTTTGGTCATAACAAAATTAGACCAGTACACAGTTATATTGTATTTCTCTCTTCTTGCGTCATGTTATATATATATATATATATGTATGGAAAACTAAAAGCTAAAACATTAATGGGATTAGCATTTGTGTGTGTGTATGGTTTGATGAAATTGAGTATTCAGCTTACCCAGGGAGTGTCTCCCCAGAGGAACATTGGCCAAAATCTTGTACCTACTGTATTCTATGGGTGAGACAGCTCAGGTACTCTACTGCACAGCAACTCTACTGTGCCACATCCAGTTTCAGGACTGATGACTAAGAGTAAAGATGGTAGGAGGAAGATGATGACAGTGCATCAGAGAATAGAAAAATGGTTGAATTATGAGTATTATTTTTTTACCTAATATTTCTTTTATTTTTTTGTGGCTAAAATTGAACTTCCATATTCCGTCTACCTACTATGGCTTTACCAATGAACCATTTTGAATTTGCTGTGACCTAGTATCTCATCTTTTGTCTCTGTGTTGCTTTGTTAGTGAAGCAAGGATTTCTTCAGTTAAAAAATGCTACATATTTTCTTTGACTATTCATTTACAATGTTTTTAATCTTCACACAAGAAACATGTTATTGTTATTAGCATAATGGAAAGAGATGAGAGACAATGACCAAAAAATCTTAAATAAAAACAAATAAAAAGTAATGAAAATTATAATAAAACTTGTAACAACAACAACAAAAAAAAAAAAAAACGACAACAGAATTGAAACAGAAAAAGAGAAGCAAACTCAGGGAAACACTTCCAAAGATTTTTGGCTAATGGTGTGTCATCTGGAAATTGTATTTAGTTTTAAAAAAAAAAAAACTGTTTTATCATGACACCAATTATATTTTAACTATTTTTATTTTATTTTTTATTTTTTTATTTTTATTTTTTTAGAAGAGTATTAGAGAAATGTTTTTCAGCAATGACTTAAAAAGGACAGATGTTTTATAGAAAAGAGAACACTCTCCACCCAATGCCCAAAGTGAAAGAGAGGAACAGATAAAAGCCATGATGAAGGAAGGGAAGAGAAAAGAAGGACCATGAAAGGAGAAAAAGAAGCAACATGAAAAGACATAAAACGAGAAGAAGAAAAGTAACAAAAAAATAGGAAAGATGATAAAAACAGATCTTTGCTCTTTCTAACTTAAACTGACTCAGTTACAAAAAACTGAGTCGGAAGATTGTGCAGCATCAATCATATTTTATTTGAGCACAAACATTGAATATTTACTCTGTCTAGCTTAGTATAGCAAAAAGTGAGATAATGGGTTGGAATAAGAGTAGGAAGACTGTCTTGTACCCATCCCACAAGTAGGGAGAGTCTAGTAGCTTTTCTTGAAAATAAACATTAAAAATTCTGGAATGTTATTAGTCCTGACCTAACATCTTGGCTTCAGTAAGTTTTCCCACCAATGTAATGTAGCTTTATTGTGTCTTTCCTCAAAACACTTTCATGGTAATTGTTCTGATAAGCTTTTATACCTCAACTTATGGCAGCAGATGCTGGACAGTTTCCTCAAAGATTTAGGAAAGACTCAAAGCAGCAGAAATGTGCTTCTACAGAAGGATGCTGGGGATGCCATGCACTGAATATGTGAGCAATGACAAGGTTTTGGAGAAAATGGAAACAAAAAGAAAACTTATAACTAACATTATAGGAAGAGATAATTGAAGTTTCTGGGACATGTAATGAGGAAGAAGGGCTTGGAGAATCTGCTACTCACAGGGTAGATTGAGGGAAATAGTGCATAAAATACTAGATGGGCTGAAACAAATGAATGGTTTGGGAGAAATAATAAAACAAAATATATTGAGCAACAAGAGACAGGAAGAAGCAGAGAGTCATGATTGCCTATGTCCTGAAGAGACACAGCACTTAAGATTAGACTGGTAAAAAGATCTCATCATTTTACTGTGTACAACCATATAATATTGGACCACCAGTTCTTGTATGATCACCAAAGTTAAACAACATAAAACCTGGTCAGTACCTAGAATGGGTGACCACTTGAAAATACCAGGTGCTGTAAATTTTGGTTTGCAGATGGTGTAATTTATAACAGATTAGAACTTTTAATCAGAAAACAAGTTCTAAGTCTGGTTGTGTTTGTTATATTCACTTATGTTCAAATATGGGAAAGGCATGAATCCATCTCTGCTTCCCCGCAATTATGGGTTAATTTGTAAAACTTTTATGAGTCAATCATTAGTAACTCTCAAAAAATTCTTACAATCTACATATATTTTCTGGCTTTACATTATCTATAATTGGTTGATAAGCTGTAAAAAAACAGATAGATCAGTCAATGAAATACTTATTATCTACACAAGCATGTCTTAAATATTGATTTAAATTCTCTAGAATATAAATTTATAAAACCTACCATGGCCACAAAGTAAGAGATCAGTTTCTATATTGACTGTCATATAGAATTGATCCCCCACCAACTTTATATAAACATTATAGTTTCTTGTTTGTTTATCAAATTGTGATTACGTATAAATTTAGCTTTTCTGTCCCCAGCTATGGGTTAATTAGTAATATTTGTATCATTAATAATAATCATCTTCAAAAACGAAAAACAAATTCTTACAATCTAAAAATTATTTTCTGGCTTTAAATAACGTGCAGTGGCTTAAAAAGCTGTAGAAATTAAGTGAACCAAGCAATCAATCAATCATCATTTAACTGTTGAAATTACTAGATGAAGTTCTATGCTAACAGTTCCTTCTATCCCACTTATCTGTGGAACTTTTTTCTAGCTTTTAGGTTCCTTGTAAACTCAGTCAAGGGCCATACGTGATACATGCTTGGGCAATCATGACTCAAAAGAGACATGACTGACTGGACAGAAGATTTTCCAGCCATAGGTTACCATTACTTTCTGTGGTAGACTGCCTGTCAACCAAGACTATAGAACCCAATCTTTCCTACTATTTAACTCATAGCTGGAGGGGTAAGTGACAGGTTCATACATTTTAAATGGCATTTGTGTGTATATTCTGCATGTGAATACAACAAATTCAACTGAAATTTGAATTCGGCTCTCTGAGTTCTTATTTTAAGCTGATATCCACTGCACCACAATGCACATCCTATCCTGTCAACTATGATTTCCAAAAATTTAAATGCAATGTCATTTATCATCTCTCTTGAGTTGACTCATTGTATTGTCCTCAGATTTTTTTTTTCAGATTCTTTCAATATCAGTAACTGTTTGTGTCTTAGTGGCTTTATTACCTTGCTCAGAGTTTGATCATTTCGGTTAAAAAAATAAATTACTTGGGTTTGGATAGCAACCAGTATTGACACTATGAAATTTTTATCAATCACAGGCAAGTATTTTCTAACTCCAAATCCCTTCTGACTTTCTACAAATTCATTTTCTTTATGATCTGTGAATTTCTATGTATCATCGGGAAAGATCGAAGAGTGGTTTCTCCATTGCCTTTTCCATGATTTAGAATTCTGAGTTCTTTCTTTTTTCTTAATCTGTTTGTCACTCAAAGCTAGAGCACCCAACCTACTCAACTATTTAACTCCTAGCTGCCTCCCAGAGAGTAAAACACTACGCCTCCTTGGTCTCACACTTTCAGCGGACCTCAAATGGAATGACTATATCGAATCCATTGCTAAATCCGCTGCTATGAAAGTCGGTTCTCTGTGTAGGGCCCGGAAGTTTTTTCCGTCTAAATCTATCCTGCACATTTACAAATCTACCATCCGCCCGTGCATTGAATACTGCTGCCATATCTGGTCGGGTGCCCCTGCTGTTCTCCTCGGGCTTCTCGATAAGGTTCAGAGGAGGGTCTGTAATGTGATAGATACCGACTTGGCAGACTGCCTGCAGTCTCTCTGCCACCGGCGCGACGTGGCTTCCCTGTGTCTCTTCTATAAATACTTTCATGGCTTCTGCTCCGATGAACTTAGATCACTGGTGCCCCCTAGGTTTGAATTTGCATGAGATACTAGATTAGCAACTAGATCCCACCCTTTTGCAGTGAAACCGATAAAATGCAGCCGTAACTTCTACTCCAACAGTTTCTTTCCTCGCACTTCCCGACTGTGGAATTCTCTTCCAAACGATTGCTTCCCCGACGGCTACAATCTCCAGGAGTTTAAATGTAAGGTCAATAGGCACCTCCTAGCACACTAACCTGCTCCCATTCTATCAAGCACTCTTCCCATCTGCCTAACCCTCATTGTCGCTATCCTTACTCATCTGTCACCTTCCTCCTGACATTCCCTATGTCTAACCACTCCTTCTCTTTACCTTCCCCTATGTAGCCTCATGCACAATAGTGGCAGTGGAATGCCTTGCTTGGGGTGAGATGATTAAAAAAAAAAAAAAAAAAAAGATATTGATGTTTTTTACCAATTATATTTGTGTGAAAGTGAACGTAACTGACTAGCCTAAAATTTAAACTCAACTTACCAATTCCACTTTCGGTAACAATACACAAGAAGATTCTTCTACTATGGGATGTGTCTCTTGGGGGATGTGAGAAGTCATATCTCTCCACAACTTCTTATCTTTTGCAGCTCTTGGTAAGAATTTTCATTGTCTCTTTAAATCACTGTTCTGTCATACACAAACTCATTAAGTAGGTTACTCTCTGCTTTCCTCTTGCCTTCAATATATCCTGTGAGTATCAAATTCTCCAGGCCTCCATCATAAGTTTTATAAATTTCAACTACCTCATTTTGATTCTAAGCAAAAGCATCTTTTTGTTACAATTTTTCTTGAAAATCACAACTTGATTTCATGAGATTCCTAGTATAATCTGTTGTCTCAAGTCTCTTCATTTGTGAGTAGATTGTCTAGCATTCGCTATCATTCATTTCTTTTTGCTTTAGTTATATACTAGCAGTGTAGCCCGGCGTTGCTCGGGTGTAACGAAAGCTTTAAAACTAATCCATGGTCCTGGAGCTCAGACTCTTTGGACAGTGGCATGAAAGACTAAAAAGCAATAGTTGCTTCCAATTAAAGCGAAACCATAGACTGAAAGAAAAATGAATGGATGTAAGTCAAATTTTGATTTCCTGGTATCAATATCAAATTTTCTGCACTATTGTAAGAACTGCAACCTTGAAACTTCTGAATATTGTTTCTTATGTCTATGAGTGTATCAAATTTGATTAAAATCGGACCATATAACCCGATTTTTTCGATTATCGATTTTCCATATTTATCGGGGGTACCTCGACACAAAACCTAGCTAAGAACACTCGCAGATGCTTATAGTACAACTGTGTAAATTTTCAAGAAAATCAGTTCAGCCATTTCGGAGTTTATAGGTAATGGATACACACACAGATACACACACACAGACAAAGTTCCATTTATAAATAAGCTTAGATAGATAGATTCTCAATTCATTAGAACAAATATTATATACGAGTCTTTGTGAAGATGCCAAAGAGAGGTTCTTGTGTCATTCTATCAAAAGTACAAACTTTATTCAAGAAGCTGGGAAATGAAGATTTGTTTTTCATTAGTTCTATCAAGATAACTGAATTAATACAGTAATTTAGAGAGAATCAAGAGTGAATTGGAATGAAGCCACAAGCTTATCTGAAAAGCCAAATTTGTGTGGAAACAGGAAGTGAAACACAAGAAATGGAAACCTTTCTAAAAGGTTCTTGTAATTATGAAGGAACTGGAATTCTGAATTTTGAGATAGAGATTAAAAGAATGTACTGATTAATCACGGCGCACAGATTTGTTCAGCACAATCTGACAACAGAGGGTGCTGTGTAACAAATATCCCCCAATTAAGTAGGAAGATTAACTTAATATGGCCTTTTTTCAACTTCAAATGATGTAGCATTTTTCAAGTTTCTTGAGAAAGTTGAAGTTGTCCAAATTGTCAATATTAATTTGTTACTGTTTTTTTTTTAACTTAATTTTTGTTGCTTTTTCTTGCAATGGGTCTACAGTCAAATCACACTGAAAATACCGGTTCCCATTCAAATTTCTGGAATTAAGTAGTACCGAAACTAGTCATACTGAGATGGATGACAACTTGGTAATACTGGCTAGTGTAAGGATGTTCCTACAATCTGAAATAGGCTTCAGATTTAAATAACCCACAGAGGTATTTTTCTATATTTCTAAGATGAAGCATTGTAATTATTTATGCTATTTACAAAGTTCAGACTGTTGTCCTCATCTTCGTTGTTATATTCACAATGTTCAAACTGAACCCTTTTTTTTATTCACTGGGGTTGATTGTTTTAGTTCCACGGGTCATACTTTGTATCAGGTATCTCTCTTTTAACTCAACTCTCCAAGTTTATGTTCAATTCTGCTGTAGCTAGATATTGAACTCACAACTCCTTGGGCCAAGTAACTTGATTCAATGTGTTCTTGAGGACATCAGTATATGAACTTTTGGGACTTATAAACCTAATGCAATCGTTTTTTACCAGAGCACATATTACAATTTTTGTTATTATTGTTTTTCTCTAGCTCTCTGTGTTACTGGATCCCATATTGTATTCTGTTCTATGGTTGGCCAGCTTAGGAAATTTTTTTGTGGCCTCACCAGACAAAGCATAGCCCATGAAAATAGAGCAATCTACTCTGGTGGATGAAATAAAGGGTTCAGTCCCAAATTTTAATCACCTGAAGAAGGCCAGAGTGTACAATGGACGGAACATTGTGAATATGGCAACAAAGATAAGGACAACAATGTAAATAATATAAATAACCCATAAAGGCTTGATAAGCCATAAAAAAATCAAATCAATCGATTATTACAATATTTTGTGTATGTAGACTAATGGTTAAAGCATTGGCATTCTATTCACAAGCTCGGGTACAAATCTCTCAATGGTTGATTATCAAGATAGTGACTCCTTGAAAATATCAAGGGAGACAATCCTAGCATGCAGACCTGTTGGGAAGTTCCTGGAAACCATACCATGAGTTGACTGGGTAGACCAAACTGTTCAGGTCAGTTGTGCTACCATAAAGTAAAAAGTCCGCACCTAATGGACAGTAGAATCTCTTAGGTTTTTTACTGGTGATTTATCTGGAGATAATGTCTTGTTTAAAAACAGCCATCCCTCAGCATCCCCTATCCTGCTTTATTATTGATAATAATGCCAACAAATACCTTTGAAAAGTGTTGGCCAAAAGGTTCCTTGGGTTAGCAAAATGACGTCAATATTGTTTAAAGCAATACATATATATATATATATATATATATATGGTGGAAGTATACTCGTGGCTGAGCTTGACTACTTTGACTTTGATATAAAGATTTTTATATATGATAATCTCTCGTCGGTGTCATCTAAGATGGCTCAATTTTTTTTTCCAATTAGTTTTGGTATTGATTTACACTTGAACCCACAGTACATATCAGTCTATTGGATACCACTGGCCAATCCTTGTGTTTTTATTTAAAATGCCGAGTTAGACCACTCGCATTCTTACATAGCTTCCCTCATACATTAAAAGAGAAGTCATTCTCATTGTTATATGTAGTAGTAGTAGTAAGTCCCTACTATCATAAGATCTCATATGACTAGACAAACCTGCCATTTGGCTGCAAATTTCACATGTCAACTCTTCTTTGGATCTGCTTGCTTGGATTGGTGTCACATCTTCTGTATACTTAGCAGTGTAATATATTTTATATATATTGTTGTTGGTAGAACTTGTTACAGAGTATTGGGATGCTCACTGATATTTCCTTTTATGGGAAAGGAGTCCTATTGTAATATAACAATCTGGCCCCACCCGAGGAAGTGATGCAAGCGATGGTGTTTCCCGTCGGTAGAGGGGTCGGCGAGCTGCAGAGCGGGTGTTTGTGAAACACATCCTGTCGAGGCTGGAGCGGATGTCGTTTGACCTTATTTCCAACAGCGGCGGAAATGACTACGGAGGCAAACAGAACAGGTGTCTCTGGGAATTACGTGGGCATTGCAGGACCGGAAGGAAAGTCCCGGTTCTAGAAGACTATATAAAGACCTCGACACACGGATTCGCCAGCAGAGAACGGCCAGTGGAAGCAGAGAAACACCACAGGCAAGACTACACTCCTGTCAACCCATTCTATGTGCGCTCTCACCCTTCCGTTCTCTATTCCACACGGTTCGTCGTCATTAATAAAAATATAACCTTATATTTTTATATATGCGTGTTTGTTGTTTTGTCGTCATACGGCGATATATAACACTATGTTGGATCTGAAGAAATGACCGCAGCCACCATTGTGTGGAGTAAGAAGGTTTCGAGGATGGAGAGCTGTGACTTTTCCTTGGGTTTTCTTCTATTTGCCTCTTGATGTTTTCGAAGGAGGTTTTTTTTTTTTTTTTTTTATGGATTACTCTTCTATTGGTTCTTTCTGCAGCTTCTGCACCCCCCCCCCGTCCAGTTGACCAGATTGATTTCTGTCAGAAGGTGTTTTAGAGCTGATTTATGAATCGATAATGTGGCGCTCTATATTTACAAGCCCCGAGAGAAGGATTTGTTCGGGTAGGCAGATGTCTGGCATTCGGGTAAGGTGTCCTTTCCATCAAAGTCAGTGGCAAGACATGATTGTTTCTAACCTGTCCATCTTTGCTTGGTGGAGAACTTCACTGATTGGGATTTTGTCCCACCACGAAAATATGAGGTGTGAGTTTCAATACAAATAGTATGAAAAAACTAATGCCTCAGAAATGAATTTTAAAAATGCTTTATCCAAGCAATTTAAGACTGTTATATTTACTGTTACTTTTTTTTACAGTGTCATGTTCTTTCTGGAGTTACGCAATCATGGTTCTCCACACATTCCTTTTCTTTATTATCTGCAAACTACCATGTATTCTTAGTAAAAATAATGAAATGTTTCCCTGTTCTTTCTTAAGTTTGGAATTCAGAATTATCCTTCTCTTAGATTGGTTACCACCCGTCTTTACTTACTGCTTTCTTTTCCTTCTCTTGCCTTCAGCATATTCTATGAGTGTTAAATTCTTCAAGCCCTCTTTCCTCATTATGTGCACCCATAAGTTCTGTTTCTTCATGATTCTAAATACAAGTCTGTTTTGTTCCTATTTTCCTTAAAACTTGTTGCTCACATGCTCCCTCTATGTTGTTCTCAGCATTCTTTTGTAGAGCCACGTCTCAGTTGCCCAAAGTTTTCTTTTGGTGGCTGATCTCAGAAATTACTTACTGATGTACAGGGGGCTACATAAGAGTAAAAAAAATTAGATAGGGGGTGAGTAAAGAGAAAGACGAACCAGTTAAGGATGGGAATATTGGTGTGATAACCATTGCAAAGGTGGAGAGAAAGGAAAAGATATGCAGGGTGGTGTAGAAAGAACTAAAGTCAAGTGGTTAAGAGATGGCTATTGACATTGCATTTAAATTCCTGGAGGTTGCAGTCGTCAGGAAAGCAAGAATATGAAAGCGAGTTCCACAGGCGGGAAGTGCAAGAAAAGAAACTGCTGGAGTAGAATTGTTGTCTGCATTTGGTTGATCAGTCTGTTGTTAAATGGGGCAAGAAGTGACTTTAACATCTCCAAAGTGAAACTGCTTTCTTTTAATCATCTGGAAGAATGCTTTTTACCTTCTATCAGCATGGCTGATGCTAACCTTCAGGAGAAATGATTTATTGTAACTTCTTTGACTAACTTTTTTTTACTAACATGAAGTGGAAAGAGTATATCGAATTAAGAGCTAAGTCTGCAGTTAGGAAAGTTGGTTCAGTGTGTTGTGCTAGACAATATTTTTTGCCAGAATCTATTTTGTATATTTATAAGTTTACCATTCACTTTCACTTTGAATATTGCTGCCACATTTGGTCTGGTGCTTTTATTATATATTTAGAAATTCTTGATCAAATTCAAAGAAAAATTTGCAATGTTATTGGTCCTAACTTAGCACCTTGGCTTCAGTCACTTTCCCACCACCATAATGTAGTTTTCTATGTGCTTTTTCTATAAATACTTTCAGACAATTGTTCTGATGAACTTTCCTCTAAGGTAACTAGACTCCTTTATGGATTTAAGTGCAGTACTAGATTGGCAGCAAGGTCTCCTCATTTTACAGTTGCAATTGTTAGATATAACTGTAAGTTCTATGTTGATAGTTTCTTCTATCACACTTCTCATTTGTGGAACGATCTTTCAGCTTTTTGCTTGCCAGTCAGGTTTTATCTTCACAAATTTAAATACAATGTCAATCGTTATTTTCTACTTTATTAAAACTTGTTCTTTTATTGTCCTCTCTCTTTAACCTTTATCACTCTCTGGGTAACTATTTTTACCAAGCAAAATGTTTACAATGTAATGTGAATTTGAATTTCTTGGTTGTCTAGTCATATCCTTCTATGGTAACACCTGAAGAAATCTTGACTGAAATTGGAAGCCAGGTTACTGCAATTTCAAGTATATAGAACTAATATATAAAACACTCTATTTTGAGGGGATTGAGGTAAAAGGGGAAGTAATATTTATAAATAATGTCTAGTGCTAAATGTTAATACAGTATATTTTTCTCATTCTCTAACAGTCACTAAACATTTGCATCTTACAAGCTTTATTGCCTTGCTTGGGGTGAAATGATTAAAAAAAGCTACATCACATTGTCTAGAAGTTTTTGTAAATAAATGTAAATTTATTTATTATTATTTTTTTTTTCATGTATCAAGTATCTATATATTTTATTTTTTTGTTTTTAACTATTTTGGATAATGTCAAAAACAAATTTCTTGTTTGGTGAAAGTGCTTTTTTTTCTTTTTTTTTTCTTTTTAAGCCAATTTCTTTTTGATAAACCTCAAGTGACAGGTCTGACTTTATCCATTTTGGTATTTTCGTTGACACTGTAATTTTAATGTTGGTTAAGAGATTAAAGATTCTCAGACAAGTTTCCAAGCAAAGCTGATGGGTCTCAGAATTTCATTTCAAGAGCATGTTGATAACATTTATACTTTTTAAACATCTGTTCAGTGAAAAGATTTGCACACCATCTGTATATCATATTTATCCAGGACGTATTTAGCAGTTAAAGTTTAAAAATCAAAGAATTTATCAGCCAAAGAACTTTGCAATAAAAATCTATTAAAATGTTGAAGCTATTAATATTTATGTAATAATTAGTACTTTAAAGAAAAACTTATTTCTTAATGTTTTTAATGTTAATATTTACGTAATATAAGGCTTAAGAGGCATGGCAAGTCAAGGGTTACTGAATTAAGTTGTTGTAAGTGCTTCAGAGGGATATTAAAAAGTGCATATTATAAGAATATGTAAGACTGATAATGGTTGACTATAGACTTGAAGAGGTTAAAATCATTGTGATCAGAGAAGAATCCTCTCAGAATTCTGTTTTTGTGTGTTGTTGTTCACAAATTACAAGGCCTAAGAGGCTTACTGAATAAGGTTGTTAAAAATGCATAAGTGAAGGCAGTAAGACGTGTATACCATGAGGATATGTGGAATAGTTAATGGTTGATCTTTGACTTGAAGAAGCTAAGATTGTAGTGGTCAAGAAAGCATACTCTCAAGAGTCTGTTATACAAAGCAGCAGTTCATGGAAATAAGGTGTCTGAATGGATCTTCCTCCTTACTAATGGAATATATAGCGAACAGGAATAATGTAAGGAGAAATAAAAAGTGTATATTATGAGGATAGGATAGATAATTACTGACTATAAACTTGAAGAGGTTAAGATCATAGGGATTGAGGAAGGATCCTCTTTGGATTCTGGGTTTATTGGAATAACATAAGGAGTGAGTAAGAAATGTATTACGCGGATATGACCCTTGATTTTGAAGAGGTTAAGATCATAGGGATTGAAGAAGGATCCTCTTTGGATTCTGTTTTTATTGGGATAACATAAGGAGTGAGTAAGAAATGTATTACGCGGATATGACCCTTGATTTTGAAGAGGTTAAGATCATAGGGATTGAAGAAGGATCCTCTTTGGATTCTGTTTTTATTGGGATAACATAAGGAGTGAGTAAGAAATGTATTACGCGGATATGACCCTTGATTTTGAAGAGGTTAAGATCATAGGGATTGAAGAAGGATCCTCTTTGGATTCTGTTTTTATTGGGATAACATAAGGAGTGAGTAAGAAATGTATTACGCGGATATGACCCTTGATTTTGAAGAGGTTAAGATCATAGGGATTGAAGAAGGATCCTCTTTGGATTCTGGGTTTATTGGGATAACATAAGGAGTGAGTAAGAAATGTATTACGCGGATATGACCCTTGATTTTGAAGAGGTTAAGATCATAGGGATTGAAGAAGGATCCTCTTTGGATTCTGTTTTTATTGGGATAACATAAGGAGTGAGTAAGAAATGTATTACGTGGATATGACCCTTGATTTTGAAGAGGTTAAGATCATAGGGATTGAAGAAGGATCCTCTTTGGATTCTGGGTTTATTGGAATAACATAAGGAGTGAGTAAGAAATGTATTATGCGGATATGACCCTTGATTTTGAAGAGGTTAAGATTATAGCGATTGAGGAAGTGTCTACTTTGTAGTCTGTTCCACAAAGTAACTGTTCTTTGGGAGTTTCTAAGAGGAACTTCTTTCTTACCAATGGAATGAAGATGAATTGATCCTCTCTATGTGATATGGTGTGTCTAGCTGTGAAGGTCTTAACTAGTTGTATTCAGAAATGTAGCTTGTCTGAACATTTGACATAAAAATAACAATAAAGCAGTAAGAGTCTAGCAATATTTCATCTGAAGTGAAGACATTGTAGGTTGGGAAATAATTCTAACGTACAAGTCTGTATAAATGCTTTTGATTTCTTTGGAGGCCGCTATACAAAATCAATCAACAGAAAATAACTTTCATGTAATTTCTTGTAATCCTGTTCACACAAACATGCACGTGCAGAAAAGTTTAGTATCATCTCCCATGATCCATGAGTTGATATGCTGTTGAATAAAATGAAATCATACCCAGGACATTGAAAGCTAAGGTTTCTGTTCCTAATTCTTTCACAATTTGTATCTCATACTATCTTAGTGGCTTTACTGCCTTGCATGGGTGATATTGATTAAAAAAAACAAACACATACACACATCTATCCATATCCACATGTAAATGTTGTGTTCACGCACTCACATACACGCCTATGAAGACCAGATATATATATGTATATAATTAATGCTAACACATATTTATACAAGTATACCAACAAACCTCATATATACACACAAACTATACATATATATATATATATATACATACACACAAACTATACATATATATATATATATATATATATATATACATACACACATGCGTGCATATACATATATGTATACATATACACAAAATCTTCTACATATACATATAAATTTCTTACTTATACATGCTCTCACCTTTCCACATCCATGTAACCCCCTATGAAGACCAAATTTATACATGTATATACAAGAATAATAAATATATATATATATATATATATATATATGAGTCCTCCTATACGCACAAAGAGGGGGCCTATATTAAATTACATATATAATACAAAGTAGTTATACACATATGCTGGTATATGTTTTAAATACATAGGAGACCATAACCACAATTTGTTTTCAATATGCAAAAATTATCAGAGGACAATTTACACAAATAGGGCAGTGAATCGAGAAGAGGTATGCACATATACAGGTATATATATCATATACATAGGAGCCCTTAACCACAACTTTTTTTAATACATAAAAATTATCAAAGGATAATTTACACAAATAGAGAAGTGAATCCACAGGTGTGGTATAGCCCTTGATGCAGGACTTTGGTAGTTGATGTGATAGACCCATGAACTCTAACAGTTCAATAAACAAAGTATGAGTGTCAAATGGATAATATCAGTAATTTGAAGGCACCATTGCTCTTGTTAGGCTTCTTTTTTATTTTTCATGAATATTTACGATATGCTTTTTGATAGACCTTATCTGTAATTGTTTGGGAATAACCATACTGCAAACTGCAACTTCTAATTGTTTAGTGTGACAGCCAAGTCAGTAGTCAAAAAAAGATTCGGCAATAGAATTATCAAATTTGCTGTCCACAGATTACACAATCCACCCTCATATGTAATATTCTTAACAAGGAATTGGTGAGAATTGGTTTTACAAGCTCAATTGATAATGTGGTTGATGGGATGCACAAAGTAGTGATCTTCTTTTTTTAAAGGACTGACATCCTGAAGGTCAAGTAACAGCCTATGAGTGATGACAGCTGGGGTTGTTGCTGATTAACTCTCAACTGAGACAAATCTGGTAGCCAAGCAACAAGTAAAAGCTGTCCTAAATGAGGAACATAAAAGATATTTTTCCACACAGGGTTGGCTGTATCCATCCTAGGGACTTTACAAGTAATATAATTTGTCCAATTTTGTGTGTGTGTGTGTGTGTGTGTGTGTGTGTATATATATTCAGTAAGTGGAATAAATTGCAATGAATATAATTACATTTGTGTAAAACATTGAACAATGTATTTGTATGTTCTAGTGCTGTGTATAAAGTTTTTTTTTTTTAATTACAACATTGTGTCTTAAAAGACACAGTTTAGTAATTTCTTTTAATAATTTCAACTCATGCAAGGTTGGTTGGTTGGTTGTTTTGTTTTATGGCATATCAACCTCAGCGGGTCATTTATTGCTAACTAATTTTTTTAAATTTTTTATTTATTTATTTATTGTTGGTAATACCTTTTTCTTTCAACAATTTATTGTTGTTTTTATATAAATTTTGTGTCTAGTAATACTTTTTTCTTTTCAAGTATCAAGATTCATTGGGATTTTGTTTTTAAGGGCAGGGTCCTCAAGCCCTACCCTGTTATTTAATTTACAACTGGAGGGAAGGGATGGATAATATCTTTCCTAAGGGTACCAGTGCTTAAGTGAATGCAGGGTATTCAACTGGAATTCAAACTTGGCTCACTGATTTCTCTTTCCGAGCCGATATCCACTGCACCACAATGCATATCCGTCACTAAATGCTTACAGCACCTGGTATTCCCAAGCGGTCACCCATCTAAGTATTGACCAGGCTCAACGTTGCTTAACTTTGGGGATCCATGCAAGGTGTAAATACAATTAGTACACAGAGGGTCACAGTGACAGTGAGAGAAAAGACTGGATTCTGTATACTCTAGTGCAGTGTATAAAATATTTTAAGACATAATTAATTTTGTAATTTTTTTTTTTTAAACATTTAACCCCAAGCAAGGCAGAAATGCCATTAGTGTGCAAGGGGATTACATTGAGAAAAAAAGAATGAGGACAAGGTGTATTGATGAAAGGGTTAAAATATGAAAAGGATTCAAGAAGATAGAAGATGGTAATTGATGCTGCATTTAAATTTTTGGAGATTGTAACAATCAGGGAAGCGAGAAAAGAAATTGTTGGAGTAGAAGTGTAGTTACATTTAACTATTTAAGTGGTAAAAGATTGGGACCTAGATGCCAATCTAGTAACACACTTAAATTCATGTGATCAGGGCATCAGGAAAAAAAGCTTGCCAGCGCATATGCCATGAGAATAGCTGGTGAGAAAGTGGTGAGAAAGTGACTGAAGTCGAGATGCCAAGTCAGGATCGATAACATTGCAGATCCTTATTTGGATTTTGTCAAGAACCTTGAGATGAATAGGAGGAGCACTTAACCAGATATGGCAACAGTATCTAATACATGAACAAACGGTAGATTTAAAAATGTGCAAAATAGACTCTGACATAAAAACCTTTCTGTCAAAACAGTGATTTTTCCCATTGCAATAGATGTTGCTATTGATTCAATGAAGTTGTTCTACTTCACGTTGGTTGAAAAAGTGAGGCCGAGGAAGAGTAGTGAGTTGCTCTCCTAAAGATTAGCATCATCCATGCCGATGGCAGGTAGAAAAGCTTCTATGTTTCTTAAAGGGGAGCAGTTTTGCTTTGGAAGCATTAAAATTTACAAGCCATTTCTTGCCCCAGTTAACCATTGATTGGAGGTCCTTTTCAAGAGTAGCAGCCAGGTTTACTTTGTCAGTTTTTTAATTTCTTTTAGTTATTCGATTCTGTTGTTATGATGCTAGTATATCATGCATCTACTAATGCTTAATGTAGACCTTGGAGAGTGAAAACAAAATTTATTTCTTCTCTCTTTTTAAAGAAACCCTTTATGCCGCTGGTAGGAGATATCATTGGACATTGTGTTCAACTTTTTTCTGAAATTAGAATTTAAAAATAATGAAATAGTTTACATAACAGCTATCAACCTGGAAAGAGGAATCAGAGTTGTGTTCAAATTCTAACCAAGTCAGTCATGTTCACTGTTGCATCAATGTTCTTAGGAAAGGCATGAAACAACATCTTTTTCTCTAGCTAAGTAGCACAATTTGTTTCCAGAAGGAATATATTCAGCCTTTCTGTTTTTGATATTAGACGTGCTCTCAATGGTATCTGCTTTATAGAATCTCGAAAGAGACATGACTGAATGGGCAGAAGGTTATCCCACAGTAGGTTGCCATTGCTTTCTGTGGTAGACTGGTTGCCAACCAAAGGCTATATAACCCAATCTGTCCTGTTATTTAACCCATAACTGGAAGGAATAGACGGATTAATACCTTTCCCAAGGGTATTTGTGTATAAGTGAATGCAATGAATTCAACTGGAATTCGAACTCGGCTCCCTGATTTCTCATTCTGAGTCGATATCCACTGCACCACAATGAACATCCATATAAAGTTCACAAGTCCAAAAGAACAGGCTCTGCTAAGAGTACTTAATTCATAATTTTACCCTCCCACACTATCTAAAAAAATTTGAAAATAAATTAGTTATCTGTAACACCAGAATCTTTACAAGTTTACCCAAAGAAGTCAGAGATATAGTTAGGAAGAAAAATCTTCTATTGTTCTTGCTCCTCAATAATGCTTCTGTTATCTAATTCTTTCACACACAGTTACCTCTTGTTTTAGTTGCTTTACTGCCTTACATGGGGTAAAAGGAGATGTTAATTTATATTATTTACATTGTTTAGACTGTTGTCATCATCTTTATTGTCATATGCACAATATTTTGGCTGTTGTATGCTCAAACCGTTGTTTGATGTGCGTTGTGGTACAGTGGATATCGGCTCGGAACGAGAAACCGGGGAGCTGAGTTTGAATTCCAGTTGAATCCATTGTATTCACTTATGCGCAAATACCCTTGGGAAAGGTATCATTAATCCATCTCTTCCTTCCAGTTATGGGTTAAATAGCAGGACATATTGGGTTCTGTAGCCTTGGTCGGCAACCAGTCTATCGCAGAAAGCAATGGCAACCTACTGCAGGATAATCTTCTGCCCAGTCAGTCATGTCTCTTTCGAGACATGATCACCCAAGCATGTATCACGTATGGCACTTAACTGACTGATGCTCAAACCTTCAGGCGATTGGAATTTCAAACTGAATCATTTATTTTCACTTTATTAGCCGTTGTGTCACTCCTGGATGTCTTAGTTATCTCCCTTTAACTTAACTCTCTAAGTATTTGTTAATCACTGCTGTAAAAAGGTATTGGATCACAACTATTTGGGTCAAGTTACTGGATCTAATCAACACTTTTAGCCACTGAGTCATATAATTACAGTACCTTTTCTCAGAAATAAAGATAAAAATATACATAAATGAATTTAATTTTTTGTCAAAAATATTTACCAAAGAGCAGTCAAATTAGAAATTTTTTCTTTTTCTCTCACATCGTTTTCATTCTTCTCATTTTCCAACTACTGGTGAAAGTGTATTTATGGGTTGGTTTTGAAATGAAAAGAGACAATGACTTGTTGCCTGACAAAACTGAAGCCATCTTGGAAAAAAGATCAGTATTTCTGATATAATGAAGAAGGAGGGCTTGGAGAATCTGATACTCTCAAGGTAGATAGAGAGATAGGGGAATGCAATGCATGGCATACTTGATGGGCTTCAGCAAGTGGCTGGAAGAGCAGGATTTGGGAGAAATAACAAGAGAAAATGTGTTAAGAGCTACAAGGTATAGAGCACATAAAAGAATAATAATAATAATCTGTAGTTCCTTCTTTTCTCCTCTGAATAATAATAGCATTCTCATGATTGAACACGGAGTGCATGAGATGATAAATTCATTGCAGGTTTATATCTGTCTTAGCATGTTCCAAAGTTTCCCATATATTCTTGATCTATTGTTTATCTTATGTAATCCAAAAAGTGAAGTTTGGGACTAGAATCTTTACATTGTCTATTTATAAGAACTTGCCATACAATTTTTTTCTTTTCTTTTAACATTCTTGGTATTATGTTACCCATGATTCCCTTCTCTGTGGTTGCACAAATATTACATACAGCTTATTTATTCCAGGCATAAAAATATCAGGACAGTGTTTCTTTTTGGAACTCCTAAAGAATTAGGAATGGCTTTGAGCATAAGAAAATCAGTGTGATGCTTGCATCCCAAATTTATCTGACCTTATATTCAGCCACCTTATATTCATATTCAGAAAGAAAAGACAAATGTGAAGAACTCGTATTTTTGTGTGGCTAGTTGAGAGTTCAGATTTCATAATTATAGTTCTCTAGTCAGGCAATCAGTTGAATGTGTGTTTATGAATTCAAATCCTGGCTTTTACCAAAATTCAGGCACTGACTATTGAAAAATGCTTTCTATTTATCAATGTCTTTCAAAAATACTTTTGATATATTTTACTTACTGAAGAAAATACTGGGTTTGGGCATTACAAATTTTGCCAATAAAATAATACTGCTTTTGGGATTTCCTCCTTGGTACGAAATGTAGATCTAGATTTCTGGCAAAGGCTCTACATTTTACAGTTGAAATGGTTCAACTTCTATGCCAACAGTTCTTTCTTTGCACCTCTTGTTTATATAACTCGATTTCAGTTTCTTGCTTTCTAATTAACTCTGATCTTCAAAAATTTGAATGTTATTTCAATAGAGTTTTTGTAAAAAAAATAAACCTTTTATAATGTATAACAATAGACAAGGATACATTTTTAAACAACCCCATCATACTCATTGATATTTATATATATTTGTGTTGTCAACAGGTATGTTACAGATAGGGTTTGCTAGGTCTCCATTTGTGTTTAAATCAAATCTAATTGAGCTTTTGTCTGAGAGATGCAATGTCAGTCTTCATGTCAACTTTGTAGTTGTGTGGCAGAGATAATTATTTTGGCCACACAACTATGAAGTTGATGTGAAGTGTCACATTGCATCTCTCAAACCAATCAGTTCAATCTCATTTAAACATATATTGTAGAGTGAGTAGCCATGGTCAAATGCAAAATATGTAGCAGTACCGTCCAACAAACAGAATTGACAAAGTTTACAAAATCAATAACAAAAATAAAAAGAATAGGGAAAAAATAATATTAAGCAAGCAAGCAATATATTCAAGGCAGATTAACAGTAATAAAACAAATCAACAGTAATATGGCAAAAAATTCAGAAACTAAGAATTGACACAAAAGCAAGTTTGGACAAGCAAATGTAATGTTTTGACTTAAGAGAGACCAAATCAAATGAAACCAATGAAATGGCGTATTTTATTGGCTATAAAAAAAATCCCAGCAAGCATTTGTGTGCTTCTGTCTATAAATTGGGGAGAGACAGGTGTTTTACAGTCATTCCAAGTAAAGATTGAAGCCAATATATATTATAGCTCTATTCTTGTTTGTTTTAGTTCATTATCACAGACAATACTTTTTCTTTGATTTTCAGTGTTTCTATGCAAAAACTTTTTACAATGCATTTTTTATAATAAAATCAATCATAATACTTTCTATAGTAATATTATCAGTAATCTGTTTACATAAGGTAGCTCCCATAATTTGTAAAAAAAATGTCCCAAACTTAATAAAACCAAAGTTTTATCATCAAAATCTTTGTTATTATTATGAGGAGTAACAAAAAGATTTTTTGATTTTCTAAACTTATTTATAACTGGAACTCTGTGTGTGTGTCCATTACCTATAGACTCCAAAACGGCCGAACTTTTTTTCTTGAAAATTTACACAGTTGTACTATAAGCGTCTGCGAGTGTTCTTAACTAGGTTTTGTGTTGAGGTACCCCAGATAAATATCGAAAATCAAAAAAATCAAGTTATAGGAGTGGTCCGATTTTAATCAAATTTGATACACTCATAGTCAAAGACATAAGAAATGATATTCAAAAGTTTCAAGGTTGCAGTTCTTACAATAGTGCAGAAAATAGATTATATATATATATATATATATAAAAGGGAAGATGTTTGTGTGTGTGTTTGTTTTTCTGCCTGTATCTGTATTTTTTTCAGCCCTTTTATTTTAGTTTTTGTTTTGGGTTTGGCTCTAAGTAGGTTTAATTGTAGTTCATAGTCTCAGCCATGATACCATTTACTCAGAGAACTTATTTAGCCTTCAAAATTCAGTTTATGACGAAAAAAACTTATTTGATATCGATACCAGGAAATCAAAATTTGACTTACATCCATTCATTTTTCTTTCAGTCTACGGTTTCACTTTAACTGGAAACAATTATTGCTTTTTAGTGCCAACGTCCAAAGAGTCTGAGCTCCAGGACCATGGATTAGTTTTAAAGCTTTCATTACACTCAAGCAACGCTGGGCTATACTGCTAGTTAAACTATATTTTTTATCCTTTCAGAGCTGTTTTCTTGTGTCAATAGGTGATCATAAACATGCAAGGAAAATTTTAGCATCTTTTTGCAGTGAAAAATACATTGGTTTAGAAGATTCTGGCAGCAATCAGATAATTGCCAGATTTTAATGAAACTTTCAGGACTTATTCACAAATGAATAAAATTATTTCTGAAACATTTCTTTTTATAAAATCTTCATAACATATATATATATATATATATTTTACATCTATTATCCTCCTTCATCAACATTTAATTTTATGAAATTTTGAGAAATTAGATTTTGTTATGCTTCATGTTTACAGTAGTTAGAGGGACAAGTCCTTGGAGAATTTATATCAATTTTTTGTAAAACAGGACCCCAGTTACAAAAATCTCAGAATCATGAAACAGAAAATACAATCAAATTAAGGCATTATTTAATTAAAGCTTTTAATATTGATATTATAGGTAATTTTTTAATAACAAAAATTTTTCTTAAGACAGTAGGTTTTTTTTTTATATTAATTCTCATAGACTTGATAGAGATTCTCAGCAATCTTGACATATTCAGAAAAGACATTAGAGTTATCAAGAACCTGTACTGGCAGCAAACTGCCTGTATATGAACAGAAAACAAGTTCAGCAGATATACAAAGATAGAAAGGGGTGTAAGACAGGGATGTGCTTTCTCACAAGATCTATTCAACCTATACAGCAAAACAATTCTGTGGTTTCTAGAAATCTTACCAGGATTCGTTATTGGCAGCTGCAATCTGAACAATGTAAGATATGTAGATGACACATTGCTGATAGCTGGCATGGAAAGGAAACTACATGACCTCCTACAAGAAGTCATGTAGTTTTCTTTCCGTGTCAGTTATAGCCCGGATATAAGAGACCCTGATATAAAAGAAACCCTGATATAAGATAAATTTTCTCTGGTCCCAAATTAGAGCCTGTGGTAATGTATATAAAATAGACCAAACCTGGATATAAGATAGACCCGGATATAAGAGAATGAGTATCCAGTTCTGCCGGCTCTCTTATATCCGGGTTACACTGTAGTTAAAGAAAGTGGAAAGAAAAGACTGCACATAAACTACAAGAAAACTGAATGCATGGTCATCAGTGAAAAGAGGAGCCAACTACAAGTTGGGCATACTAAAATCAAGCAGATACAGAAATTTAAATACCTGGGAAGTGCTTTAACAGAGGACAGAAAGTGCAACACTGAGATCTGAAGGTATATCAGCATGGTCAAGGACGCATTTCAGAAGCTGACTAGAGTATTGAGAGACAAAATTTTGTTGGAAACAAAGAAGTGAGTACTGGATTGTTATGTAATGTCTGTTCTTCAGTGCAGCAGTGAATGAGAGACAATCTTATCAAAGATAAGAAAAAGACTGGCAGCAACCGAAATATGGTTCTACAGGAGGATGCTGAGAATACCATGGACCGAACAACTTAAAATCAGGTAAAGACTCTTGAAGTTTCTTGAACATGAAATGAGGAAGGAGGGCTTGAAGAATCTGATACTCACAGGACAGATAGAGAGGAGAGACAAAAGAAAGCAACATGTGACATACTTGATGGACCTGAGCAGATGGATGGCTGAGCAGGATTTGGGAGAGATAACAGGAGAATGGGTCTTAAGAGCTACAAGGGATAGGAAGATATGGAGAGCCATGATCGCCTAAGGTTCTGAAGGGACACAGTACATAGAATAAATTTTTACAAGAATTTAATTTTGATTTTTTTAAAAATTGTAATTATAATTATTTATAAACTTTTAATTCTTTTCAAATTCCGTATTAATTTGTATCAGGTGATATTATTATCGGGTAAAATTATCTTTACTAATCATGAATGGAAAAGCTTACTACAATTCAGTGATTCCTCACTCACAGTATTTAAAAAAAAAGAAATTTTTAATTTGTTTTTTTGTTTGTGTATAAACTGGAGTGAACATGGCCTATCTCCCTGACAAAAGAGGCACAAAATTTGCATAATTATAAGGTTAAGCAAATTACCTATTGCTTTAGGACTAATTAAATGCTTTTAGGCAAGTGTGAAAAAAAATTGCCGTAACTGACTGAGGCACACATAAGAGTGGCAGATTTTGTGTTTGGGAAGTCACTTTGCAAATGGCGGTTAAGGCGTGTGGCAGTGAAACAATTTACAACAGGCATATTACTATTTCGGCACTGAATTGGACCAGGCAGTGAATGTTTAGACCGAAACGTAGAAGTGAATTTGAAGCCAAGCCCCAACAGTGCTGTATAACATGATAGCTGATTATCCCACGTTCAAAGTATGAGCGTGAGTTGCAAATATGGTTGGCTAGCAGCTTGTTCATACCATATTCTGAGAAGGATTAATACTACTGACTGATGGCTGTGATCCAATAGAAAAAGGGGAAAAGTTTGCCTTTTATGAACTACCAGGAGCTGAATAAATATGTTGCCATGTCCACTGCAAATGCTGACATTTGTGTGCACAAATTAAGAGAATAGTGGCAGTAGAGAAGTAATGTATTGCTTCTGGATTAAAGAAATGCTTATCTGCAGGTGTATATCCATAATATGTTGTGACCATGTACTTTGAGGGGTCATAGGTATTGCCTTTTGCTGCTGGGTTTTGGACTGAATGTAGCACTCCTCATAATGTGGTCAATAATCAATGTGGTACTAGCTCAGGATGAGTTAATTAATCAAGCTACATTGACGATATTTACATCAATGAAAACTGAGTTTTGATAAAACAGGTTCATAAGCATGTTACCAATTTCAAGCTCTCATGCAAGGACCCTAAAATGCTAAAGTATGGGGCCAGTGTGTTGGGATTGTACATCTGGGGAAAGTATGGTACACTGGTGGAGACAAAGGAATGAGATTCGACCAGTTCCATCGACCATTACTAGTTGAAACACATTTTCTGTATGCAGGAAGCTCACCAGAAATTTTCCAGTGATTGCATTTTTGACATGACAGACAAACACAATAAACAAAGGCTGGGATGACAAGACCTGCAATGCCGTACTACAATGTATGCTCAGCCTCCATAGCCCTAGCAAATGAAATCTACACCTACCAAGTGCAGGTAAAAGGGATAGACGTTGGCAGGTATGCAAGAAGAATGCAACCTACAAAATTGGAGACATAGTGTGGGTTAAAACTCTGTGCACCATCTGCATGTCTACATCTGGAAAGGAAGTGGTGATTGGACACCATGGTTTACACTCAGTTCTAGGCAATAGGATGCTGCACCATATTAGGGATCTTTACCCTGTCAGAGGGTAGACCAGGAGAGGAGTCTTCAGAATGTGAGAGCATGGTGGGAAGTAAAAACAGCAAGTCATCAGAACAAGGAATTGTAGTGGAACACAGTGATTCCACACAGTGACACGATGGATGAAGGTCTTGATGACCCACAGAACCCAGATGAACAGATTTTCCCTAACCAGTTCCCCTCAACAGATGGTCCTTAGACGTACAGATCTCTTCAGTTTCACTACAGAGGCACACTAGACAGAAGAAACTGACCCCTGCCTGTCACCTATGTGATCAGGAGATCAAGGGGGAATGTAGTGAACATCGGCTGTCTCCTTGGAAGAAAAAGGCACAAAATCACCTGTGCCATACACAGTTATGAAAATTACCTACTTTGGACTAATTAAATGCCTGTAGGGGGGTACGGAAAAAAATCTGCATAACTGACTGAGGCACATATAAATGAGGGCAGATTTTATCTTTGAAGAGTCATTTGGCAGATGGCGCTCAAGGTGTGTGGCAGTGAGGAACATGAAACAATTTACAGAAACATACTGCGACATAAACATGCCAAGTGTTTGTAAATATAGTCATCCATATACAACATTATCAAAAACTAAAAGAGTAGTGAGTATATTAAATTAAAAGCCAAAGTACCTAAAATTGACTAAAATATCTTGCTTAGAATGTTTTCTTAATTTTTTAAGATTACTGAGAAGTTAAAAAAAATTATATTGCTGATAAAATTGTATGAAATCTTTTGGAAATTATTTGTTAATAAATTTATTTTGAAATTTACATGCTGCAGAAATATTTGAGGTCTGTTACTGAATTAAAATATGGATGCATATGAAATCAGAATGAAAATTTAGAGAGATCGGTATTGCGAAAAATAATGTCTTTTTTTCTATCATGCAACAACCCTAGGCAACAGAAAAAGAGTATAAACTTGCCTGTTGAAACCATTTTTATGGTTCCTCCTGTATTTAAGCTGAATATGAGGGACGAACATTGTATTGCAGTGGATATCATCTCAGAATGAGAAATCTGAGAGCCAAGTTCTAATTCCAGTTGAATTCATTGCATTCACTTATGCAAAAATAACCTTGGGAAATGGTTTTTTATCCATTGATTCTCCCCCAAGCTATGGGTTAAATAGCAGGACAGATTGGGTTCTATAGCCTTGGTTGGCAACCAGTTTACCACAGAAAGTAATGACAACCTACTGTGGGACAATCTTCTGCCCAGTCAATCATGTCTTTTTCAAGACATGATCACCAAAGTGTGTATCACATCTGGCACTTAATTGACTGACTGATATTTTTTAATAGAAATAATATTTCAAATGGGCAATTTGGTTTGAAGTTTGATCATCTCTCATCAGTGAAGCAACAGGTACCAAATTAATATATTTATTATTTCTAATAGTAAAAAAATAAATGTCTAGTTATCCATTTTCCTAAAGATTAGTTTTTTTTTTAATTACCATATTTGACAGCATGTAAGACACATAGGTGGATAAGATGCACCTTGATTTCAACAGGGCAAGTCAAGAAAAAAAATTAGTAAAATTATTAGTAAATGGTACAGACTAGACTATATATATATATATATATATGAGGTATGATTTTGGTTAAACAAGCCATGATTACAATTAAGTAAAAAATAATAGGAAAAAAAACACAAGCCTATAAAGACTTTATATCCAAAGGTAAGAAAATAAAATAAAAATCAAGCAATTATTACGACTATGCAAAACAGTACAATTACAATTGAAATTTTATTGATCTTCAAATCTATAAAATTTGTCATCTTCATTATCAAAACAAAGTACTAATATTATACGTGATGAAATTAATACAATGAGTATTATCAATGACAACACTTTTAATCTGCATAACAGCCTTTTAAATAATGACAATAGGTATATAAAAGTTGCTCTAAAGTCTAACCTAATAGGAGTTGCCAGGTAGCTAATTTCGGCCGACTATCGCAAATTTTAAACTTATATATGGTTTATAAGATGCAGGGGAATTTTAAAAGATATTATTAGTAAAAAAAAATGTGTGCCATATATGCTGTCAAATTCAGTACTCAAAACTTTTAAGAAATTTATGTGCATTGTGGTGCAATGAATGTCGGCTCGGAACGAGAAATCAGAGAGCCGAGTTCAAATTCCACTTGAATTCCTTGCATTCACTTACGCGCAAATACACTTGGGAAAGGTATTAATCCGTCTCTTCCTCCCAGTTATTGGTTAAATAATAGGACAGATTGGGTTCTATAGCCTTGGTCGGCAACCAGTCTACCACAGAAAACAATGGCAACCTACTGCTGGATAATCTTCTGCCCAGTAAGTCATGTCTTTTTTGAGATATGATTTCCCAAGCATGTATCACGTATGGCACTTAACTAACTGACTGATATCCAAACTACTGAAATTATTATTATTTATTTTTTAAGTTAGAAATGCATGGGCAATAGCTATTAAAGCATTGGTTTGTAAATTTGTTGACCCACTAATTGTGAGTTCAATAAATGGTCCAGGCAGTGTGTACTTAGACTCAGTGGAAACAAGTGAGCAATAACTCAGCATTGCTAAAAATAGAAACTAGACATCAATAGACATAGGCAGTAGAATAAGGAGAGTCTCTCCTCATAAATAAAGGATTCGGTTCAGAAATCCCTGTACCTGGATTGATATAGGCCTGATGAAGGCCAAGGGTCATAACAACTGAAACCTTGTGATAGCAACAACAAAGAGAAAGACAATAGTTCACATGTAAATAACATACATTTTTCTGTATTGTTTTATCATTCTGATTGACAATAAGAGGGACAAAGGAAAACAATGCATAACCTACCTAGAGAGTTTGAGCAAAAGGATAGCAGAACAAAGTTTGGGGAGATAACAAAATAAAAGTTTAAGAACTACTAAGAATAGGAAATTGTAGAGAGCCATGATCGTCTTCATTTTGAATGGACATTGTTTATGTAAAAATTTTCATCTTCCATCAGTTTATAATATCTACAGAAATATTCACTCTTCTTATCCTTAAATAAATTTTTTTTAACAAAATATTAAAATGTTGTCCTGGTGTAAAGATGATTAGTATGTATTTGTCTATACTTCTGAGATGAGGTAGTATTTACAGTATTTACATTATTTGGACTATTATCCTCATCTTTGTTGCCATTTGTATGACGTTTCGGCTGTTATACGCTCCAGCCTTCTTCAGGTGCTAGGAATTTCAGACCAAACCCTTTATTACAATCACTGGAGTATATCATCCTCATTCCTTGTGTAAAGCCTTGATTGGAAGTCATGAGTTATCTTCTTCTAACCCTGCAAGTTATTTGTTCATCACTGCTGTAGCCTGGTATTGAACTCCTAACTCTAAGAGTCAGGAACTAACTATGTCTTTATCCTTAAGGACAAGAACAACTGACTTTTTGGGACTTATAAACCTAATGTTCAGTAGCCTTTTTTTTATCAGAGTTCATATTGCAATTTTTTGATGTTAATGATTTTCTCTAGTATTTTAGTATGTATAATATTCATCTCAATAAGGAAATGTTTTGGTGAACTCTGTAGAACATGGTAGTGTCCTGTATCAATTGCTTCCAATGGTTTCTTAATGTAATCTATCCTATGTAATCTTTTATCACAAAATTTAAGTTCACTCAGAGCACAAGGTTTATTTAAAGCATGAGAATATCTTTTAAAAGCATTGCGATTAGATTACAGCAGGCTTTTAGACAAATTCCTAGCAAACATAGTATTTAATGAAACCCGTTTTTTTATATCAGATGGACTAATCAACAGTTGGAAAATTAATATTGAGAAACCAGTTACTCTACGAAAACATAAGAAGTGTAATTCATTAGGCGTACTGTGTATACAATGGTTAATTGGTAATGAGAACCATGATGCTTTATAAGCTAAAATTGCTGTTTGAATTCTTGTGTGTGGTTTCTCTATTACACGATTACATCATGGGTGGTAGGCAGTTGTTCTCAATCTATGAAAATCAAAAATCTTTGATAGTTCTAAAAAAAACAGCTTGCTTTCAAATTGACTTCACTTATCTGTCATGGCATGAAGTAAAATTGCAAACTTTGTAATTCCTGTTTTTGCAAAAGATTCACTAATTCCAGTAAATGGTTGACTCCTAATTCAACAAACTGAACTGCTTTTATATATATATACTAACAGTATAGTCCAGCGTTGCTCAGGTGTAATGAAAGCTTTAAGACTAATCCATGGTCCTGCAGCTCAGACTCTTTGTACGTTGGCATGAAAGACTAAAAAGCAATAGTTGTTTCCAGTTAAAGCGAAACCATAGACTGAAAGAAAAATGAATGGATGTAAGTCAAATTTTCATTTCCTGGTATCGATATCAAATAAGTTTTTTTTGTCATAAACTGAATTTTGAAGGCTAAATAAGTCCTCTGAGTAAATAATATCATGGCTGAGACTAAGAACTACAATTATACCTACTTAGAGCCAAACCCGAAGCAAAAACAAAAATAAAAGGGCTGAAAAAAATCCAGACATACAGGCAGATAAACAGACACACACACAAACATCTTGCCTTATATATATATATATATATATATATATATATTATCAATTTTTTGCACTATTGTAAGAACTGCAATCTTGAAACTTCTGAATATCGTTTCTTATATCTTTGTCTATGAGTGTATCAAATTTGAGACCACTCCTTCTATAACCCGATTTTTTCGATTTTCGATATTTATCGGGGGTACCTCAACACAAACCTAGCTAAGAACACTCGCAGATGCTTATAGCACAACTGTGTAAATTTTCAAGAAAATTGGTTCAGCCGTTTCGGAGTCTATATGTAACGGACACACACACACACAGAGACAAAGTTCCATATATAGATAAGTTTAGATTAGATACATTTAGATTAGATATTTATTTGTGTATTTAGACAGCCAATTTTCTTTTAAACATGTCAGGTTAAATGAATTGCAAATATAATGTCTGCTAATTTTTAATCAAATCCATTCATACTCACGGATAGTCTTTCTCATCTTATAATTGAAAGATGTCAGAAATGAGCTTTAATGTTGACAAATGTTATTATCATTCATTTCTCAAGATACCCAAGTACTTTCAATCTCTTTCCGAGATCATCTTCAGGGGTGTGAACAAAAAATAACCGCAAAAGACTGTTGCTTAAAATTACTGTAAATTTTTTTCCACTTCAAATACAACAGTTGACAGATTGCTAGTGTTCATTAGAACATGAAAATTATCCAAAATAGAATTTCTTTATATGTGAAGTTAAGCAACATTGAGCCTGGTCAGTACTTAGATGGGTGACCACTTGGGAATACCAGGTGCTGTAAGCATATGGTGACGGATGTGCGTGCTTACAGCCTATCACGTTGAATACACTGGTCCTCGCTCGATCACCGAAGTTAAGCAACATTGAGCCTGGTCAATACTTAGATGGGTGACCACTTGGGAATACCAGGTGCTGTAAGCGTGTAGTGACAGATGTGTGTTGTGGTGCAGTGGATATCGGCTCAGAAAGAGAAATCGGTGAGCCGAGTTTGAACTCCAGTTGAATACCCTGCATTCACTTAAGCACTGGTACCCTTGGGAAAGGTATTAATCCGTCCCTTCCCTCCAGTTATGGGTTAAATGACAGGGTAGGACTTGGGGATTCTGCTCTTAAAAACAAATCCCAATGAATCTTGATACTCGAGAAGAAAAAAAGTATTACTAGACACAAAACTTATATAAAAACAGCAATAAATTCTTGAAAGAAAAAGGTATTACCAGCAATAAATAAAAAAAGTTTAGTTGGCAATAAATGACCCGCCGAGGTTGATATGCCTTAAAAACAAAACAACCAACCAAATCTTCATATGTTGTAATGTCATGATCATGCACATGTTAAAGCATGAAAAACTGTTCTTTTTGCAAACATTTATAAGCAGACATAATGTTTGCAATTCATTTAATCTAACACACACACACACATATATAAGAGAGAGATATTAAAAGATGTTTATTGGGGCTTCAATTTGGATCAGAATAGTTAGGGATTGAAGGGAGTCGTCTAACAATGTTTAGGGACAGTTTGAAAACATGAAGGCAATTCAAAGTTTTTTTATTGGACATCTTGTATGTATATTAATTTTTGACTGTTGGCTAGATTTACACTGTTCATAACTTCTTTCATATATTTCTGTGTAACAGGTCAATATTATTTCGGTTTAATTGACATTATAGATGATCCTTTACCATGACGAAGCTCAGAATGAAAAAATCAAAGGTACCATGAATGAAAGCTCATTAGAACAGTTAAAAAAAGACCTAACTCATTGGAAGGATCATGACTTTGATTGACCATATATTTATGGGCATAGCTGTACTCATTATGTTTGACCAATTGAAGGTTGGTGAGGCTATTTAATGTATAATTGTAAGGTTTGAATTCAGCGTTTTACTTCTCCAAGGCTAGTTGCCACCCAAGGCAATAGGAGCCAATCTGACCTGCTATTTATCTATGAGTTGGAGGAATTTAACAAACTCAGTTTTTATTCAAATTCATCTCTTTGATTCCTCCATCTGAGCTATGATCCATTACTCCACCATAACTCTACTGAGTGAAGGCTATCAAAAATAGTTTCACACAAGTTTTCAATATAAAATATTGAAGACAATATATCACAAAGAACTCTTAATTTTTACTAAAAGATCTTAATTCTCTATCATTAACAATACATTCCAGAAGCTGAATAGAATATTGAGAGACAGGAAGATTTTGCTGGAATCGAAGAAGAGAGTACTGAATCGTTATGTGATGTCTGTTATTCAATATGGCAGCAAATATTGGACAATCTCACCAAAGATGAAGGAGACTTAAAGCAACCAAAAAAGATAATGAGGATACAATAAACAGAACATGTGAGCAATAATGAGGTCTTGGAGAGGATAAAAGAAAAAAGAAGAAAATTGATATTTAACATCAAGAAAAAACTGCTGAGGTTTCTGGGATACGTAAGGAAGTTTTCTGGGATACGTAAGGAAGTAGGGTTAGGAGAATCTAATGCTCACAGGACGGATAGAGGGAAGGAGAAGCAAGGGAAAGCAATGTGCGATATACTTGATGGATGCTATTTACATTATTTGGACTATTGTCCTCATCTTTACTGCTCTGTTCGCAAAGTTTCTTTTATTGAATGCTCTGGCCTTTTTCAGATGCTAGGAACTGATCCGTTTATTATGATCACTGGGATTTATCATTCTCATTTCATGTGTGATGCCACTTCTGGCAGCCATGTAACTATCTCCCTTTAACTTTTTCAAGTTATTTGTTTACCACTGCTGTGTCCTGGTATTGAACTCACAACTCTTTGGATCAAGTGACTGGAACTAACCAATGTTTATATCCACTGGGCCATGTGTACTAGATGAACTAGAGCAGATGGATAGCAAAGTTGGGTTGAGCAGTATAACAGAAGAAAGTGTTAAGAACTACAAGGGATAGGGAAATGTGGAGGCCCACGTTCATCCATGTCCTGATGGAACTCGGCACATAGAAGAACAACTTGTAACTCAATGATTTCTGGCAAATCTCAAACATCTGTTTGTATTATGAAAGCCAGTTGTGATATGTTCTATGTCAACATTGTAATCCCGGAAGTATTGATAGGTTTTGTTCATGATGAAATGATTTTTAGATGTTTAAATTGTGAAAAGTGCTGCATGATGGTTGATGGTCTGTTGTTTATCAATGACATGGCAAAAATAAGCTCCAGCTGCTAGCAACTCTCTCAGAAGTGTAAAATTTTGCTTGTGCTTGTCTTTTGAAAATAACCCAATTGTTTGAGTTTTTGTTTAATGGCATATCAACCTCTGTGGGTTATTTAATGCCAAAAGGTATTTTTTCTTCTTTTTAAACATTCAGTTATAGTGAGACAGATGTGCGTTGTGGTGCATTGGATATTGGCTCGGAACGAGAAATCGGGGAGCCGAGTTCAAATTCCAGCCGAATTCATTGCATTCACTTACATGCAAATACCCTTGGGAAAGGTATTAATCCATCTATTCCTTCCAGTTATGGGTTAAATAACAGGACAGATTGGGTTCTATAGCCTTCTATAATCTTCTGCCCAGTCAGTCATGTCTCTTTCGAGACATGGTCACCCAAAGCGTGTATCACATTAAATGACTGACTGAACATAATAGTTAGAAAACATGATTAACACTTCTACTGGGCATAAAATGGGGGATCAGTTTTATATTGTTATGAAGTAATAAAATGATCCCCGATTAATTAATACTTAATATTATAATATATTTCTTCTTCTAGCTATGGATCAAATAATAGGACAGATTGGGTTCTATAGCCTTGGTCAGCAACCAGTCTATTGCAGAAAGCAATGGCAACCTACTGTAGGATAATCTTCTACCCAGTCAGTCATGTCTCTTTTGAGACATGATCGCCCAAGCATGTATCACGTATGGCACTTAACTGACTGATAGTGAGACAGTTGATTTAGTCAGATTTTGATGAAAAAGTTTTTTTTTTATTTTAGGCAACTTAAAATGTCTTCTGGTTTTTTTATTTTTTTAAAAATGTCTTCTAAGTTGCTTATCTGGTAGTGTTTTGACAAGATTTTTACAATAAATTTGTATGAATAAAATATATATTCTTTGTAAGAAGTAAGTCTGTAAATCGAGTTTCATTGACATATTTTTGTAAAATGGATTTTATTGGAAGTCAGATGTATTGCTGGTATTTTTTTTTTTTCAAAAATGTATTTCTGGAATTTTTACAATAAAAGTCTATTTTTATATTTTCATAATGTTTTGACACCAGTTTGGGGATAAACTATTTGCCCATAGCTGGTAACCTAACAGGTGCTACCACCCCAGGTCAAGGTGGACCTGGAAACAACAGCAGTTAAGTAGTGATTCCATGCTCCTCACAAGATCATAATCAGAGGCCTTGCTGCTAGATATAGTATGTCATACCCATGACCTAACCCAATTGAAGTTATTATCCTGTAGCAGGCAAGCAAAAATAGAAAGTGACATAAGATAAAGATGTGTTTTTTCACCAGATCTATTCGACTTAGCAAAACAATTCTAAGAAAAATAAAATCCTTGCCAACATTCATCATTGGCAGCCACAGCCAAAGGTACCATGAATGAAAGCATATTAGAACAGTTCAAAAAAGATCTAACTCATTGGAAGGATCATGACTTTGATTGTTTGGCCAGTTGAAGGTTTTTTTAATCATATCACCCCGAGCAAGGTGGTAACACCACTGAAGCGCAGGGGGCTATGTAAGAGTGAAAAGATTGGAAAAGAGAAAGCTGGAAACCACATCCTAAGCAGGGAACAAGGGATGAGCCTCTACACCTGTTCAATAGACGTGGGTGGAGTGTGAACCGGGCGATAGTTTAGTCTATCTACTCCAATTGAGGAAAATAAATAAATAAATAAATAAATAAAAGAGTAAAAAGAGTGGAGAAGAGAAAGCTGGAAACCACATCCTAAGCAGGGAACAAGGGATGAGCCTCTATACCTGTTCAATAGACGTGGGTGGATGGTTTAGTCTATCTACTCCAATTGAGGAAAATAAATAAATAAATAAAAGAGTGAAAAGAGTGGAGAAGAGAAAGCTGGAAACCACATCCTAAGCAGGGAACAAGAGATTTTGGTGAGGCTATTTAATGTATAATTGTAGGGTTTGAATTCAGAGTTTTACTTCTCCTAGACTAGTTGCCACCCAAGGCAATAGGAGCCAATTTGACTATTTTTTTTTTATTTTAAGTTTGCAATCATTATCCGAAAATCTTCTCTGAAGAGTAAAATAAAAAATGCAATAAAATTCTGATGTAATTTAATTTGATAAGTTTTTAATTGCTGGAATAAATAATAACTATTAAGGACATTATACTCTGAAGAAAAAAAATTTTTTCGATTAATAATAAAACGATTTTTATTAAACTTTTCAGTTTTAGATAGGTAATATAATCATCAATTCTTAACTAAAAAGTCTACTAACAATCAATTCTTTGAAGATTTTAAAAATATTTTTATAACTTTAAATATTATTAAATTATTTAATAATAATAATGAAAACAGTTCTGTCAAAATTTTATTATTTTATTAATTTATTTTATTTATTAAGACGTTACTATCATTTGTAGTATGACAAAGTAAAATGTTTCTAGGAAATCATAATTATCCTTCCGTCGAAATACCACAGGTTCTGTAAGTATATAACAACACAGGGGAAGCTGTCAATCGTTCTGTGTTGTTAGGAGTTGCAGGTGTTTGAATCCTGCCAAATGACAAATATTTTCCTAACTAAATTTCTCAAAAATATTCAGGTTGGCAGAGTTATATATATATATATACTGTTTAATTAAATGTATTTATTAAAAATAAGGTTCAAACAAATAAATTAAAATATGTTGGTTGTTAATTCCATTTTGTTAATCTCCGAAACTTTCAGTAATAAATATATATATATATATCTTCTATGTGTTGTTTCCCTTCAGGATGCAGGCAATACTGGCTCTTCACATCCTCTATCCCTTGTTGCTCTTAACACCTTTTCTCTTGTTGTTTCTCCCAAACCCTGCTCTGCCATCCATTTGCTCAAGCTCATCAAGTATGTTGCACATGTTTCCTCTGTCTCATTTTCCCTCTATCCATCCTGTGAGCATCTGATTTTCCAAGCCCTCCTTCCTCAATACATGTTCTAGAAACTTCAGCTGTCTCTTCTTGATATTAAGTATCAGTTTCTTTTTTATTTCCATTCTCTTCAACCTTGTTGCTGACATTTTCAGTCCATGGTATCTTCAGCATCCTTCTGTAAAACCACATTTCAGTTACTTGAAGTCTTCTTTTCATCTTTGATGAGATTGATAAGCATTCACTGCCATATAGAATGACAGATATCACATAACAGTACAATATTTCTCTCTTTTTTTGCTTGTGTTTATGTATTATATATCTAATAGTACTCATGAAAATTTCATATTTTTACTGTTTGTTTAATTTCTGGGAGAAAAAGGATCTCAGAATGTAATGTCTCTGATATGACTTTTCTTTCTGTTCAAAATGGAATAATCTATTATTTATGAAGTTATTGGCATGGCATAATGGTCATGCTAACAAAGGAACTGTTATGGGAGAAACACACTTATTCCTCAGATAATGGACACTCCCTCTTCTATTAATAAGAGTTAACAGGAAGTTAATATGAAAAGTTCTTAGGAGTTTTTTAGAGTTCTATCGGAGTTCGATAGAACTACTAGGCAGTTGATATTAGTCGGCAGTTAGCTGAATACTAAGGAGTCAGCTTACAGTGGAAGATTACAAAGTTCCTAACATTTTGGGTGCATTAAGTTGATTAGCAACCGACATAGCACGATTATAACCATCAGTGCAAAAACTGCTAGCAGAATTATAATAAGTTGTAAATTATCTTTCTATCTATCAATAAATATTTCCCATAGGATTTAAATAGGAACAAATTGTCCCATTCGTTCAATACATGCCCATAAATTTTTTTTTTTTTACTTTTTATCTGGCGATTTAGTCCTCAACCAGAGAATTTTATTCATTGACTGTAAACCATATGCCACCTCACCTCAGACTCATCCACTCCCAGCAACAAATGTGGGCTTGCCCTAAATGAGGTAATGCCTCTTAGGCAGAAACTGTTTGTTCCTTCATCACTCTCTTTTTGGAAGCCTGAGAAGGGTTTGGTTTCTTGACTGTTGTTTTATTTTTTTTTAATACCCTGTTGGGTACTTTTTGGCAAGTTGAGGGGGGCTTACAGGAAAAGGATTGGCTATGACTACATTTGTCAGGCATTCGGAAGTAGATAATATTTGTAGAGGGACAAGGACGCAAAGTTGTTCTCGGGTTTATTTATAAGAGAAACACTAAAAAAAAAAAAACAAAGTAAAAATGTAAAATACAATAACTTCAAAGCTTAAATTTCACTCTCTTTGAAATTACTCTTTGTCCAAATACTACTGGCATCAGTTTAAACTGATAGATTCCCCCTCCCCAAATCTAAATTATGATTAAAAACTATAGTTTTGGAAAGAGAAAATTTCACTGTAAATGTTGAGAAAGTTTCAAGTTTTGTTTGAAGTCAAGATATGAAATTTTTGGAAAAATAATAGCACCAGTCTAACCCCTTCAAATAGAGAGTCAGCTTTTATCTATCCTACATATCCTCATAATATGCAATCATTGCTCACTTCCTAAATACCCTTACAATATCCCATTCAGTCGGTACTTCAAACGATTTGCTAAAAACTGAGCATATCATGATGGAAAAATGCCCAAAACTTAATAAAAACAGTTTTAACATCAAAATCTTTGTTTTAATAAGGAAAAACTTCAAGATATTTTTGATGTAGAAATTATTTTTTAATCCTTTATAGAACTGCTGGTTTTAATCTGATAGGAATAACTGTAAAAACATGACCTCTTTAAATATATGAGACAAAACACACAAATGCATGCTGGGATTTTTTTCCTAACCAATAAGATAGGCCACTTCTCGGTCTCATCAGGCTAAAATCTGCTCGTTCTTGTCTTGAAGTCAGGATGCTGTGATTACTTGTCTGTATCTGCTTTTGTATTTTCCGATCATTCTTCATTTATAACCCTTTTGCCTTCTTACTGTTACTTTGCCTTGCATATATTGTTTGTTTGCTTTATATGATTTTGTTCTTGTTCTTCTCTTTTCTTTCTCTTGTTATTGTTTGGTCTTGGGCATGAGGGTAAACTGCATCTGGCAGCAAGGCCTCTGATTGAGGGGTTATGAGGAGCATGGAACCCCCTCTTAATTGCTGTTGTTCCCAGGTTACCCTGACCTGTTAGGGTTCCAGCTATGTGCAAATAGTTAACTCCCAAACTGGGGTCAAAACACTATGAAAGTATAAAAATAGACTTTTATAGAAATATATACATAAAAATAGACTTTTATAGAAAAATATACATTTTTGAAGGAAAGATATTACCAACTATACATTTTCAAAGAAAAAAATTACCATAACACAATTTTAAAGGAGAAAAACTATTCTTAGCAAAACATTTTTGAATACAAGACATTTTCATTTTGCTAAAATAAAAAAGAATAAAAACAAAATATTTTCATTAAAATCTGACTTCTCACTATAATTGAACATTAAAAAAAAACCTTATAACCCCACCTTTTTGGCATTAAATAACCTACAGAAATTAATATGCCGTTAAATAAAACTTAAACTCAAACTTGTTATTGTTTATTGCAAACTTTGTCACTTTTATATGTTGGGCCTATATGCCAATTATATTCAACAAGAAAGTTTCCAGTTTTTTCTCAGATCAGATTTGTATGGAAAATTTGAGTGTTTTGTGATGAAAAACAACAATTTGGAAGATTCTTGCAAAAATCAGATAATTGCCAGATTTTAATAAAACTCCCAGGAGTTATTCTCAATTGAATGAATTTATTTCTGAAACATTTCTTTTCAGAAAATTTCTGTAAAAAAAAAAAAAAAAAAAAAAAAAAAAATGACATTTTACATCTGTTACCCACCTTCACACCAAGTTATTTAATTTTAGAAAATATTTTTTTTGGGGTGCTTATTAGTTTTAAGAACAAGTCATGAAAAAGTTTAAATTGTGAAACTTTTTGTCAAACAGACCCTCCAATTACAGAAAATCTGCTCCAAATCATAAAATAAAAAAATACAATAAAATTAAAACATTATTTAAGTAGAAAAGCTTTTCATTGCTTTTATAAATAAAATGGTTACCATTTATGAATACAATTTTTTTTTTTTTTTTTAATAATATCATCCTGAGCAAGGCAGTAACGCCACTGATGTGCAGGGGGCTACATAAGATTGAAGAGATTGGAAAAGAGAAAACTGGAAACCGCATCCTAAACAGGGAACAAGGGATGAGCCTCTTCACTTGTTCAATAGATGTGGGTGGAGTATGTACCGGGCGATAGTTTAGTCTATCTACTCCAATTAAATTTATGGTACCATTTATAAATAAAATGGTTACCATAACATGGATTAGAAAAGATAGCTAAAAATCAAATACTGCTAAGAGCTGCAAAATACAGGAAGTTGTGGAGAACCATTATTGCCTATACCCTGAAGGATTACAACAAGCAGAGAGATGGTGATAGCAGTGTCAAAGAGTGAAAGATATTGAATTTAGTCTTCTATTTAGTTCTCAGTTTCGGCAAATAGTGATGTGGCTTCTCGACCCTCTAGGTCCCTCAAGATCCCTTAAGATCCCTCTGGACTACTATAGTAACAGGAATAGTCACCAGATTACATAAAAGATCCATTCCTAAATCTGTTTTTTAAGTTTAACTAGCAGTTTAGCCCGGCGTTGAAAGCTTTAAAACTAATCCATGGTCCTGGAGATCAGACTCAGCGTAACGAATATTTGTTTTGAAGTTTGGTGAGAATCAGATAAAAATTGTGAATTTGTATAAAGGGCATACAGACAGATAAACAGACACACACAAACATCTTGCCTTTTATATATATATATATATATATATATATATATATCTTATTGATTTTCTGCACTATTGTAAGAACTGCAACCTTGAAGCTTCTGAATATCGTTTCTTATGTCTTTGTCTATGAGTGTATCTAATTTAAAATTGAACCACTCCTTCAATAACCCAATTTTTTTGATTATCGATTTTTGATATTTATCAGGGGTACCTCGACAAAACCTAGCTAAAAACACCCGCAGATGCTTATAGTACAACTGTGTAAATTTTCAAGAAAATTGGTTCAGCCATTTCGGAGTCTATAGGTAATGAACACACACACACACACACACACACACACACACACACACACACACACACACAGACAAAGTTCCATGTATAAATAAATTTAGATTTAGATTAAATTTGTAGCTAAGTTTGAACAGGTGCATCTGCTTCTTATTTAGAACCAATTACTCAAATGTTTACTTTAGTATATCACCTTGAGCTTAAACTTGACTGACCAGACTTCCAGGTGTCAATTTGGCACCACTGGTCACAGGAGTTTTCTGTTTTAGCCAATTAAATATTACCACCTTGCTGACTGGACAGGAAGGCAGGCTTCTACAATGATTCCAGTTATCATAAGTTTGGAGTTCAACATTCTTTTTCTCAAAGACCAAAGCTAGAGAGAGCCTGCTATCTGATGGGTTATTTATGCCTTTTCCAAGAGAGTTTCATACCTTTCCCAAGAGTATTTGTGTGAATGTGAATACAATGGCCTAGACCAGAATATGAACCTGGCATGCTGATTCCATTTCCTTTACTGAAAACTGCTACACTACACTGACATCCATTTTAATATATAGTGTTTATTTTAATATTTTTGTGCATATAAAACATTTCAGGACCACTTCCAAATATACTGAACTAGCAGTATAGCCCGGCGTTGCTCAGGTGTAATGAAAGCTTTAAAACTAATCCATGGTTATGGAGCTCAAACTCTTTGGACATTGGCACGAAACACTAAAAAGCAATAGTTGTTTCCAGTTAAAGTGAAACCATAGGCTGAAAGAAAAATGAATGGATGTAAGTCAAATTTTGATTTCCTGGTATCGATATTAAATAAGTTTTTTTCATTGCAAACTGAATTTTGAAGGCTAAATAAGTTCTCTGAGTAAATGGTATCGTGGCTGAGACTAAGAACTACAATTATACCTACTTAGAGCCAAACCCAAAGCAAAAAATAAAATAAAAGGGCTGAAAAAATCCAAACATACAGGCAGATAAACAGACACACACACACAAACATCTTGCCTTTTATATATATATATATATATATATATATATATATATATATATATTTAGTGTATCGAGGCAGCAAGTAATTTTCTAAACATATGCTGTTAAATATAAGAGACAATGAATGTCTATTATGTTTAATCATGAGCCGTTCTAATTGTCGTATTTTTGTTTTAATTTCAATTGAAAATAAAGACAAAAATTCTCTAACATTTGAATAATTATTTATTGATTTTCTTCTAAGCTTTCGGCTCACATGAGCCATCTTCAGAGAGGTTGTTTTGACTGAAATATTATAAAATCCACCATCACTGACGATTTTATTTTGTGTTGACATAAAACTCCGCTTGGCAGTTCTTAAATTTGCGATGCGGTTTTATGATGTTACACTGCATGATAGCGCGAAATGACAACAAAACCACATAGTCAAATGCAATGTAATATGTTATTTCCAGATTTTATTGAGTGTTGCTTGTTTTGATGTACATGGCCTCCAATATCTGCAGGTTCCTCTTACTGTGTGTATGAGTAAGGATCACTGTATTGTTGACCAAAATCTGTCTGATATTACCTACATGTTTATGTTTTTCAGAGAAATGTTGTTTAATAGTACTCTGATCAGAAAGATGACATGTAAGTCTACGGGAGAGCGTGGTTGTAGTAAAACCAATATATGTACTAGGTTTTTTATTAATATCAGAGATGCAATCTCTGAATGGGCATGTAAATTGGTACACTACATTGGTTTTTTGTAGAGAATTTAGTTTAGTGCTTGTTGGGTTATTATAGACTATAAATAAAATGTATAGGGTGTTTAAACACAGCCATTATTCCAGTAGACCACTAGAAATGCTAAAGAACAATTCCGTTATACGCGTTTAGAAAACCCCAGAAAATTCCAATATACACATTTGGAAAATCCCAGAAAATCCATCTTTATCTGAAATACTGAAGATTGAATTATGGTTTCTTGTTTAGGGCACATTTTAGAAGTAATGAAATTTTCTTTTTGCACCTACTGCACAAATCAAAAATGATATTTAAAAAACGGTTTTCTTACATTTTAAATTCTATAAAACTTTTCTTTTACACCCAATGTTGTATAGGGCAGCGTTTTTGCTGTTTTCGTAACAAATTGTTTTTTATGGTGCAGGGTTGTTAGCCCTGTGTCCAAACCCCAAACCTGGAGGAAGGTGATTTTCTAAGTGTAGCTTAGACGTGACACACGGCCAAAAGTAGGGGGTACCCAGTGTGAATGATTCTAGCGAGACAAGCTTGCTAACCATTACACCACGCCAAAGTGCCTTTTAAATTATATGAAATAATTTAAATGGCACTAAATTACTTGTCATTACATTATTCATGAATTTAGGATATTTCTCCTTTTTCAAATGTGTATGGCAAGTGTCAATGCTATCAGATGTTAAGAGCAGCCTGGAGCATTCTAGAATGAGCATTTATTGTTTTCTTCATTGATGATGTCTGAGTTCAGAATCATAGACAAGTATTAATACAAAAGCAGCATGGAAGAAGCCAACCTCAATCCTTAGAGAGGTCCAATATACATATCCTGTTTTTGCTGGTTATGGTGATGCTGGAGGGTCAGATTCAGCGCATCAAAGGTGCTACTAGTGCATCAACTACTGCAGCGGGTGGAGATGGAACCAGTGCAGACAATGTGCCCTCCTCATCTGTAGATGGCGATCGGTCCAAATCTAATATCCACTCATCTCTGTTGCGTGTACGTTACAATTCTGGACTACCAATTGTTCAGCTGAGTGCCTTAAAACAAGTGCACAGAGCCCACATGCACCGGCACTGGATTTCCATGGTTACTGCTGCCCTGCCCCACATTGGCAAGGCATTGGCGTTTGTCATCATGGTGGTAGTTTCCCAGCTCTGTCGTAATTTGGAATCTGTTCCTCAAAGGAAGAAAGGTAGGAAATTTTTCACGCTTGGTCCCAGACAAATAAGGTTTTAATGTTTTACTAAAATATGTTATCTTCAAAAATGTTTGATATGCATTAATGTAAGGTTCTTTCTAATCTTAAAATGTGAAATAAATATATTTTTATAATTTCTCTTTCTAAACGGTGTTCGAAAACATAGGTATAACACCTGTTAATTGCCGTTGTTCTAAGGTCCACCCAAACCTGGAGTGGTAGCACCTGTTAAGGTCCCAGCTATGGGCAAATAGTTAAACACAAAACTGAAATCAAAGCATTATGAAAGTATAAAAATACATTTTTATATTAAAAAATTTACCAAATATTCATATTTATAGTAAAATTACCAACCATACCTATTTATACTATATATTTAGTTGAAGCCATAAAATTGTGTCCAAATATTTAGATTTTGGTATTAACCTCTTAACTCGCTGCGTTCTTCACTGCTTTCTTGATCCCTTGTTTCCTGTTTAGGATGCGGTTTCCGGTTTTCTCTTTTCCAATCTTTTCAATTGGAGTAGATAGACTAAACTATCGCCCGGTTCACACTCCACCCACGTCTATTGAACAGGTGAAGAGGCTCATCCCTTGTTTCCTGTTTAGGATGTGGCTTCTGGCTTTCTCTTTTCCAATCTTTTCCCTCCTATGTAGACCCCTGCACATCAGTGGCATTACCGCCTTGCTCGGGGTGATATGATTAAAAAAAAAGGGGGGGGGCATCACAGGCTTTGCCTGTTCTGATAGACATGCCACTTTTAGAGATTGTAAAAGAAACAAGAATTCACACAGAAAGTTTTATTTACCTCTGTCTCCCCACTGAAACAAGATGTAAGACAAAGCTGGGTTTAACATAGGTGGACCTGAGTGCAGATGCCTGATCAAGTACAAAAATTTAACTAGCCCATGCAACTGCTAGGTGTGCTCACATCTGTATGACTACCGACCCCCTACTCTTTAGTGCAAAGGTGGTTACAGCTTTGCACAGCTTTTTCCTAGGAGCAGGCACCTCAGTATTTACTTCCCTCAGTTGTGTCTCTGTCCGTGGACAGAGCAACAACTGAATTGCATTCTGCATGAATACAGATGCAGGTGAGAGATAATAAACCTTACCTGGCAGGTAAGTTTATTTACTCTGGTATCCCCAGTGAAATGGGATGAGACACAAGGTTGGGTGCACACACTCAGGCCAAGTACAAAAATTGTCAAGCCCCTGCAACCATTGGTATTGGTGTGATTATAGATGCCTTTTCTCTGGTACAATAGAGGTTAGTTTAGCTTCAAGCAGCTGTTCCCTAGGTCCAAGCATCTCACAGTATTTTATTATCTCCAGTTACAATTCTGTTTGCAGATAGAACCACAACCAAGAGATAATAATCCTCTCCTGGAATTCTTACAGATGGCAACAAAGAAAAGCAAGAAGAAAGAATTGTAAGAAGACAAAATGCATGATTGTCAGCAAAATCAACATCCCAACATGCAAATTACAAAATGGAGACAATTTGCATTCATATCACGGTGAAACACCAATTCCCTTATAATCACCAAAGTTAAGCCTGGTCAGTACCTGGATGGTCAATTGCTTGGGAATATCAGGTGTTGTAAGCTTGGATGTATTGGTGGTGTATAGATAATGGTTCAGAATTGTTAGCCAAGTAATGGATAGGAAGTCGGATGTGTGTTGTGGTGCAGTGGATATCAGCTCGGAAAGAGAAATCAGGGAGCCGAGTTCAAATTCCAGTTGAATTCATTGCATTCACTTTCACACAAATACCCTTGGGAAAGGTATTAATCCATCTATTCCTTCCAGTTATGGGTTAATTTACAGGATAGATTGGGTTCTATAGCCTTGGTCGGCAACCAGTCTACCGTAGAAAGCAATAGTAACCTACTGCGGGATTATCTTCTGCCCAGTCAGTCATGCCTCTTTCAAGACATGATCGCCCACGCATGTATCACGTATGGCACTTAACTGACTGACTGACTACAACTCCGGCCCAATTCATGGATCTGTGCATCCAACCGAAAGAATCTCTAAGAAAAGTTGCCGACCAACTAAAACCTGAAAGAGAACCTTATGGAACTAAATGGGTAAATAGATATTTTTGACTCTTTCATTGACCATACTGGAAATTATTCTTTCTAAACATATTTGAGGATTTGCATAAAGTACAGCACTTAAACTACTTTGCTAAGTTAACTGGGTAAAGATACTTGACTCCTTACCTTTCCCTTCTCTCGCCAGTAGCAAACTCTATGTTTCTGTTTTGAATGCAAAAAATTGTAAATTTCGTATATGTCTTATTTTCTGTTCATCGTAAATTAAATATTTGTCTGTGATTTAACTCTGAGTTTTGGTTAACCATTTTTTTTTTCTTTTGTTACAATATAAAACATAACAATGTGCAAAATGGATTCTGACAAGAGAAACTTCCTGTCCTACAAGATGTAGTTGTGATTATTTTATTCAAAGGTCTTTAAATTTATCAGCAATTATTTGAGTCGCTGGATTAGGGGTAAAGATGTCTGTTTTGGCATAGAAGAATTTTCAGGCAAATCTTTTTCATATGTTTCAATTGATGTGTGTCTTTAGAGCATTTCTTTCACTGTTTGGTATGAAATAAATATGTTAATATGTGTCTTTAGAGCATTTCTTTTACTGTTTGGTTTGAAATAAATGTGTTATGTGTGTCTTTAGAGCATTTCTTTCACTGTTTGGTATGAAATAAGTATGCTATGTGTGTCTTTAGAGCATTTCTTTCACTGTTTGGTATGAAATAAGTATGTTATATGTGTCTTTAGAGCATTTCTTTCACTGTTTGGTATGAAATAAGTATGTTACTTTAGCATTTTGAACATGTTTTCTGTATATTTTATTTTTTTTAATCGATTCGTGATTACAAGGTGATACTGCCATTAAGATGCAAGGGGCTATTTGAAGTGAAAAAGAATGAAAAGACTTAAGAATGAACCAGAAACTCAATTTTAAATGGAGAACAAAAGATAAAAACCTGGAAGGAATGTGAACTGGATTATTGGTGAACATGTCTACTCCTATTGAGGATGGAGAAAAAGTTACTAAGTGAAAAGGTCACTGTTCAGACAGAGACTTTCGAAGTACAGAATTGGGGTAGGAATCCAATCCTAAACAGAAGCAAGGGATGAACTTCTACACATGTTCAAAAAACTAAGCAGGAGGGCCAACTGGACAATAGATTTAAGTTCTTTATTTAGATAGTAAGGTTTATATATTCTATTAATGCACGTGGAAATATAAACCTATTGAATATAACTGTTTCAGTTTTATCATCATGATATGAGTAAAATATGAGTAAAATATGCCTACGACACTATATTGTAATAATTGTTATATTTTATTATTAGTTATTTTTGATAATTTGTTATTGTACTATATAAAGTCTTTTTTTTTTTTTTTTTTTTTAATCATTTCACGCCGAGCAAGGCGGAAACGCCAATGATGTGCAGGGGGCTACATAAATGTAAAAAGATTAATTAGAAAAGAGTGAGGAGTACAAACTAGTTAGAAAGGAACAACAGAAAGCTGAGAAAGCAGGTGCGATGACAGATACATAGGTGGAGAGAAAGGGAAGGTTATACGGGGGAGGGGAGAGAGCTAGAGTCCAGTGGTTAGTAGATGAGTATTGACTTTGCATTTAAATTTCTGGAGGTTGTAGCCGTCAGGAAAGCAAGAATATGGAGCGAGTTCCACAAGCGGGAAGTGCGAGAGAGGAAGCTGCAGGAGGAGAATTGTTGTCTGCATTTGGCTAACCTGACTGTGAATGGGTGGGACCCAGTTGCCACTCTGGTTGCACGAGTAAACACCTGTTGAGGAGGCATCAGTGACTTAAGCTCGTCCGAGCAGAAGCCATGAAAGTATTTATAGAAGAGACAAAGGGAGGCCACATTTCGACGATGGGGAAGTGGCTGCAGTCGAGTCGCCAGATCAGTACCTATCACATTACAGACTCTCCTTTGGAGCTTGTCAAGAACACTGAGGAGAACGGCAGGGGCACCTGACCATAAATGGCAGCAGTACTCCATGCACGGACGGATGGTTGACTTGTATATATGCAGGATGGATTCAGGTGGGAAAAACATCCTGGATCGACATAGTGACTCAATCTTCTTAGCAGAGTGACCCAATCTTCTTAGCAGAAATCTGTATAAGAATCAGTCTTAGTTTTTATTATTGTTTTAATCTCTTATTATGACTAATAAGATCTACAACAAAAATGAATTTTTTATCCATTATGTTCTTTTTATTACAGCATATTGTTATAATTGCTGTTTTATTATAATTATTTTAATGTTTTATTGTACCTAATAGAACTTGCAACAGGAACGAACCTTCTATCCATCATAACCTTTATTATAGTATGTTGAGATAATTATTCAATTTCATTATTAGTTATTGATATTAATCCATTATTTGACTTAATTTACAAATTAATAGTTATCATATATATATATATATATATACAGGAATAAGTGTATGTAGCCTTTAGTTACGATCTATAGCTTCAAGTCTCTGCTGGGTCGTTTACAACATGACATCCAAAATCCTTATAAATGGGCACTAATGCATATATACACTAGCAGTATAGCCCGGCGTTGCTTGGGTGCAATGAAAGCTTTAAAACTAATCCATGGTCCCGAAAGACTAAAAAGCAATAGTTGTTTCCAGTTAAAGCGAAACAGTAGACTGAAAGAAAAATGAATGGATGTAAGTCAAATTTTGATTTCCTTGTATCGATATCAAATAAGTTTTTTCGTCGTAAACTGAATTTTGAAGGCTAAATAAGTCCTCTGAGTAAATGGCATCATGGCTGAGACTTAAAAACTACAATTATACCTACTTAAAGTCAAACTCGAAGCAATAACTAAAATAAAAGGACTGAAAAAAATACTGACATACAGGCAGATAAACACAGACACACACACACAAACATCTTGCCTTTTATATATATATATTATCGATTTTTCTGCACTACTGTAAGAACCGTAACCTTGAAACTTCTTAATATCGCTTCTTGTGTCTTTGTCTATGAGTGCATCAAAGTTGATTAAAATCGGACCACTCCTTCTATAACCTGATTTTTTCGATTATCAATTTTCGATATTTATCGGGGGTACTTCGACACAAAACCTAGCTAAACCTAGCGAATTAATAAAACTTTGTTTTTGATATCATTCATTGGTGTTTGTTTAAAAAAAAAAATCCAATTCCGCCATTTCTTCTGTTTTTTCATGATCACAGAATATCTGCATTCCGAGAGTATGTTATTTTGTTTAAAGTGCCATTTATTGGTTATAGTACCACTTATTGTGGGTTCAGTATGTTTAGGTGGGGGGCTAAAGTTGCATTCTGCAAGTAGATGTGCCACAAGATGCATTTAGTGGGGTGGGGGTACAATGTTGCTAAGCACAGCACTGTTTGGAATTCAGACTTATCCTTTTCCTAGACTGGTTGCTAACCAAGGCTAAAAAACCCAGTTTATACGACAATTTAACTCATAGCTAGCTGAGAAAAGAAGAGAACAATTCATACTTTTCCCAAGAGCATTTCTGTAAAAATGGCTTCAGTCAGAATTTGAACTCTGCTTGCAAATCCCATTTTCAATGCCAATAACTGTTATGCCACCTGTTTATCCACTGTGCTGGCTTATAGTTAAATGTTATACATAATAAACACTTTGGCAATCATGTCTCTTTCAAGATTTTCCTGCGCTCAGTTGATGTTTCTTTTTGTTTCTGACTGTCAACCAAGGCTATAGAACCCAGTCTGCTATGCCATTCAACCCACAGTTGGGAAGAGAGATGGTACATACCTTTCCCAAAGGTGAATGTAATGCTTACTATACCAAGCTTAACAAACACCAATGAATGGTAGTTAAGTAATCTGGCTGGCAGGTAGGTGTTGTTAAAGTACACCTGCACAGATGTACTTTAATTGGTGGAACCATTTGAGCCTGTTTTTTGCTCTGACTAAACAGGCTGACATTCATCGTCTGGTGCGAGAAGATGCCAGTACAGCACACACAAACAAACAATGCTTGTAATAATATCAAGAAAAGGCCTCCTATTACAATAACAACTCAAGTGCTTTCTCTCCGTGTGTCCCCATTAATAGTTAACTCAGCATAAAGTTGCTTGTTTCGTTTCAGTTAGCTGAATATAAAAGATAAGGATTATCTATTTTTTGTGTTATTCTCCATTTTTGATATTTTAATTTAATGCTTCAGCCCATATCTTCTTCAGGCTTTTTTAAGTATACCAAATCTATCCAGAAAGTATCCAACCATTCTGAATATCTTGATATCTATATTTATATTTTATATACAAAAAAGAAATTGCCTATCGTCCACTTCACTTTCCTCCTCAGTCTTTTGACAGCAAAACAAGCTGTTATATTAATAGGTTTATATCACCAGGTGTATTATTAATAAGCTTAAGAACATTTAGAATATATAGTTGTCACTATCTAAATCAGTCAGTTAAGTGCCATATGTGATACACGCTTGGATGATCATGTCTCTTTAGAGACATGACTGACTGGGCAGAAGATTATCCTGCAGTCAGTCAGTTAAGTGCCGTACGTGATACACGCTTGGGCGATCATATCTCGAAAGAGACATGATGACTGGGCAGAAGATTATCCCGCAGTAGGTTGCCATTGCTTTCTGCGGTAGACTGGTTGCTGACCAAGGCTATAGAACCCAATCTGTCCTGTTATTTAACCCATAATTGGAAGGAATAGATGGATTAATAATCCATCTATTCCTTCCAGTTATGGATTTTGCGCGTGAGTGAATTCAATGAATTCAGCTGGAATTCGAACTCAGCTCCCCGATTTCTCGTTCCGAGTCGATATCCAATGCACCACAACGCACATCCTGCAATAGGTTGCCATTACTTTCTGTGGTAGACTCATTGCCATCCAAGGCTATAGAACCTAATCTGTTCTATTATTTAACCCATAACTGGAGAAAGAAGAGACGAATTAATACCATTCCCGAGGGTATTTGCATGTAAGTAAATGCAAGGAATTCAACTGGAAAAGAACTTAAATCTACTGACTGGCTCGCAATTCTATCCCTTCTTTTAGGAAAATGTTTCCTTCAGGTTCTTCTAAAATCTACTTCAATTCTGTACTTCTAATTCTTTTTTTATGTGCCATGTCCTTTCAGGATGTAGGCGCTGCTTTCTCCTGTCTCTTTTTCCCTTTATCTGGCCTGTTAGTATCAGGTTCTCCAAGCCCTCCTTCCTCATTGCATGCCACAGAAACTTTAGTTGTCTCTTCTTGATGCTTAGTATTAATTTCCTTTTCGTTTCTTTCCTTTCCAAAACCTTGTCATTGCTCACATGCTCGATCCATGATATCCACAGTATCCTTCTGTAGAACCACATTTCAGCTGCTTCAAGTTTTTCCTTCATCTTGGAAGATATTGTCCAACATTCACTGCCATATTGAAGAACCGACATCACATAGCAATCCAGTACTCTCCTCTTTGTTTCTAGTGAAATTGTCCTGTTTCTTAATACTTTACTCAACTTCTGGAATGCTTCATTTGTCATGCCAATTTGTCTTCGGATCTCTATGTCGCACTTTCAGTCTTCTGTTAGAACACTTCCCAAGTATTTAAATTTTTGTACCTGCTTGATTTTAGTGTCCCTCACCTGTATTTGGCATTTTGGGCTGCCCTTTTTGCTGATGATCATGTATTTGGTTTTCTATCCAAACTCTGAAATTTTATTTACTAATTTTTTCTCTTCAATATGAGTAGACAGGTCTGTCTATCATCTGGTTCATACTCCTCCCCTGTCTTTTGAACAGTAGTAGATGTTTATCCATTGTTTCCTATTCAGGATTGGGTTTCTGGGTCCTTCTAAAATTTTCTCATTCTCTTTCACTTCCAGTAGCCTCTCAGTAAATCTATCACTTGTATAGGAAGTGAAATGGTTAAAAAATACAAAAAATACTCGTTATTAATACTTGCAACTATTACATATATTAGTATTTTATTGTATCACTGACCACTTGTATTCAAGGATGCCTCTCTACTAGAATGGCTAGCTAATCCCTGTTACAGATGCCTGTTCAGACACATTTATATTTGTTCAATACCCATGCTGAGCAGACCTTAGTTACAGTTTCCGTGAGTGAATGTGTCATCTAGCATAAACAACGATCTGAACAAAGCCAGGGTGGTCAAATCGTCTGTCACAATGACTTGTGACTTTGTGCTAGCACAACTGTCAACATTTTCTAAAGGGTCCTGTCTACTCAATTTCATTCACAAGGCTTGAGTCAGCGCATGGTATGTTTTTCAGGTACTTTTCAAAGATGCTACATGCTAGAATCACCTTGTCCAGACCAATAACATCAAGAAGTCACCTTCCTGACAAAAAGTTAATTTTCTAAGCACTGCTTAGATGTGACACAAGATTGAATATATGAAGTACCCACTAAGGATCGACTCACTACTCAGTTGTAACAGGTTCTAGCAAAACCATTACACCACATCATGGTACTCAAGATGATTTTCTAAGCGTAACTTAGATGTGGCACAAGGCCAGAAATATGGGACACTCAGCAAGGACTGAACTCACTATTTAGTTGTAATTGCCTTAACGAGACAAGCTTGCTAACCATTACACCACGTCGAGGTGCCCACCTTCCCGACAAATAAACCCTGGTAAGATTCAAACTCAGGCCTCCTGGTTAGAAAGTGAATGTTCTAACCACTTGGCCACTTGCCTATAGTAGTATATTATATAGTAAATATTTGCAATAATGGTTCTTCCATGTTTCAGTAGCTCTTAATGGACAACATTTTCCATATTTTGGTGCTAGCACTCGTTAATCTCCTCAGGAAATGTGATTGATCCCGACTTGGTAGCTCAGCTGCAGTCACTTTCTCACGCCTAATGTGGCTTCTACAAATACTTTCACGGCTTTTGCTCCAATGAGCTTAGCTCACTGGTGTTCCCTCTTCATGAATTTACTCAAGCTACAAGACTAGCAACTAGGTCCCACTCTTTTACAGTGAAACCAATAAAATGTAACCACAACTTCTATTCAAATAGCTTTTTTTCTCACACTTCCTGACTGTGGAATGTTTGGGTCAAGTCAAGTAACCAATGCTTTTTATCCATTAAGCCTGCTTCCCTAATGACTACAATCTTCAAGATTTTAATGTAAAGTCAACTGTCATCTCTTATCTCTCTGAGTTTCACCCTTTCTTTCATGTTCTTTTCTTCGTCCACTCTACCCTCATCACACCAGTATTCTCATCCTTCTCTTGCCCATTCTCTGGTTAGTCTTTCTCATTGCTTTCCTCTTATGTAGCCTCCTGCACACTCACTAGTGGCAGTAAAACTGTTTTGCTTAGGGTGAAATGATTAAAAAAATATGAGGAACCCACTTTACAATTTTCCTAATTAAAATCTAAATCTAAACCTTATTTATAAATGGAACCCCGTCTGTGTGTGTGTGTGTGTGTCCATTACCTATAGACTCCGAAACAGCTGAACTGGTTTTCTTGAAAATTTACACAGTTGTATTATAAGTGTCTGTGAGTGTTCTTAGCTAGGTTTTATGTCAAGGTACCTCCGATAAATATTGAAAATCAATAAGTGAAAAAAATCTGGTTATAGAAGGAGTGGTCTGCTTTTAATCAAATTTAATACACTCATAGACAAAGACATCAGAAACGATATACAGAAGTTTCAAGGTTGCAGTTCTTACAATAGTGCAGAAAATCAATAATATATATATATATATATATAAAAAGCAAGATGTTTGTGTGTGTGTATCTGTTTATCTGCCTGTATGTCTGTATTTTTTGCAGCCCTTTTATTTTAGTTTTTGCTTTGGGTTTGGCTCTAAGTAGGTATAATTGTAGTTCTTAGTCTCAGCCATGATACCATTTACTCAGAGAACTTATTTAGCCTTCAAAATTCAGTTTGCAATGAAAAAAACTTATTTGATATCGATACCAGGAAATGAAAATTTGACTTACATCCATTCATTTTTCTTTCAGTTTACGGTTTTGCTTTAACTGGAAACAACTATTGCTTTTTAGTCTTTTGTGCCAACATCCAAAGAGCCTGAGCTCCAGGACCATGGATTAGTTTTAAAGCTTTCATTACACCTGAGCAATGCCAAGCCATACTGCTAGTGCATTATAAAGGATGCATTGTTGGATAGATGAAATAATAAACTAGCTCAAAAGAGTTTTCTACCATTCAATTTTGGCACTACTTCAGTTGGGCGACTCATAATTACATGGCATTGAAATGTGTCACTCAGTAAGTTAAGTGCCATACATGATACACACTTGGGCAATCATGTCTCAAAAGAGACATGACTAAGCAGAAGATTTTCCTACAGTAGATTGCCATTACTTTCTGTAGTAGACTAGTTGCCAACCAAGGCTATAGAACTTGATCTGTTTGGCTATTTAACCCATAGCTGGAGAAGAGATGGAGTAAAACCTTTCCCAAGAGCATATGCACATAAATGAATGCAAGGGAAATGCATAAATAATTTAAAAACACTCTAATATAATTTCTGATTTGTTTTATTTGCTTAATGGTCATAGAATTTAAAGTGATATTAGCATTGGTATAAGAATCAATAAGATGAAATAAATAAACTGATGATGAGAAGACTTTAAGATATTTAAACAACTTAAGACTATTATATTTCCTCAATCACAACAGTCTTAGCTTTCTTAAGTCAAGGATCAAACATTATCTATCATACTTACCATCAGTGTATGTACCCCCTTGCTCTACTAGATCAATGAAAATTGAATGTTTCCTTATAAGGAGACAGTTAATATTTCTTTTACCATTATTTAAAACAGGCTTTCTATATTATCAAAATGTAACATTAATTGACAGGTAACCCTGGCCGTAGGTAAGGTCAAAAAAGAACAAGGAGAGTTGACAGATATATCTGGCCATTGATGATGTCAACAAAGTGCAACAACAAAAAAAAAAAAAGCGACAACCAGCTTGAAAAGCAATAGACTGCTGGGTGTGATTGACAGATACATCCAGCTTGATTTTCTAAGCGCCACTTAGATGTGGCACAAGGCCAGAAATATGGGGTACCCAGTGAGTATTAAACTCACTACTCAGTTGTAATAGGTTCTAGCAAGGCAAGCTTCCTAACCATTACACCACGCTGAGGTGCCCCCACCCAGCTGTAGATAGTCAACAAAGCGACAACCGAAAAAAAGCAAAAATGCATGGGAGTTTTAAGACTACATAAAGTCGATAATTTTTAAGTCTGAAGAAACAGAGACTAGCTGACAATTCTCAACATCTTCGATGATATGCGGTCTCTTTCCATCCGCTCACATGCTCCACATATGCGTCACCAACAAAGAATAAAAATATAAGATTATATTTTTATATAGACATGTTCCTTGTTGTTTGTTTGGATCCAGCATGATATACTGCATTATTATTATTTACAGTTAGTGTAGTGAAATATGACCAAGGAATTTCAGCCTACTCATGACTAAGAAGCCACAATATCTCACCTGCCAGGTTGAAGCCGCTGTTTACAATTTAGTCAAAACACATGCATGGTTCTAGTTCTTTTAAAACTATCACCAGTTTGCATCTTAGTTTTAAGCATGGAAATGGCTTGCCTCCCAGAGAGTAAAACACTACGCCTGCTTGGCCTGACACTCTCAGCGGACCTCAAGTGGAATGACTGCATCGAGTCCATTGCTAAATCTGCTATGAAAGTCGGCTCTCTGTGCAGGGCCCGGAAGTTCTTTCCGACTGAATCCATCCTACACATATATAAATCTACCATCCGCCCATGTATTGAATACTGCTGCCACATCTGGTCAGGTGCCCCTGCTATTCTCCTCGGGCTTCTTGACAAAATACAACGGAGAATCTGTAACACGATCGATACCGACTTGGCTGACCGCCTCAGTCACTCTCTCACCGGCGTGACGTGGCTTCCCTGTGCCTCTTCTATAAATACTTTCATGGCTTCTGCTCCGATGAACTTAGATCACTGGTGTCCCCGAGGTATGAATTTGCATGAGATGCTAGATTAGCAACTAGGCCCCACCCTTTTACAGTGAAACCAATGAAATGTAATCGCAATTTCTACTCCAACAGCTTCTTTTCTCGCACTTCCCGCCTGTGGAATTCTCTTCCGCATACTTGCTTCCCTGACAGCTACAATCTCCAGGAGTTTAAATGTAAAGTCAATAGACACCTCCTAACACACTAACTCGCACCCATTCTCCCAAACACTCTTCCTATGTACCTCCTTACTCGTCTATCACCCTCCTTCTGACATTTCCTATATCCAATCGCTCTATGTAACCCCCTGCACTATAGTGGCAGTGGAATGCCTTGCTTGGGGTGATACGATTTAAAAAAAAAAAACTGTCCATGTCTAGGGATTTTTCCCCTTATCCATGTTTTATTGCTACTCAGTTATTTTCTGTCTGATATTCTTGGATGAAAAGTTATCATTATTTCCATTATTTCTACTCGGATTATTGACTTCATCTTTATTTTTATCACAAAACATCAGCGGATGTTGTCCGTCTTTCTTCAGCTGCTTGTTATCTGGTTGATTGTTTTTGTTTAGTGGCATGTCAACATTTATGGGTCATTTAATGCCAAAATCTATGTATGCAGTTTTTTTGACATAATGGTTTTAGGGATACCAGTCTTACTAATTAACCCATAGCTGGGGAGAGAAGTGGATTCATAGCTTTTCCAATGGTATTTGCACACAAGTGAATATAATGAACCCAACATGAAATTGGAACTCGACTTTCCAATTAACATTTCTGAGCCAGTATCCATTACACCACCCACACATCTAAGCTTGCAGCAACTGCTATTCCCAAGCTGTCACCTATCTAAATACTGACTAGCTTTGACATTGTTTTACTTCATTGTATGGGGAACTGGTGTTCCAACATGATTTGGCCATAAGCTTTGTAGATTTGGATATAGTTTTTCTTTCTTTCCTTTTTTCTTTCTTTCTTTTGTTGCCTCTAGGAAATGGATTTCAGGTTTCCTTTTCTTGGCCCATTACACAGGGGAGTTGTGAAACAGACACAACTAAGCCACGTCTCCTTCCTCTTTGTCAGTCTGACTGTCAACCACATGACACACACAATCCACCGTGAAAATTCCGTTCTGACAGCAGTGCTGGCACCGGCTTTTTATGCCATTCCAAGACAGCCAAAATTTGCATGTGTGCAAACATAGTCTCGTTTTGGATGAGATAGGCATGCATAAATTGTGTCTTCAATAGAGGCCATCTTTCTTTTTGGTTATTATCTTACAGGCAAGACATATTAGCGCTCGTTTTGAATTCCGAGGTAAGTCATGTCTTTCATTACACTCTGGCTCAGTGAAAACAAGGTGAATAGTAAGTGAGCAGGACTAAAATGAGCTGGATGAAATATACCTTGACATGGACAGTGGAATAAGAACAATCTAACCCTATAAACTAAAGGTTTCACTTCAGAATTCCCTGAATGTTATTTGGATTGACAAGCACCTGAAGAAGGCTGAAAAGTACCATGACTGAAACATTGTAATAATAGTAACAAAGATGAGAAAAATGTTTTGAATGTAAGTGATAATTCCTATCTCAGAAATCCAGACAGAGATTAAGAAATTGAAATAAGCAAAATTCAATACATTTTTTTTCTCAGAATTTAAAAAAAATTAAGACTGTTGCTGCTATTTAAAACCTGAAAATATGCACATTATTTTGGCTTCAATATTCAAATTCCAAAAATGGATGCCAAATTTCCCACACTTTCTCTAAGTTATTATCTATGAGAGAGTGTTGAAAGGTTCCCAGCTCCGTTACAGAGAATGACATAAAGCAAGGAAACACACATTGTATTCTACATATTCACATTGCATTTCAACACGCTTTACATATCGTTTCTCAAGTTTCTTTAACCCTTCCAAAAATAATTCTGATATTGGGTTACTGAAATACTGATTTTGAGAAGTGGTTCAGGTCAAGAACTTTTCAGGGCTCCCACCCCCTAAGTACATTTACTGTTAACACAAGTTCTAATCTGCAGATATTGGGATGCCCTAATTAGTACAGTTTTTTTTTTTTTTTCACTAGTGTTGGGAAATATATTAGAACTAGCAATATAGCCCGGTGCTGCTTGGGTGTAATCAAAGCTTTAAAACGAATCCATGGTCCTGGAGCCCAGTCTCTTTGGACATTTGCACAAAAGACTAAAAAGCAATAGGTGTTTCCAGTGAAAGCAAAACCTTAGATTGAAAGTAAACTGAATGGATGTAAGTCAAATTTTTATCTCCGGTATTGATGTCAAATAAGTTTTTCATCACAAACTGAATTTTGAAGGCTAAATAAGTCCTCTGAATGGTATCATGGCAGAAACTAAAAACTACAATTATACTTACTTAGAGCAAAACCTGAAGCAAAAGCTAAAATAAAAGGCTGAAAACCTGATTTTGATCAGACCCGATAGGATATCAAGGTATCAATTTCCAACATCAGAGACAAATCAGTCATCCAAGTTAAACTAACCCAAGTAATTCATTGAAAATTTATCATACTCATTGGGAGTAAAATTGGAGAAAATGAGCCATATTGATGGCTAAATATTACTTTTTGATCGGACTCGATAGAATATCAGGGATATCGATTTTTGATAATGGGGAAAAGTAGTTGTCTGAGAAGATCAACTAATGTTTGAGACTAAAAACTATAATTTTACCAAGTTGCTATTTACCTGAAGCTGCTTGATAAAATCCAAAGAATAATCAACAACATTAGTGGTCCTTTTCTGGCATCTCAACTTATAATAACTTAGTAATACAAGTTTTACTAATTAACCTATAGCCAGAGGAAAGTAGATGCATTCATTCTTTTCGCAAGGGTAAGTGAATGAGAAATTGTGGAGCTGATTTTGAATTCCAGTTGAATTCCTTGCATTCACTTATGCACAAATACCCTTGGGAAAGGTATTAATCTATCTCTTTCCTCCATTTATGGGTTAAATAATAGGATAGATTGGGTTCTGTAGCCTTGGCTGGTAAAAAGTCTACCGCAGAAAGTAATGGCAACCTACTGTGGGGATAATCTTCTGCCCAGTCAGTCATGTCTCTTTCGGGACATGATAGCGCAAGTGTGTATCATGTATAGCACTTAACTGACTGAGTGATTTTCCAATGACATGATGATTGTCACTTCATGATGATTGTCACATGACGTTGGTGAGAAAGTGAATGCAAGTGAGAGATTCCTTGCCAGATGGCATCTTTCAAACTGTATGGTTTCTCAGGTGATTTTTCTCCTATTTTCATATTCTTCTATTTTTGTTTGGCTTTTTTTGAGTCTATTCATTTTTTGAGTATTTGACATAGCCTTTTTTTTATGTCAAGAACAGATTCCTTTTTATTTGAACCAGTTACTTTAACTGAACATTGTTTTTTATTTATCTTTTTACCACTGGGGATGTACACTGTGGTGCAATGGATATTGACTCGGAATGAGAAATCGGAGAGCCAAGTTCAAATCCCAGTTGAATTCCTCGCATTCACTTACGCACAAAGCCACCTGCTTGTGAATAAGGATTTTTTCTTACTCCCTTTCTTTGGAGAAATCAGTGATTCAAATCTTTACTTTATTTGATTAACTTCTAAACAAAAGTTAGAATTCAAGAATTCCTTCTTTTTACTGAACAGGTCTTTCATTTTCATTACCACACATCAAATTTTGGTAATTCCTCGTCAAAATGTTGATAAAGTTGGATTTACAAACAAGGATGTGAAATTGGAGCAGTTTTCTGCAGGTTCCATTTGAAATAACAAAAAATTCTTGCAAAAATGTTTGAAAATAAACAAGTGACTTCCTAAAGAATTTAATCCAAAGAGTAAACAGTTGTAAATATTTTCTATGTATAGATTATCCTGGTTCAAGGCCACCCTAATAGAGCATTAGACAGAATGAATCATCTTCTAATTAACACTCTATCATGAACACAATTTAAATAAGAAATCAATCTGTAATATATCTTGACAATTTTAATATCACATAAGAACATGTAGTTAGGGAACTAGAGCAGTTGCCATAAAAAATACTTGTAGAAAAGACAGAGGGAAGTCACATGACATTAGTGAGAAAGTGAATGCACATGAGAGATTCCTTGCCAGATGGCATCTTTCAAACTGTATGATTTCTCAGGTGATTTTTCTCCTATTTTCATATTCTTCTATTTTTGTTTGGCTTTTTTTGAGTCTATTCATTTTTTGAGTATTTGACATAGCCTTTTTTTATGTCAAGAACAGATTCCTTTGTATTTGACCAGTTACTTTAACTGAACATTATTTTTTATTTATCTTTTTTCCACTGGGGATATACACTGTGGTGCAATGGATATTGACTCGGAATTCTTTTCTCAAGGGTAAGTGAATGAGAAATCGGGGAGCTGAGTTCGAATTCCATTTGAATTCCTTGCATTCACTTATGCACAAATACCATTGGGAAAGATATTAATCTATCTCTTTCCTCCATTTATGTTGTTAAATAATAGGACAGAAAGGGTTCTATAGCCTTGGCTGGCAACCAGTCTACTGCAGAAAGTAATGGCAACCTACTGCGGGATAATCTTCTGCCCAGTCAGTCATGTCTCTTTCAAGACATGATCACCCAAAGTGCGTAACATGTATTATACTTGACTGACTGACTGAAGTGAATATAATGAATTCTAATGAATTAGAACTTGGCTCTCCAATTAACAATTCCAAGCCATTATCAATTACACCACCCACATATCCAAGCTTACAGTCCTGGATACTCCCAAGTGATCACTCATCTAAGTACTGACTAGACTTGGTGTTGCTTAACTTTGATGATCATGCAGGAACCCGTGTTTCAACATGATTTGGACATAAACCATACCACTACTAAAGATGATGAAAGAATAGTTAGTTCCTTATACTAGAGCAAGATGTACTTAAGTCCTTTTTAGCTATGCTCTACCTTTACAAGAGTCATATCAAACAAATAAAATTGAGTTATACTATTATATCTGGATTGGATTTTCCCACTTTTAACTGTCCAGCCTTGAGAGAGTTCAGAAGTGATTACACTATGCTATGTAGAACTCAGTCAGTTAAATGCAATACATGATACATTCTTAGGCGATAACATTTTGTTCAATCAATGACTGACTAAGCAGAAGACTTTGTGTGGTTGATTAGTTGCCAACCAAGGCTATAGAACCCAATCTGTCCTGCTATTCAACTCATAGCTAGAGGAATATGATGCACAAATACCCTTTCCAAAGGGTATTTGTGCATAAGTGAATGAAACGGAATTCAAGTGGAGTTTGAACTCTGGTCGCTGATTTCTCATTCCGAGCTGATATCCATTGCACCACAATTCACATCTCCTACTACCTATGTAAAAATGTAAAACTATTTATGCTTTATTTTGGGAAATAAAATTAAGTTTAGTAAAATATTAAGAATGCAATTAGTGCACATCCTTCTTTTTTTCTATTTTTTCCTTTTTTTAATCTCCATAGTGTCATGTGACACATTTGTACATTGGAGGCAATTTGAAAGCTCTCAGGATGTTCATATCTGTCATGCGATTATAAACATGTTAACTGGTAGGAATATTTAATTCTACTGATTTTGTAAGGAGAGAAATGTTGGATTTCAAGTGAGACTTCATGTTTCTTCCGTTCTGTTAACAGATGTGAATGATGACACACATACTCTGCAAGCATACAGTACCTTGGATATGTATTCACCCCACCTCCTTGAATTTTTCCACATTTTATCACATTACAACCAAAAATGCATTTCGTTAAGGATTTATGTACAGGATTAAACTAAAATAGTACATCATTTTGAAGTGGTGGTGAGGAGGGATATTTCATATTTTCAAAATTATTTTCTCTATTATTATAAAGACTGTTATGGATTTGTGTATATATATATATATATATATATATATATATATATATATATATATATAATCGCCCGGTTCACACTCCAACCACGTCTATTGAACAGGTGAAGAGGCTCATCCCTTGTTTCCTGTTTAGGATGTGGTTTCCAGTTTTCTCTTTTTCTCCTTTCCAATATTTTCACTCTTTTTTTATTTTATTTTTTTTCAATTAGAGTAGATAGACTAAACTATTGCCCGGTTCACACTCCACCCATGTCTATTGAACAGGTGAAGAGGCTCATCCCTTGTTTCCTGTTTAGGATGTGGTTTCCAGTTTTTCTCTTTTTCCAATCTTTTCACTCTTACGTAGACCCCTGCGCATCAGTGGCGTTTTCGCCTTGTTTGGGGTGATATGATTAAAAAAAAAAATATATATATATATATAGATTGTTTAATTACTTAGTTTCTGGTCATAATAATGTTAGACCAGAGCACATTTGTATTAAAAAGTGTTCAATACAATTATATTGAATAATTTTTTGAACATTTTTCCATTTGTAAAGGAGTTCATTATGCGACCTAGGTTTCTACCATAAGTGGTGTCTCAGGCGATTTGCAATAACTGATTTTACCGTTTACTGTATATTTTAAGAATGCTCACGTAACAGTGTTCTTTTTTTTTTTTAACGTGGCAGGGAATTTTTGAACGAACAATTTTTAAAATTACAAGGAATTTAAAAAATTGCACATTAAAAAATTCCCTGTCAGGTGAGCGTTCTTAAAAAATACAGTAAACGGTAAAATCAGTTATTGCAAATTGCCTGAAGATACCACTTATGGTAGAAACCTAGGTTGCATAATAACTCATTTACACATGGAAAATATATATATATATATATATATATATATATATATAAAATTTCCTATCATGCTCATGGAGAAAGAGAGAGACAATAGCGAGGCAGTGTCAGCTCAGTTTATTTTCTTTACTGTGAGTTATGAAAGTTCTTGCTGCATGTTTGCTCTTTAACAGTGCTGTATCATTTTATTGTTTTGCAATAATTATATCATTGATTAGTGAAGAATATTTATATATATGCTCTTTATTATAATAAAGGCCATTGTGTATTTGTGTGTGTGTGTATATCTAAATCTATCTATCTAATCTAATCTAAAACTAAATCTAAACTTATTTATAAATGGAACTTTATATGTGTGTGTCCATTACGTATGGACTCCAAAATGGCTGAACTGATTTACTTGAAAATTTACACAGTTGTACTATAAGCGTCTGCGAGTGTTCTTAGCTAGGTTTTGTGTCAAGGTACCCCTGATAAATATCGATAATCGAAAAAATTGGGTTATAGAAGGAGTGGTCTGATTTTAATCAAATTTGATATACTCATAGACAAAGACATAAGAAACGATATTCAGAAGTTTCAAGGTTGCAGTTCTTACAATAGTGCAGAAAATTGATAATATATATGAATAAAAGGCAAGATGTTTGTGTGTGTGTGTGTGTCTGTTTATCTGCCTGTATGTCTGTATTTTTTCAGCCCTTTTATTTTAGTTTTTGCTTTGGGTTTGGCTCTAAGTAGGTATAATTGTAGTTCTTAGTCTCAGCCATGATACCATTTATTCAGAAGATTTATTTAGCCTTCAAAATTCAGTTTACGACGAAAAAAACTTATTTGATATCGATACCAGGAAATGAAAATTTGACTTACATTCATTCATTTTTCTTTCAGTTTATGGTTTTGCTTTAACTGGAAACAACTATTGCTTTTTAGTCTTTTTTGCCAACCTCCAAAGAGTCTGAGCTCCAGGACCATGGATTAGTTTTAAAGCTTTTATTACACCCAAGCAACGATGGGCTATACTGCTAGTATATATATATATATTTCCCTCTTGTCACGCTCAGGGGTTTGGATTATTTTGGGGTTTTTTTATGTCTTAATATAAGGTACCTAATAGCAGGTACATCAGTATATATCTTACTGTCATTTTATATAACATATTGATATATTTTGCCATCAGTTTTGATGGCACAAGCCCACTTGCTCACAAAGAAAAATCTAGTGTTGAATTCATATGTGAAACTTTTACGTAAAATCCATTGCTACCAATCGCTTTCATAAGTCATATAGTTAGTAAATAGTCCACCTGAATATGACAATTTCTTTTCAGTAAAGGAAAGAATAGAAAAATAGTTAGGATCCTTAATTCTGCATCTTGGATTAAGTCATTTTCCCACCATTGTAATGTAGCTTTGCTGTGTCTTGTCTATAAATACTTTTTTCTTGTCATTTTACACCTTTATAAATTTACTATTCATCCATGCATTGAATACTGTGACCATATCTGGTCGGATGCTCTTGCTATTCATCTTGAGATTCTTGACAAAATCCAAACAAAGACCTGCAATGTAACTGATCCAGACTTGGCAACCTGCTTTAAATTGCTTTCTCACCAACATATGACTTCCCTCTGTCTTTTCTACAAGTATTTTCATGGTAACTCCTCTGATGAGTTTTTTTTTTTTGTTCTGGTTCTCTAACCACATGTATTTTTGCATACTAAAAGTTTAGCATTTAGGTCACAACCTTTTACCATCAAAATAGTTAAATGTAACTGCTTCTTCTACTCTTATAGCAGGTTATCCATTCTTTTCCAGTTTATAGTGGAGAGTCCGTTCTATTGAAGAGTAGTAGTATATTGTTGCATTTTAACGGAATTTGGCCTTGTTGTAGATAGCCCACTATAAGTCATAAAGAAAGGTTATAAACCAAGAAAAGCAAATTGAGTTGAAAGATAATATTTTATATATATACATTAAGGTTTTTACAATTAAAGTAAAACTTGAAGTGTAGGATTTTAAAATGTTCATGGCAATAAAATGCTGAAAAGAGAATTAATACTTAGGTATGTGGGAGCGCTGTAAGTAAGGAATGTCTTTGATGTATTCACTCCTTAGGTCAGTAAGTAGTTTTGAGACAGGGAAGAAGGTAAAGAGGTAAGGGAGCCGAACATAGTAAGCCACTTGCCTTCGGTCAAGGGGGCTACTTATGACACTCCTCTCTCTCTCTCTTTCTAGTCAGTCCGTGTGTGTCAGCCTGTGTCAGTCTGTCTGGCGATGCTTTCTGTATTGGCTTTTTATTTCGACTTTTTGGATCGCAGGTGATCATTTGGGAATTCATATCCGTATTTGATTCTGGGCTTCTCATTGGCCAATAAATAAAATTCGCGTAGGCTCGCGAACTGGAAATTTAATATTTAATTAATTTTTATTTTTCAACTGGAACATCTGCGCAAACCCGGATGCGCAACGACAACTTTTGGTCATTTGCTTTTTGGTCGTGAGAGCGCAAACATCTAGTCCATCGCTTTTGCTCGGTCAGTATCACCACACTCTATCAGTTTTTTTCTCACACTTTCCATTTGTGGAACACTCTTCCATTTGTAGCTATCAGGGAATCAATTGCCATCTTTATCTACTTGAATCCCATCCATCTCTTATCTTTCTTTGACATCCCTTGTAACTCCTTTTGAATCAGTGGCAGTCCTGATTTGCTTAGAATGAAATGATTATAAAAAATTTAAAAAAAAACTTTCATGGTAATTGTTCATGAACTCTTCACTACGATACCTAGATTTTATGAATTGAAGTGCAGTATTAGATTGGCAGCAAGGTCTTATTAATTTGCAGTTGAAATAGATGCAACCATAAGTTCTATGCTAACAGTTTCTTTTCTCACATTTCTCCCTTGTGGAATTATTTTCTGGCTCAATGTTTTCCAGCCAACTTCAATCTTTAAAGATTTACATGAAATTTTTATTCTTATATACTGTTTTCTTGATTCTTCTTCTATTGCTTTTGCTCCTTAATAATGTCATCTTTTTTTAAAACCACATTTCAGTTGCTTCAAGTCTTTCCTTCATCTTTGATAAGATTGTCCAGAAGTCATTACCATTTTGAAAGACAGGCATAACGATCTATTACTCGTTTAAGAAAAACTTAATAAGCAAGGCAAAGAGCATTAATCAGAGAATTGACCAAGAAGCCCTTGGTAACTGTGGAGAAGCTCTAAACATCCAAAGATCAGGTGGAATATGTTAATATGACAGCAACCCAAAATGCCAAATACAGGTGGAGGATACCAGAATCAAGCAAGTACAAAAATTTAAATACCTAGGAAGTGTTCTAACAGGAGATGGAAAGTGTGGCACAGAGATCCGAAGGCGAAATGGCATGGCAAAGGATGCATTCCAGAAGCTGAGTAAAGTACTAACACACAGAAAAATTTCACTAAAAACAAAGAAAAGAGTGCTAGATTGCTATGTGATGTCAGTTCATCAATACAGCAGTGAATGCCGGACAATATCATCGAAAATGAGGACAAAACTGGAAGCAGCGGAAATGTGGTTCTACAGAAGGGTGCTGCAAATATTGTGGACTGAACATGCAAGCAATGATGAGGTGTTGGAAAGAATGGCAACAAAAAGGAAATTAATACTGAGCATCAGGAGAGACAACTGAAGTTCCTGGGACATGCAATGAGGAAGGAGAACTTGGAGAACCTGATACTGACTGGCCAGATAGGAGGAAAGAGAGACAGAGGAAGGCAGCAGATAACATATTTGCTGGGCCTGATCAGGTGGATGACGGAACGGGGGTTGCCAGGAGTAACAGGAGCAAACATACTAAGAGCCACAAAGAATAGGGAGACGTGGAGACCTATGATCACCTACGTCCTGAAGGGACAGGGTACATAGAAGAAGATAATGATGAGTCATGCATTCCACAAATATGGCCTTGATAAAAGAGTGACAAAGAGAAAGGGATTGCTGATAAAGTCCCATTTGCACTTTGATACAAATATGTAGAAGATGCTCTGATCAGATGAGACCAAAACAGAACCTTTTGGCCTTAATGCAAAATGTTACGTGCAGCAGAAACCTAACACTGCTCCAGAAATTTTATTAAGGTTGTTTGCATTTATGAACTTTTGGGAATCTTAAAAAGATGGACTTAAAGGCACTATAGAAACTTGCTGGATCTAACAATGATTTCTCTTGCAAAGAGGGATGTAGGTTCAAATCTTGCTAGAAGGTGCATTTTTAATAAGTTTTTTTGAAAAATTCAAGCCAGTATTCATCATTGGCAGCCACAATCACAGCAGTGTAAGATATATGGGTGGCATGGTGCTGATAGCAGACACAAAAAAGAAAATGCTGGACCTCCTACAAAAGGTAGTAAGAGAAAGTGAGAAGAAAGTGCTCAGCATAAACTTTGAGAAAACTGAATGTATGCTCATCAGCAAAAAGAAGACCCAAAATGCTAATTACATGTCAGAGAAGCTAAAATAAAACCAGTAAAGAAATTAAAATACTTGGGAAGTGTTCTGACAGAGGATGGAAAGTGCAACATTTGAAGAGATTCGAAGACACATTGGCATGGCCAAGGACGCATTTCAAAAGCTAAGCAGAGTACTGAGCGACAGGAAAATCTAATTCGAAACAAAGAAGAGAGTGCTGGACTGTTATGTGATATCTTTCCTTCTGTATGTCAGCAAATGTTGGATGATCTCTTCAAGGATGGAGAGGCTTGAGGCAGCAGAAATGTGGTTCTACAGAAGGATGCTGAGGATACCATGAACCAAACATGTGAGCAATGATGAGGTCTTAGAGGGGATGGAAATGAGAAGAAAACATACTTAACATCAGGAAGTGACAGCTGAGGTTCCTCGGACACATATGAGGAAGGATAGCCTGAAGAATCTAATACTCACAGGATGGATAGAAGGAAAGAGAAACAGGGGAAAGCAGCACAAGACATACTTGATAAGCTTGATCAAATGGGTGGCAGAGTGGGGTTTGGGAGAGATATCAAGAGGAAAAATATTGAGTGCATCAAGAGACAGGGTCAAATGAAAGTCCATGATCGCCTACATTCTGAGGGACATGGCACATGAAGTAAATGAAAATAAAATACTCTTTAAAAATGAAACAGAGCGCCTACTCAAATATGAGCTTAACTAAAAGTGATACTTAAAGTGATAAAAATATTTTGGATTAATAAATAAAAAATTGTGTCTTTTGAAAAAAAAAAATATATATATATATATTATCCCATGTATATAACATGATTCTGAGTTTCATGCACTATGCAACCATCAGGTGCTTATTATGAGTTCATATTAAGCACCTGTTGATTGCATAGTGTATGAAACTGCGAGCCGTGCTATAGACATAGGATACAATGTATAGTTATTAACATACACTTTATAGCTCTGTTATATTACATTTAGCACTGTTGTTTAAACACTAGAAATACATTTATATGTGTGTGCATATATATATATATATATATATATATGTGTGTGCCAGATTAAATAAATTGCAAACATTATGTCTGCTTATTTTTAATAAAATTTGTTCATATTTATCTTTCGTGTATTATAACTGAAAGATGTAAAAAATGCACTGTAACATTTACAGTGGATTTTTATAATCCATTTCTCAATGTTCTCAAGTACTTTCAATCTTCTTCTGAGATCATCTTCAGGTGTGTCATTTGTGGTAATAAACATAACTGCAAAACTATGTAGCTAAAAATTACTGTAAATTTTTTTCTTGCTTCAAATGTAACAGTTGAAAGTTATGTTTAACATTCCTTAGGATGTGAAAGTTATCCACTATGGAATTTTTTTATGTTGTAATGTCATGTTCCTGCATGTATTAAAGCATGAAAAAATGTTCTTTTTATAAACATTTTAGAAAATTACTACAATATTCATAGTTGATTCTAATAATTGATGGCTTAAATTTTTTACTGAATATTGCCTTGAGGATCTGTAGTTTACATTTTGTTTTCTTGGTGTAGGATAATTGTTATTGATCATTATTTTTTTTTATATTGTGAATGTACACAGAAATGTTGTTTTAGATGTCTAGAAATGGACAGATGGTCAGACATGTGTTATATAAGATGTATTGTTAATGCAGTTGTTGTAAATCCAACATATATATTTGTTTTTTTTGTTTTTTTTTTGGTCGAAGATACATTTTCTCGATAAACATCTGAATGGATATATAATGTTAGTTTTACATAATACATCACTTGGTGGGGATGAGTTATGATAATTAAATTAGTAGTATTGTATTTTTTATGATATAGCATTAATTTTAATTTTTTATTTTTAATATAATCCGGAATAACTCCTACAACAAAAGTTACAGCACATTTCTTACATCATTCAATTATGAAACACAAAATATTATCCATGAGTACAAACTCGGGATGTGATCCTGAACTCCTGTGTTGAACAGGTGAAGAGGCTCATCCCTTGTTTCCTGTTTAGGATGTGGTTTCCGGTTTTCTCTTTTCCAATCTTTACACCCTTTTCTTTTTTTTTTTTTTTCAATTGGAGTAGATAGACTAAATTATCGCCCGGTTCACACTCCACCCACGTCTATTGAACAGGTGAAGAGGCTCATCCCTTGTTCCCTGTTTAGGATGTGGTTTCCAGTTTTTCTCTTTTCTAATCTTCTCACTCTTATGTAGCCCCCTGCACATCAGTAGCGTTACCGCCTTGCTTGGGGTGATATGATTAAAAAAAAAAAAAATGAATTTTATTAAAAAAAAGCAGACCTAATGTTTTCAATTTTTTTTTTCAATCATGTCATTTGCTGCCTAATTACACAAGTATGTGTATGTGTGTGTATATATATATATATATATATATATATATATATATATATATTGCTTAGTTGTGTTAATGTTTGTGCCAATCTTGTTGTTTTTCAGTGGTTTACTGATAAAATGTATTTTGGTAAGCAGGTTTTTTTATTGAAAAGTTCTCAATATTGTAGTGAAGATAGTGTTGATAAGTATAAAAAGTTTGTCTCTTTAACAGAGCAGGTTCATGAAGATTTGTGAGTACACTGTTATGATATTCTCACTTGTCAAACAGCTCTGACGAGTGAGAAAATCATAACAATGTACCCACAAAACTTCAAAATCAGCATGAACCTGCTCTGTTAAAGAGACAAACCCTTTGTACTTACATATATAAACTACACAATCTACTCCAAAACTTGCACCCCAAGAATATAGCTATAATGAATTGCCATTGAGACATGTGTAGCGATTCAAATACCATTATAGACACTTAATGTTTTATACAAAAAGTAAGTAATAATAATGATAAATCTACACTTTAAAATAATTTTCACGGCTTCTTGCACTTTTCTATCTGTATGTGTGTATGTATATATATATATATATATATATATATATATTTTAAATGGATATTCTTTTTTGAATAGATGCTCTGTTTTATTATTAAACAGTACATCTATAGGCCTGAATATTTGAGAAATCTTGTTAGAAAAATATTTTTCTGAGAAGATTCCTCAAATATTCAGGCCAGTAGATGTAAATAAATAAATATGCTGTTTAATAATAAAAACATACCATCTATTCAAATATGAGTATCCATTAAAAAATAATGTTTAAACAAATAAATAAAAAGTTTTTGGGATTTATTTAATTTCCTAAATATATATATATATATATATATATATATATATTTTTTTTTTTTCATAGATTTTATTTTATTTTCTTCCCATTAATTCTTTAGAAATTGCTTTAGGTCTTGGATATGAAACTGAGCAGATATGGCTTTCAAGAAAAATATGAATGTGAATCTGAACATGATGTGATTTAAAGCAAATAGAACCTTACTTGGGTTTGAAACTGCCCTGTAGGTCAAATGGCTTAAAGTATGTCAGATCTAGTAATGGTTTCTCCTACAAAGGAAGATGTAGTTTACAAGTGTGCTTTTTTTTAACTAATCAGAGTAAAGATTCATATTTGTAAATTTTATATCTTCCCACATACATACACAGCAAACCAAAGGTTTTTGTTATTTAAATGCAAATCATTTGTACAACCAACATCAAACATTGCCTGATGAAGAGAATCTATCTTGAATCATAGAAATTACAATTAATTCATAACTATATAATTATATTAAGCACTATAATATTATATTGAGCACTGTTCATAATAAAATAAATAGCTGAGCTTGGAAAGGACCTCCAATCTGTAGTGGACTGGGGTAAGAAATGGCTCATAAATTTTAATGCTTCTAAAACGAAGCTACTATCAATTAACCATCAACCGCACATACCTCCCATTAGCATGGACCATGCTTGCCTCCCAGAGAGTAAAACACTACGCCTGCTTGGTCTCACACTTTTAGCGAACCTCAAGTGGAATGACTATATCGAATCCATTGCTAAATCTGCTGGGTGATTGTAAACTTTGTTTTGATGCCTCATAAAAGATAAAATAGTTCTTGTCCTAATACTTTTGCACAGTATTGTATATAACAAATACACATTAACAATATGTATTTACAACTTAGCTTTAATTGTTAAATATTTTAAGTTTATTGTATTGCTTCTTTTTTTTTTTTTATAATCGTGTCGCCCCAAGCAAGGCATTTTACTGCCACTGTTATGCAGGGGGTTACATAGGAGGAATGTTATCAGGAGTGAGAGGTTGCAGGGTGTGTCAGGAAGAGAGTAGGAGAGGGAAGAGAGTACTGATGAGAGTGGGGTGGATGAAGAAAAAATGTGAGAGAGAGGATGTAAGTTAGTGAGACAGGAGATGACTATTGACTTTACATTTAAATTCTTGGAGATTGTAACTGTCAGGAAAGCAAGTATGCGAAAGAATTCCACAGGCGGGAAGTGCAAGAAAAGAAGCTGCTGGACTAGAATTTGCATTTACAATTTATTGGCGTCATAGTAAAAGGATAGGACCTAGTTGCTAATCTTGTGGCTCGAAGAAATTCGTATATAGGGGGTACCAGTGAGCTAAGTTCATCGGAGCAGAAGCCATGAAAATATTTGTATAAGAGACACAGGCAAGCCACACTGCATCGGTGAGAAAGCGACTGTATCCTAGCTGCCAAGTTGGAATCGATCACATTACAGATTCTCCGTTGGATTCGGTCGAGGACACCTAAGTGGCTAGCAGGAGCACCCAACCAGTTATGGCAGCAGTACTCAATGCATGGGCAGATGGTAGATTTGTATATGTGCAGGATCGTTTATGAAACAATAAAAGATATAGCATATCACCTACAGTTTGGAAACTGGGTTTTTAAATATACAGAGTGTGAGGGATTAATTGCCATCCAAACAACACATAATTAAAAATAACACTGACATCTCTTTTTAGCTGATATATTTTGGAAAATTACACAAACATATCTTGAAATAATAAAGAGTAAATTTATTCAATAAAATTGCCATTGGCTTCGACTACAGATGACTTCAGAATCTTATGTAACTTTTCTGAGCAGTCTCCTTGTTTTAGTTGGTGAATACTGCCATAATATTTGCCTTTAGTTCATCTTTAGTATTAGAAGGCATTTTGTTAGTCTTTTGCTGGTGTGTTGTTAGCCTTTTGCCTCACACATAAGTGGGTTGCAGTCTGGGGAGTAAGATGTCAGGGGTGATATGGTTGCAGAAATTGCCTGGGTTCTCCTGCTTGTGTGGTATACTGCAGAGTTCTTCTGCTATATATAGTCTTCCTGAACAGCACTACCTTCTCTAGGCACTTAATGTAGGCCTCCATGTTAAGTCTGAGGCCCTTACCAACAAATTTGGGAGTTCTTTTCTCATCAGAATGATTGGAGTGAGTTTTCTGAGCTGCTGTACCTTCATAATCACCATTAGACTCCTTGAAATCATTCTAAATCCTCTGCATTGGCTTCAGATTCAGATTGGCACCCAAACACTCTGAAATGTTTGTATTGGAGCTTCAGGGATGCCAAGTGGTACAGCATGCCGTTTCCAAATTTCTGGCAGAGGGAATTGCATCATGGGGCTCTTTTTGTCTCATGTGGTGCCAAACTGACCCAACTATACTGTGTAATCGACTAAAACAAGCAAAGCACATGCAAAAATGAAAAATACAAAATGGCGACAATTTACTGATCACATCCTGCATTTATCATCTAATCAACTCATTTAACCCAGGTAAAAATTTGGGGGCAAAGTTTAACAAATGTTAGTCAGTCAGTTAAGTGCCATACATGATACACGTTTCGGGCGATCATGTCTTGAAAGAGACATGACTGACTGGGCAGAAGAATATCCTGCAGTAGGTTGCTTTCTGCGGTAGACTGGTTGTCCGCCAAAGCTATAGAACCCAATCTGTCCTGTTATTTAAGTCATAACTAGAGGGAAGAGACAGATTAATACCATTTCCAAGGGTATTTGTGCATAAGTGAATGCAATGAATTCAACTGGAATTCGAACTCGGCTCCCCAATTTGTTGTTCCGAGATGATATCAATTGCACCACAAAGCACATCCTTGCATACGCAAAAAAAGCAAAAACTCAAAAAAGAACAGTGTATTTATCAAAAGACAGTTTTTCTCTTGACACCAATATTGCTGTATGCTTTCTTGGAAAATTTCTGGGTTTTTTTTTTGGTTTTTTTATGCTATTTTTAGATTTTTTAAATAAAGCCCAAACATATGAAACTGGATTCATGTATTGACATTTTTTTTTTCAAGAACTCACAACAAAAATATTAAACACTGTTTATTAATTAGATTTAATTATTTATAAGTATCATTTTATATTTGCAAATTTTATAAAAATGTTACCCACCTACAATGTAACACTAATTATTTACCATATTATAAAGAGATAAATATGAAAAAAAGTTTTATTCATAAATTTATAAAACATATCTGAAAACAGGAATATTTAATTAAACACACAGCAAAAAGTACCTTTTAATTATGAGTTTTCTTTTTTAAATTACATTTTTTGAGCATTTTTCATTTGCCTCCTAAAATGTATGTATGTATGTATGCCGCATTCACCCTAGTCGGGTTGAGCGGGCTTCCTCCCTAACGGAGCAAGTCTCATTGGGATTTGTTTAAGGGCAGGGTCCCAAGTCCTACCCTGTTATTTAACCCATAACTGGAGGGAACGGACGGATTAATACCTTTCCCAAGGGTACCAGTGCGCAAGTGAGTGCAGTGTGCTCAACTGAAATTGGAACTCGGCTCACCGATTTCCCCCTCCAAGCCGACATCCACCGCACCACAACGCACATCCGTGAACGCTAACAGCACCTGGTATTCCCAAGTGGTCACCCACGTAAGTACTGACCAGGCTCAACGTTGCTTAACTTCGGTGATCGAGCGGGAACCGGTGTATTCAACGTGACATGACCGTTAAAATAGGTTGTAAGCATCTGGATTTATACTTTTTTGCTCAAGAATTGACACCATTTATTCAGCTGTTTATTTTTGAGAAATAATTTTTGAGAAATAATTTTTGAGAAATAATTTTTGAGAAATAATTTTTGAGAAATAATTTTTGAGAAATAATTATCTTCATTACATAAATAAATATTATTATAAACAAAAACATTTTCGTTGTCAGTTTTTGAGAAAAAAATTTTTAAAATAAAGAAAAAATTGTTCAAGGAATATACAGTAACAGCAGTTTTAAGTGACCTTTTGACATGGTTCTTTTTAATTTTTTGTGGGTACATGTTTTAAACCTTGCTGAATTTGTTTTTGTTTGTCTTCTCATGAATTTTTCCGTACCTTTAGATGTGGACAGACTGAAGTAAATAGAAAGCTTGATAAATTTTATCTTTGAATTTTGCGTGTTTTATCAGTTTTAAGTGAAACTCTAATTTTATTTACAACTTTTGATCTTCACTCACTAGGATTTTGTAATGTTCATACAGTAAAACCCTTTCACATATCTGAATCCATCCTGCCCATACATAAATCTACCATCCACCCGTGTATTGAATACTGCTGCCACATCTGGTCGGGTGAACCTGCTATTCACTTTGGGGTTCTTGACAAAATCAAACAGAAAATCTGTAATGTGATCGATACCAACTTGGCAGCTTGGCTGCAGTCTCTCTCTAACCGGCATTCCTGTCTCTTCTACAAATACTTTCACGGCTTCTGCTCCAATGAAATTAGCTCAGTGATGCCCCCTAGGTATGAATTTACACAAGCTACTAGACAATTTCAACTCTAGCAGCTTCTTTTCTCACACTTCCCACCTGTGGAATTCCCTTCCATATACTTGCTTCTTCGACAGCTACAATCTCCAGGAATTTAAATCTAAGGTCAATAGTCATCTCCTATCTCACTAACTTGCATCTTTTCTCTTAAGCTCTTTTCTCCACTCACTCCACCCCCATTACACAGGTATTCTCGTCTGTTACCCTCCTCCTGACATCCCCTATAACTAACCTTTTTCTCATCAATTTCCCCTATGAAACCCCCTGCACAACAGTGGCAGTAAAACTGCCTTGCTAGGGGTGAAATAATTTAAATATATATATATATATATATATATATATATATATGATCTCTGATTTTATTTACAACTTTTGATTTTCCCTCACACGTTCTAGGAATTTGTAATGTACATACAGTAAGACTCTTGCCTGTTTATCTTATCTCTTTAAGTCATTTGCAACTTAATCAACACATAATGGAACTATGTTCTTAAAGACATTCTTTTTTTTTCTTTTAATCATATCACCCCAAGCAAGGCGAAAACACCACTGATGTGCAGGGGGCTACATAAGAGTGAAAAGATTGGAAAAGAGAAAAACCGGAAACCACATCCTAAACAGGAAACAAGGGATGAGCCTCTTCACCTGTCCAATAGTTGTTCATAATTTCTTTTATATGAGCGACTCCCAACTCCTTGATATTCCTCAAGTCACTTTTTACTGATACTACCCTCTGGCAGTCTTCTGCTAATTTTTGGAGGGTTAAATCTGGCTCATTTTCTAGCTTTGTTCTGGCAATTCTTTTATGCTTTGTGCCCATGGGCTGAGTTTCTAAAAGCCATTGGCTTTCTTGAGATTAAAAATGATGTTATTAAAGTAATAGAGTTAAAAAAAGTTGTGCCATTGAGACAATAGCCAAGTGCATTTAAGCATTCATCTGTGAAATTGTGACACAGTAATTATGAGTTCAATTCCTGGTCTGGGCAGTGTGTACTTGGACTTAGTGAAAATAAAGCAAGCTATAACTGAACAGTACTAAATAATAATAGGATATCCATAGATAGAACAAGATCAATCTACTTCCAAAGATGAAATAAAATATTCTATTTGGAATTTCCTGTTGGTTACACAGTTCAACATAAACCTGATGAAGGCCAGAGAGCACAACAGCAGAAACATTGTGTTATAAAAAAATGTCCTGTTTGAAAAAATGGATTTTACAGTATTTTAATAGATTTATGATAATAGTTCTGAAATAATATTAAATATGAAAATAAATTATGACATCACTATCTCAATTTTACTAAGAAATATTTTTTTTTAATTTTTAATCATTTCACTCCGAACAAGGTGATTAGGTCACTAAGATGTAAGGGGTTACTAAAAGTGAAAGGATCAGAGAAAAAAATTCTTATTTAGAGACAGGACAATAAAAGAATGGGAATTTAGGAGACAGAAGATGTGGATTGCCAATGCATTTAAATTTTTGAAGGTCAAAGTTGATTGGAAAGCAAGAAGCCAAAAGAGAGGTTTAGTTAAGTGACAAAGGAGAGAGAAGGAACTGTTAGCATAGAACATATGGTTACATTTAGCAATTTTAACTGCAAAATGATTAGACCTAGCTGACAATATAGTACTGCACTTAAATTTGTAAAGCTGAGGTACCAAAGAATGGTTATAGTGAAGGGAAAGTAACTATTAAAAAAAATTGTTAATAGAAATCGCAACTGTTACTAGAATTTTATACATGTGTCCTATTCCTCCACTTCCAAAGAGTTTTCTTTTCATATTCAGGCGTGTACAGAGGGAGAGAGACATATATATATTGTGTGTGTGTGTTTATATATATATTTATATATCAGTTGGGTTTCAGTCCTGGCTAAAAGTAATTGGATGTCTAGCCATACTGATGAGCTGTGATACAGCAAAAAAGATCTGTCTGCGGATGACTGTTTACACTCTCAAACCCTGATTGAGCATTCTGGAAGAATGGTAGACTTTGGAAAAAAACAGTAGCTACTCTAGCATCTATGCATTGTTCATTCAGTAATGAATTAGAACACTCTCAGTTACTGGTGTATGTTTACATGGTATATCACATGCTAAAAATCTGCCTTCTTCTAATGAGTGCCCATAGCTCAGAATTGCTGACTAATGTCAATTCGATTGGGTTTCAATCCTAGTTAAAAGCAATCAGATGTCAAATCATACCGATGAGCTGTGATACGGCAAAACAGATCTGTCTGCAGATGAGAGATATTGTTGATAATGTTTAGTGCCGAAGTTGCCGTGTTTGTTTTTCTTTTTTGTTTTTTTTTCAGTAGTTTTACTGATAAAAGGTATTTTGGCAAGCAGATTTTTTTTGCCATAGAATGCTCAATATCTGGGTAGAGAGAGAGCATTGATAGGATTAAAACTGAGAAGTTTGTCATTTAACAAAGCAGGTTCATACTGACTTTGATGTTTTGTGAAGAAACCATTATGATGTCGTCACTCATCAGGGCAACGTTTCTTTCTGATCCTGACTAGTGACTGACTTTGAAGTCTGTATGAACCTGGTCAGTTAAGTGACAAACTTCTTAGTATTAATCTTATATATATATATATTATCTGAAAGAAAGCTTTAATAAACTTATATTTGATACATGCTTTATTTTAATGAAATTCCTGAAGGACTAAAATGCATTGCAAGAAAAAGTTTGCTTATATATATATATATATATATATATATATATATATATATATTCTTTCTATTGTAATAATGACTGTTGTGTGTGTGTGTGTATATATATATATATATATATATCCTGTCATGCTTATGGAAAGAGAGACAAAATCCAACCAGTGTCAGCTGAGTCTGTTAGAGAGATAATAGCAAGGCATCACTGGCTCAGTTTCTTCTCTTTACTAACACTTATTAAACTTTACTACCACTTATGAAATCTCTTACCGCAAGTTTACTTTTTTAACAGTGCCTTATTATTATTTTTTTTTTTTTGCAATAATTATATCATCAGGTAGTGAAGAAAAAAAAATATATATATATATCCTCTCTATTATAACAAGACCATATATATATATATATAAGTACCTCCTGTAATGCTTAGCGGGTTTTGATTTTTTTTCTTCTTATGTCTTAAGATACTCAATATTAGGTACATGAATATATATATATCTGTTGCATTCATTTTTAACAGCATATCAATACAAATATTCTGCCCTAATTTTTGATGGCATGGGCCTACTCATTATATATATATAAATATGATTGTTATTTTTTATGCATACCCATATTTGAGTTTAATGATTCACTTTCCTTTCTTTCTTTTTTTTTTCTAAGCTAAAACAAACATTTGACAAACCTTAATAAAACGGTCCCACCCTTTTACAGTTAAACAAATAAGATGTAACCGTAAATTCTACTCCAACAGCTTCTTTTCTCACACTTCCTGCCTGTGGAACTCCCTTTCACAAGTCTGCTTTCCCGACAGTTACAATCTCCATGTGTTTAAATGTAGGGTCAATAGACACCTCCTATCACACTAACTCCCAACTATTCTCACAACACTCTCATCTACCCAACCCTCATTCTCGGTATCCTCACCCACCTATCACCCACCCTCTGTTATTTCCTATATTTAATCAGCCTTTCTCCACTCTACGTAGCCCCCTGCACAGTAGTGGCAGTGACATGCCTTGCTCGGGGTGAAACGCTTATAAAAAAAAAAATAAAATAAAAATGTACCCTTTAGCTGGATTTAGACCTACATCTTTCTTTGTAAGAGAAACCATTACTAGATCTGACATACTTTAAGCCATTTGACCTACAGGATAGTTTCAAACCCAAGTAAGGTTCTATTTGCCTTCAACCGCATAATGTTCAGATTCACATTCATATTTTTCTTGAAAGCCATATCTGCTCAGTTTCATATCCAAGACCTAAAGCAATTTCTAAAGAATTAATGGGAAGAAAATAAAATAAAATCTATGAAAAAAAAAAATATATATCTATATATCTATATATATATTAAAAAAGGATTAATTCAAAGATGTTGAATGGCCATTTCGATATGAAGATCCCCACGGGGGACGACACATCACCTCAGCAACAGAAAAAACCTTTCTGTAATATTTTATTACATGGAGCTCTCTTCCTGTATCATTTTTTAATATAAAAATAAATTTTTAATATTAATTAGGATCGGGTTTTTTGGAATTTACCTTCCTGCTTTTTTCCCTTGGATTGAAGTATCTGAATTAAAATATATATATATATATATATATATATATATATATATATATATATATTTTAATTCAGATACTTTAATCCAAGCAGAAAAAGCAGGAAGGTAAATTCCAAAAACCCGATCCTAATTAATATTAAAGATTTTATTTTAATATTAAAAGATGATACAGGGAGAGAGCTCCATGTAATAAAATATTACAGAGCAAATATATATATATATATAGATAGATAGTTTTAAGGTATGCTATATTCGTGAGTTAACGTGCTTGATATCAAGGACAAAATGTTAATATAAAAACATTAATATGTTAATATAAAACTTGACATTGCAGTCAACACCCAATGGTAACAATCTTTCATCTCTCTCTTTCTCTGTATATATATATATATATATATATAGGTGTCCAGTCCATAAACGGTGAGGATAATCCAGCAAGATTAACTTAATATAAACTATTAAGTGTTATATCTATATAGAGAGCTCAATGGAT